>LR753343.1:1683952-1733580 GCA_902729485.2 Mus minutoides
AAAAAAAAAAAAAAAAAAAAAAAAAAAAAAAAGTCCTCTCCAAGAGGATTGACTGAAACTGGTTTCTCTTGCCTCTGACTGAATTGCTCTGCTTCGAAAACAAAACAAAGCAAAACAAAACACCAAAACAACAACAACAACAACAAAAACTGCCTCTGAACTCCACAAACTGACCTGCACTGACTACATGGAAAAGAACTGAACTTAACTCAACCAAACCGCTCTGCACTCAACTGAATGTAACAAAACTGACTGACTCTCCTTGAGCTGTTCTTTTAAGTCACCTCTCTTTCCTGTCCTTTCTTCTGAGAGTTGGGGTGTCCTATCTCTGACTTATTCTTTCAAATCTTTCTTAGATTTGTCACTTTGTCTGCCCCTCACTTAGATGTCATTGCTTGGGATTAAAGGTGTGTACTAAAAGCATAACCTGTATTCCATCCAGAGGAAGTAAAGGTGTGTTCTAAGGGCATGTCCATATTCCAGATGGATCATATAGACTTAGAATGGTCTTTGGATGTGATCTCTTGCCAGAGCAGCCATGTTGCTAGATTAAAATTCCTCTACATATTTTATTTTTATGAGTCCTAGGCACAAAACAGTTTTGGCCATCAAGCTACAATAAACAAAGAACTGACATCTGCTGTGCCCCTTATTCTTTTTGTTTTGTTTTGTTTTGTTTTGTTTTGTTTTGTTTTGTTTTGTTTTGTTTTTCGAGACAGGGTTTCTCTGTATAGCCCTGGCTGTCCTGGATCTCACTCTGTAGACCAGGCTGGCCTTGAACTCCGAAATCTGCCTGCCTCTGCCTCCTGAGTGCTGGGATTAAAGGTGTGCGCCACCACCGCCCGGCTTGCTGTGCCCCTTATTGATATAAGAACAACTCCACCAAGAAAGTGTCTCTTTACCCATTGCAAAGGGATGTCTCTCATATATCTCTATCTCTATCTCTATCTCTATCTCTATCTCTATCTCTATCTCTATCTCTATCTATATCTATATCTATATCTATATCTATATCTATATCTATCTACCTTTGGTTTTTCAAGACAGGTTTTCTCTGTGTATCCCTGGCTGTCCCAGAACTCACTCTGTAGACCAGGCTGGCCTCGAACTCAGAAATCTGCCTGCCTCTGCCTCCCAAGTGCTGGGAATAAAGGCGTGCACCACCGCTGCCTATGTATATATATATATATATATATATATATATATATATATATATATATATATATATATGTCATTAAACAATATATTTTTTAATTTTATCTTCTCCCAACCTCAGTCATCAGCATTCTACTTTATGTTTCTACAAAATGACCTTTCTTGTTCTTTACAAAATTGGTGCCATACAATTCTCATGTTTTTTACTGACTGGCTTATTTCACTTAACATATTGTCTTTAGCCACACACATGTTGTAGCACATGGTAGAATGTTTTTTATGCATGAATAATATTCTCTTGCAAAAGTGTTTGCTTGTCCAGTGATCTATTAGTAGGTAAATGTTAACTATGAACATTGTTGTAAACGTACATACTAAAGTATTTACTTTCAATTCCCCTTTAAAAAGTCATTTGTTTGTTTCTTACAAATTTGTGTATGTCACCAGCTGATATGAGGCCTCCAACACATATACAGCAGAGGACTGCCTGGTTTGGCCTCAATAAGAGAAGATGCACCTAACCCTTGAGAGACTTGCAGCTCCAAGGAATGTTAAGGCCTGGCAAGGGGTAGATGGTGGGGTAGGTGAGAACATCCTCTTGGAGACAGCTGGGAGGAGAAATGGGATGAGGGACTGTGGGAGGACAGACCGGACTGGGGGGGGATAATGACTGGACTGGAAAAAAATAAAAGTAATAATAAAAAAGATACACTTAAAATGAACATTAAAGAAAGAAACCTTAAGCAAATAATATGGAATGTAAGTTCTGTAGCTAGAAGAAATGTTTGTCCTACTGCAGCACTTGGGAGAGTAGACCTGTATCTTGACTGGGCAGCACAGTGAAGCTGGCTTTGAAGGTGTGGGTGGACCCAGCAATACCTCTCCTGGGCATATACCCAGAAGATGCTCCAACATGTACTAAGGACACAAGCTCCACTATGTTCATAGCAACCTTATTTATAATAGCCTGAAGCTGGAAAGTACCCAGAAGTCCCTCAACAGAGGAATGGATACAGAAAATGTGGTACATTTACACAATGGAGTACTACTCAGCTATTAAAAATAATGAATTTATGAAATTCTTATAAAAATGGATGGATTTGGAGAATATCATCCTGAGTGAGATAACCCAATCACAAAAGAACACAAGAGATATGCACTTACCGATAAGTGGATATTAGCCCAGAAGCTCAGAATACCCAAGATACAATTTGCAAAACACATGAAACTCAAGAAGAAGGAAGATCAAAGTATGAATATTTTGGTCCTTCTTAGAAAGGGGAACAAAATACTTATGGAAGGCGTTACAGAGACAAAGTGTGAAGCAGAGACTGAAGAAATGACCATCCAGAGACTGCCCCAACTTGGGGATCCATCCCATAAACCACCCAAACCAGACACTATTGCAGATGCCTACATGATCTTGCTGACAGGAGCCTGATATAGCTGTCTCCTGCAAGGCTCTGCCAGTGCCTGACCAATACAGAAGTGGATGCCCCCAGCCATCCATTGGATGGGGCACAGGGTCCCCAATGAAGGAACTAGAGAGCTGAAGGAGTTTGCAGCCCCATAGGAGGAACAACAATATGAACTAACCAGTTTCTCCAGAACTCCGAGGGATTAAACCACCAACCAAAGAAAACACATGTTGGGACTCATGGCTCTAGCTCCATATGTAGCAGAGGATGGCCTAGTTGGTCAGCAATGGGAAGAGAGTCCCTTGGTCCTGTGAAGGTTCTATGCCCCAGTATAGGAGAATGCCAGGGCCAGAAACCAGGAATGGGTGGGTTGGTGAGCAGGGGGAGGTGGGAAAAGGATGGGGGGGGATTGGTGGGGAAACTAGGAAAGCAGATAACATTTGAAATGTAAATAGAGAAAATATCTAATAAAAAAGATGTGGGTGGAGGTGAGCCAGTCCTAAGAGCACAAGCACAGGAGGGCCGGTACAGATAAGGAAGAGCTGATGGGCTGACCAGATCTCCTACCATCCAGGCCCAACACCAGAGCACTTACAAGGCACACTCCAGAATCTATATCATCTGTTAATGGTTGGGATGCATTAAAAGGACAGTTCTGCTGTTCCAAAGCTGCAGGATCTCCATGATACAGAGCAATGGCACGATGGTCAAAAGTCTCAGTGAGGACCCAATATTGATGGTGTCACAGAAGCCAGAGATCTTGAACTTCATTGCAATAAGCATTTGAATGTAGAGATGAGGGATATACTGTGGAACACACTACAGCTTCCACAGTGAGATGTTTTCTTTGCTTTGTTGTTGTTTGTTTGCTTGCTTGCTCATGTGTTTTATTTTCTGGGGGAAGTTGCAAGGACAAATGTTGTATATGAGGAGACAAAAAAATGAGTGGGACTGGGATACATGATGTGAAATTCACAAAGAATCAAGAAAAAATGGAGATGTATAGTGGTGATACTTGTACAACATTATGAATGCACTGAGTGTGAATAAACTGTACACTTTAAATTGCTTGGTAAAGCATATGTGATAAATTTAAATGTATATTTAAATATATACATATATAATATAAATGTATACAGATAAATTTTAATATATATTAAAAACAATGAACCATATATATCTTGACCTACAAAACAAGTATGCTTTGCCATTTTTGGATTTTTTTTTTCAATTTAAATACTAGCATAATATCCTTAGAAACCCAGCTTTTATTTATTTTTTAAGTTATTTTATTTACTTACACCCCAGTCGTTGACCCCCTCGGTGCAATCCTCCCACAGTTCCTCATCTCATTCCTTCCCCTCCTTGCTTCTAAGAGGGCGCTCCTCCCCCACCAGCCCTCCCTCTTCCCTGGGACCTCAAGTGTCCCCAGGATTAAGCTTTGCAATTTTATGAGGTCCTATTTGTCTATTGTTGATCTTAGAGCATAGGCCATTGGTGTTCTGTTCAGGAAATTTTTTTCTGTGCCCATGTGTTCAAGGTTCAAAAGCAATATACAGCAAACCACAAGTCAACATCAAACTAAATGGAGAGAAGCTGGAAGCAAACCCACTAAAATCAGGGACTAGACAAGACTGCCCTCTCTCTCCCTTCCTATTCAATATAGTACTTGAAGTCCTAGCCAGAGAAATTTGACAACAAAACGAGGTCAAGGGGATACAAATTAGAAAGGAAGAAGTCAAAATATCACTATTTGCCAATGATATGATAGTATACTTATGTGACCCCCAAAATTCCACCAGAGAACTCCTAAAGCTGATAAACAACTTCAACAAAGTGCCTGGATATAAAATTAACTCAAATAAATCAGTAGCCCTCCTCTACTCAAAGGATAAACAGGATGAGAAAGAAATTAGGGAAACAACACCCTTCACAATAGTCACAAACAATATAAAATACCTTGGTGTGACTCTAACTAAGAAAGTGAAAGATCAGTGTGAAGAAAGAAATCGAAGATCTCAAAAGATGGAAAAATCTCCCATGCTCGTGGATTGGCAGGATTAATATAGTAAAAATTGCCATCTTGTCGAAAGCAATCTACAGATTCAATGCAATCCTCATCAAAATTCCAACTCAATTCTTTATAGAGTCAGAAAGAGCAATTTGCAAACTCACTTGGGATAACAAAAAAACCCAGGATAGGGAAAACTATTCCCTTTCAGCTTCTTAATTCTTTTCCTAATTCAACTTTAGGGATCCTGACTTCAGTCCAATGGTTGGGTATAAGTATCTCCTACTAGCATAATATCCTTAGAAACATAGCTTTTGACAAAGATCATTAGCCTAAGGGTTGTAGCAAAAGCATTGTTATTCCATTATTAGGTAACTCCATTTTAACTTTTATATACATGCATGTACATACATTCCAATAACATGTGGTCAAATATATATACACACATATTTATTCATATTATTTATGTGTATATGTATGTATGCATATCACATATGTATATATTTATATGTATACACAAATATTTATTCTACCACATGCTGTTGGAAAGCCACAATTCCAGGAATATATGGGCAGCACAAATTGGATTTGATGTTTTAAAAAAGGAGGACACAAAATTTGGATGGGTATGGAATGAGTGTGGCTCTTGAAGGAGTAGGTAGATAGTGAATATGATTAAAAAATACATTGCATAAAAATTTCCAATAACATATAAAAATAAAATTGTTTTTCAATACATTTAGTTGTGTGTGTGTGTGTGTGTGTGTGTGTGTGTGTGTGTGTGTGTGTGTGCACAGTATGGAAGTATGGAAGTATTGAAGTACAAGACAGAATATAACTTGGGGGACTCAATTCTTTCCTTCCATCCACTGAATCCTGTCTTTACCCATTGATCTATTCTACTGGCCCCAAATAATCTTTGGCTCCTTCTTTTGGCAAAGGGCTCCTTAATTCACCCATACTAATGTTACTACACTGAATTCTGGTAGCATGGACTCTGACTCATATATCTGGTTGAATTATCTTAAATCACTTAATTTTTAAAGCACTTCATATTCACTGTAGAAATAAGAGAGAATGAAGGCAACCTACAAGATGAAACTGTAAGGCTATCTCACTAAGAAGAATTTCTGAAACTCTAATGTAGAGAAGTTTCCTTATGAGTGATTGCGAAAAAATGAGATTTGCAGACAGAAGTCGAGTTATTCTAATTCAGGAAGTTTATGATGTTACCTAATAATTTGTGTGATTCAATTATCTTTTAAAAAAGTAATGTACAAATTGTATAATAGAAATCACTCCTGGAGCTTTTCAGGCATCTCCCTTTCACTTCTTCAGAGAACTTTCCACTATTTAAATGATTATGAAAACAAAGAATTTATCTGTCTTGTGTGTCAATGGGATTTTTAGGCTCTTGATAAGTATTTCTAGTGGAGAAGCATGAGTTAGTTTTTTGATAATCATTTCTTATTTTTAAAATTGTAGGAATTCATTTTTGTAAAATTAAATTAAAAATAGGTGCATAAAACAAGACCTATCATTCATTCCCTGCATTTCTCCACTCTGCTTTCAAAGAGAGGAAAACATTTACATCCTGACCTCAATTTTCCTAACACAATAAACTTGTTGAATTATTGAATAATGGAATTTTATTACCAGGAAGACTATTAGCTTTTCTATATATTTGTTTCCATTTGAGAGGGTTAAAGCTGGTAGGGATATAAGGACTTATGGTTTACACTCCAGATAGTGGAAAAAAAAAACTGAGATAATTTTGACATATGTAGATGAAAATTCAGCAACTTTTAGATAATTTATGGTATCAAGGAACAGCAAATAAAGGAAGAAAAAAATATTTTGTCAGCCTAGAAGAACAAGTGGGCTGCAGCATCATAGCGGTAACAGTCAGTAGTGTCTGGGGAAGAAATGACTTCATGCTTTGAAAAATTAAATCTGACATGTTAGTAATTTATAAAAATGGATTTGTTAAGAACCTAACTGGTGTTAGTATTGTAAAGAAGAAAATAGGAACTTATATTCATTTATAAATCACACATTTCAGTTCCCTCTCTAACACAAACTGTCCGTGTAGTTTTAGAAAGTCATAGTTACTCCGAACCTTTTGAATATGAATTCTCATATTCTCCTTACTTTTAAAGTGTTGTCAGGAAGACAGGAGATGTATGTAAAAGCACACATGATATAAAAGTTGATTATAATTGAATTAGTGGTCATTGAATCTGAATGTATGGAAAGCACTTTGAGAATTGTTAAGAAGCTTGTCATGCGAGCCGGGCGTGGTGGCACACGCCTTTAATCCCAGCACTCGGGAGGCAGAGGCAGGCGGATTTCTGAGTTCAAGGCCAGCCTGGTCTACAAAGCTAGTTCCAGGACAGCCAGGGCTATACGGAGAAACCCTGTCTCGAAAAACCAAAAAAAAAAAAAAAAAGAAGCTTGTCATGCATTTAAATGAAGAAGATGATGATAATTAACAATTCTCTTTAACATCTATGAGTGTTATGCTAATAATTATATGAAATGACCTGAAGTGGCATAATTATGTCCTTTTGAGATATTTGCAATTATCTTCAAACCCCAAGCACATAGGAAATTGCCTAGAAATGGCTACATTTAATATCAAGTAAGATCTTGCCAGTTTTAGTCTCATCTTTCCCACAAACTAAGTCAAAAAGACTGGATTATATTTCTTTATTAATGGAAAATCACTCATCTCTCCAATCCTCTCATCTCCTTGCCTTGCTTTGCCTTGCCTCCTCTCTTCTTATTTCTCTTCTTTTTTTTTCCTTCTTTCTTTCTGAGTTTATCTTGAGCTAACTTCTTTCCTATAATTCTTGTTTCATTGAAAATGTAAGAATATCTTTGGCTATTTCTTATACGATTGCTATAAAAGGGCATTATGTGGCTGATGGAGTTGGAAAAGGATTATATCATACTTTAATACTCAGATATTTTATACTTAAACAGGAATTCAACAAAAAGAATCCAGACAGTTTCAAAAAGACAATGTCACTTTTTCTATTTTCGTAATACTTTCCACTGGACATTTGAACTTATAAATGTATTCTGTTGCCCTTAACTCTTTTCTCTTCCTTTAAGAAAATATCTTTGAAGGTCCACAGATAACAAAACTAGCAATGCTATGACAATAGCAGTGTTGTTCTATGATTCTCTATGTCCAGTTCAGTCAGAACTTTTCCTGTCCATCTACTATATTTAGAACACTATAGTAAGTTCGGTAAAATAATACCACAAAATCAACTAGAGTTTTCAAGAATGTATATGTTAAAAAAATATCTGCTAGTATAATTTCTGAAAACAATTCTGAAATTTGTACAATTAGCTTCAAATTTCTGATAAATAAATTGTGACTCAGAAGGTATCAAAAAACTATCCATGATCCCTGCTGTTCCCACACAAAATGTGGCAAGACATAGTCTAAAAGGAGGAAATGGTAACCTGAAATTATATGTCATGTTGTGCTTCCAGAAATTCAGAATTGTGAGAGCTTCCTATTAGCTTTAATAATTGGAAAACAATTAAAGAGGAGTTATAGCTAAGTTGAGTATCAAAGATGGAAATTTTGAAGTTATATAATGGTAAGAAAAGCTGTTTTGAGAAGAGGGGGAAATGTTAGGAGTTGACCTTTTAGAATTAATAGAAAAAGAAACAATGAGTGGAGAATATCATTCTAGGGAGCAATAGGAAGTGATATACTTTGGAAGGTGTATTAGCCAGGGTTCTCTAAAGACACCAAACTTATGGAATGTCTCTATGTATTAATGGGATTTTTTGTAATGACTTATAGTCTGCAGTCCAACTAACCCAACAATGGACAGCTGTGAATGGGAAGTCCAAGAATCTAGTAGTTGCTCAATCCTAGGAGGCTAGTTCTTTCAGTTGATCTTCTGTATAAGCTGGAATACTGAAGAAGTAGGTTCTAACAGATGTGCTGGCAAGTAAGTGCAAGCAGGCAAAGAAGAGTGAGTCTTCCTTCTTCCAATGTCTTTATATATGCCTCCAGCAGAAGGTGTGGTAAAATTAAGCATGTGTACCACCACACCTGAATCTGGAAGTTGCTTTGTCCCAGGCTGACCTTTAACACAAAGATCTGCAGGGCTCTGTCTCCTGAGTGCTGGGATCAAAGGCATGTACTACTACCCCTGGACTTAAGCTTCTTCATCTAGAATGTGCTTTGTCCCAGGCTGTCCTTGAAATCAGAGACCTGCTTGCCTTTGTATCCTGTGATTAAAGGTGTGTACTACCTTGCCTGGATCTAAATTTTCCATGGCCACTATGCCTCAAGATCTGGATTAACAAGTGAGGAGCTGAATCTAAAGGATGGACCAACTCCTGCAGCCGGGGATGCATTCCATAATCAGCCACCAAACATAGACACTATTGCATATACCAGCAAGATAGTGCTGAAAGGGCCCTGATATAGCTGTCTCATGGGAGGCTATACCAGAGCCTGGCAAACACAGAAGTGAATGCTCTCAGTCAGCTATTAGATGGAACACAGGGTTCCCAAGGAAGGAGGTAGAGAAAGTACCCAAGGAGCTGAAGGGGTCTTCAACCCTATAAGTGAAAGAACAACATGAACTAACTAGTACCCCCAGAGCTCATGTCTCTAGTTGCATATATAGAAGAAGATGGCCTAGTTGGCCATCACTGGGAAGAGAGGCCCCTTGGTCATGCAAACTTTATATGCCCCAGTACAGGGGAAAGCAAGGGCCAATAGGGGAGAGTGGGTGGGGTGGGTAGGGGAGCAGGGTGGGGGATGGGAGAGGGTTTAGGGGATTTTGGGGAGAATATGTGAAATGTAAATGAAGAAAATATCTAATAAAAAATGGAAAAAAAGAAAAGATCTGGATTAAAAACATGGGTCATCCCATGTCAAGATCTGAGTCAGGAGCCTGTGTCTTCCAATCTGAATATTTGGATCACAGGTGTGCTCTCCATTTCTGGATTGTAGTTTATTCCAAGTGTAGTCAAGTTGACAACTAGGAAATAGGCATCACAGAAAGTTTCAACGTTCTTTTGAAAACATGCATGGCACTTATTCTGGGTTTTTAATTAACACTGAAAAAGCATTCAAGGGCTGGAGAGATGGCTCAGTGGTTAAGAGCATTGACTGCTCTTTCAAAGGTACTGAGTTCAAATCTCAGCAACCACATGGTCGCTCACAACCACCAGTTATGAGATCTGACACCCTCTTCTAGTGTGTTTGAAGACAGCTACAGTGCACTTACATATAATGAATGAATAAATAGATAAATAAATCTTTAAAAAAAAAAGAAAAAGCATTCAATCTTCATAAAAGTCAAGTATGTATAGGACATTGTGACAAGAGGAAAGCAGAGGAAATTAAATCTGAAAGTAGAAACATTAGGAAACTATTGCCATAAACAAGGCATGAGTTTATCTAAAGCTAAAATGTGAATTATTAAGAAGAAAGGACCCAAGAAATTCAACACTGAGTTTTGAGGGAAGAAATTATGGAGCCAGGTTACTTTGTGGTAGGAGAGACAGAATCACAGAGGATTAAGGTAATCAAGAAAGCATCTTCAACTTTTCATGTTAAGATGATAAGAAGTTGTCCTAAATCAAAATAAGCACCTTGATGACAGTTATTAGTTTATATATAAGACTTTATTTATCCATTAAGAATAAAATTTCATAATTTTCAGGAAAATGGATGAAACTGGCTTTCATCATGTTAAACAAAATAAGACATTGTTTTGTTTATGAAATGTAAGCAAGGAAATGACTTGGTAGTAAAAGAAGGAATACTAGGGATATAAAATTGTAACAGCAAAGGTAAGAAAAAGTTATAGGGAGAATGAATATGATCAAAGTCTATTATATGATTATTTTATATAATTAACATATTGCTAAAATTATATATGAGATTATATAATTTTTTGTTTTAGATATACATGGTGAAATATACTTGAAACCCCAGCCACATAGCAGGATGAGATAGGACAATTACAAGTTAAAGGCCAGGTTGAAATGAATGTTAAAAGTGAGCTGATGATTTAACTCAATGAAAGAATAGTTGTACAAAGGTTCAATTTCTAGCAATGCATACAAGTGCACATGTATATGCATGCACCATGTGCCCATGAGCATGAGCTCACATGTGCACACACAAATTCGTGTGCATGGGTGCGCGCGCGCGCGCACACACACACACACACACACACACACACACACACACACACACACACACAAGTACCCGGTTGGTTGATAATGCTAGAGCCAAAAAGTAATGCAATAGTCAATGTAGCTTAGAGTATGGGTTCTTAAAAATCAAGATTACCAGTCTAAAAATGGTGTTTATCATATATCACTGCAATGCTTCCAGGTGAATCTTCAGTAACCATTGAACAGCTGTTTCTTGCCATAGCTTTAATATAATCAGGATGTAATGACAAGAAACCATATTATCATTTTGTAGTTTATGTAGTCCTAACTCTGATTCTTTTCTCCACTTTATGCCCTGGTTCACAAACACAAAGGAATATCAACTTCTAAATGAAACCCATCATTTAAGCTTACTGGTAAAATACAGTGTCATTAACTATAAAAATTAGGTAAAACAGATATCTAAAATTTATCAATTTTACATAGATGTATATTTCCTGAGTAATAATTCCTATTTACCTTGTCCAAGCTGCTGGTAAACAGCTATCCATTCTCTGCTTCAGTTTTTAGCAGTTTTAAATAACTCATAAGAGAAATCAATAAAATACAGAAAAAGAATTTTACTTCAAGTTCAAAATATTCTTAGTCAACTTACAGAGGCTCCATACTTGTCACACTGAGTGAAATTTAATATCATCAGGAAAACTAACAACAGTAAATAAATACACATTGGCTATCTTAAAACCCATGATTTTATATTGATGCTTAGATTAATAAAACAAAACAATAAAAATAAGCTTGTCTATAGCTAAGATATTACATCTCTTAGCATATATCAAAATAGTGTTCTCCAATTTCATCTCAAATAGTAATTTCTCTTTCAGTACTGAAGCAATATAGAATACTAGAAAGATTCCAGGGGCAAAATCCTAAACCATATATATTCTGCTCTTCTGTTTAAAAAAAAAATTACCTTGAAGAAAATTCATTTTAACTCTGAAGACATTTTTCATAATCTCCTCCAGTTATAATGTTTTATAATTTAATAAAAATATATCTGAAGATTATTTTCAGTTTATTGTATTGTTTTGTATATTTATGAATTCTACTTTCTGCATAATACCTATGAGTGTAGATTTCAATTATGACTCTTCCCCAAAATTTTGTTCACAGATGAGTATATAATGCTCTTAGTCTAATTTTACTTAATGGATCAACTAATTTAATCAATTATCACTCTATTTAATAAGACAGAAGTGCAGGGGAGTAGAGCCCCATGTTTTTTGCATACCTATGTTCGATTTACACATAGGTGCAAAATGTAATATTACAAACAGAAACCTTTATTAACAAAACTTTTTTGTACTTGAAGAATCTTTTTATCTTTGACATTATATGCCTCAGCTAATGGACCTAAATTGGCCACTTCTAAGTAGTCTGTTACAATGTGTCATTGGGGAAGAAAAAACACATTGATATGTGTCAGTTTTGTACTTTGTAGATAGTATAGTCTCAGTAATATGGAAAATTTGACAGCAGTATAGATGGCAACTTGCTTCCACTTCACAAAACAAGATTTTACTGTCCATATTAACATGTAATTCATCCATACTACATGAATAAAATCAGAATACATTCATAAATGATGATTCATTGGGGTAATTTTATATGTTATAGAGTTCCAAGAAATTATCAAGCCTATAATTAAAAAAAAAACAAAAACAAAAACAAAAACAAAAACAAAAACACTACTGTTCTCAGATGAATCTGGCCATCAAGAGGCTTAATAGACCATATGGCTGCCTGTTCACTTAGCCTTGTGTTTCATATACTTGTGCCTCCATACAGTAAATAGTTATTGAATGTCTACTACCAAAGTATCTTTATTGCTGTGTGAATCAGAATCCTAATTATATCCTATAATAGATAATTGATTTAAAAATCTGGCTCTAAAATGTAAAAGAGGTGGGTGAAATCGGGGGAAACTTTGGCAGTTAATAGAAAGAATCTTAGTGATCTCACAAGTAAAAAACAAAAACAAAAACAAAAACAAAAACAACAAAAAAAGTGCTCTGCAAGGTAGGTCTTTATGAGTCAGGATTCACAATAATAACCTAAGCTCAGTGAGATGTTAAGAAAGACAAATTTATCAAAATGTCAGGGGGCTGGTGAGATGGCTCAGCGGGTAAGAGCACCCGACTGCTCTTCCGAAGGTGATAAGTTCAAATCCCAGCATCCACATGGTGGCTCACAACCATCCATAACAAGATCTGGCGCCCTCTTCTGGAGTGTCTGAAGACAGCTACAGTGTACTTACATATAATAAATAAAATAAATCTTTAAAAAAAAATGTCAGGCAATGGAATTCTTAAGTAGGAAACAGAGAAACCAGGAAACTGAAAATATGATGTAAAATATGGCTGTAACAACTGAAGTGATAAAATTAAGTAAGATGTGATAAATGTCTTCTACCTATACATTTTGTAAATGATCTTGTAAAGCTCATTTACAAATTTACATGGCTATAAACTTCATTTATGCATTGATAGCTACCAAATGAGATGTCTAGTTTATCTGCTCTGGTCCTCACACTCCAAATTCACTGTACATTGGCAGCTCCACTTGGTATTGAATTGGTCCTCAAATTTAACAAAGCAAAAACTGAACCCTTGATTCCACCTCTCTATCTTGCTCTTCCTTAGCACAGTATTTCTGGCCCATCTTTTTTACTGCTTGCTGTCCCTTCGGTAATATTTTAGTTCACTAAGCAGTGACAATTTGACAGTTAATGCAAACTAGGACACATTTTTATATGACACTTAACTTCTATAAGAGGTTCAATTAAATGCAACCTCCTTCAGCATGTCTTCCTTACACATCCTTTCCAACATAGATTCCTCCAACCATTATTTTGTATATTTATTTTCTTGACTACTTGCTTCTCCTTCTATTTTAGTTTAATATCTTTAGAGGTAATGCCATTTTTTCATATCTTTAGGACCTAAAAATGTTCCTATCACAAAATAAATAATATATAATTACTGCCTAAGCCAATGAAAAACAATAAATGTATGAATATGAAATTTTACTTTCTTGGATATAAGTAGCCATTATTTTCCCCAGTTCCAATGATTAATAGAATAAAATCTACATGATTAATAGAATAAAATCTTCTACACATATGACAGATCAGATTAGAAAGCTAAGTCACTAGTATTTTTCTACTAAGGAAACAAAGATATCATGGTTATTATTACCCACTCAGAAGCTTGGAGGAGATATATAGATCATTAAGTATCCTAGTTTGGATTACTATTGCTGTAATGAAATGACATAACCAAAACAACTTGGAGAGAAAGGGGTCTATTTGGCTTATGCCACCACATCACAACTGATCATCAAAGGAAGTCAAGACAGAGACTCAATCAGGGGAGGAGCCTGAATGCAGGAGCTGATGCAGACACCATGGAAGAGTGTGCTCTCAGTGGCTTGCTCATCCTG
This sequence comes from Mus minutoides, assembly GCA_902729485.2. NCBI lineage: Eukaryota > Metazoa > Chordata > Mammalia > Rodentia > Muridae > Mus > Mus minutoides. The sequence continues at coordinate 1,698,206 of LR753343.1, forward strand.
CTTTCTTATAGAACTCAGGACCATTAGTCCATGGATAATACTACCACAATAGGTTGCATCCTTCCTCCCCCATCAATCATTAATTAAGAAAATGTCCCACAGGCACGCCTACAGTCAGATATTATGGATTTTATTTTTAATTAAGGATCTCTCTTCTCAACTGACTTTAGCTTGTGTCAAACTGATATAAAACTAAATATAAGTGGATATTAGCTCAGAAACTTAGACTACCCAAGATACAATTTGCAAAACATATGAAACCCAAGAAGAAGGAATACCAATGAGTGGATACTTCATTCCTTCTTAGAATGGGGAACAAAATACCCATGGAAGGAGTTACAGAGACAAAGTTCGGAGCTGAGATGAAAGAAATGACCATCCAGAGACTGCCCCACCCAGGGACCCATCCCAAATACAACCACCAAACCCAGACACTATTGCATATACCAGCAAGATTTTGCTCACAAGACCCTGATATAGCTATCTCTTGTGAGGCTATGCCAGTACCTAGCAAATACAGAAGTGTATGCTCACAGTCATCTATTGGATGGAACACAGGGCACCTAATGAAGAAGCTAGAGAAAGTACCCAAGGAGCTAAAGGGGTCTGCAACCCTATAGGCGGAACAACAATATGAACTAATCAGTACCCCCCCCAGAACTATGTATCTAGTTGCATATGTAGCAGAGGATTGCCTAGTTGACCATCATTGGGAGGAGAGGCCCTTGGTTTTGTATCGATCATATGCCCCAGTACAGGGAATGCCAGCTCCAGGCAGTGGGTGGGTTGGGGAACAAGGTGGGAGGAGGGTATAGGGGACTTTTGGGATAGTATTTAAAATGTAAATGAAATAAATATCTAATAAAAAATAAAATTAAACTACACAGTACACTATGTCAAATCTACAACTTTAAAATTCCAATAAATAGCTATACGTTTCTCACTAGACATGAACTCCATGAGGAGCTGTGTGAGTTTTATAACATATTTTTTTCTACTTAAGATCTTTTTCTTTTTTATTATGAATTTTTTATTAGATATTTTCTTCATTTACATTTCAAATGCTATCCCAAAAGTTCCCTATACCCTCCCCCTGCCCTGCTCCCCTACCCACCCACTCCCACTTCTTGGCCCTGGCATTCCCCTGTACTGGGGGATAAAAAATGAAATTTGTTGTAGAGGAATTTTAATCCAGCAACATGGCTGCTCTGGCAAGGGATCACATCCAAAGACATAGGTCTGTGTTATCAGATGGAATACAGACATTCTATACACCTTTAATCCCTATGGCTTGAATCCTTTAGTACACAACTTTAATCTCAAACAATGATGTCTAATTGAAGGGCAGACAAAGTGACAGATCAGAGGAAGATTTGACAGAATGGGTTAGAGATAGGATACTCCCAATCCTCAGGAGATGAGCAATTTCTGAGAACCACTGGGAGAAACAGTTCGGTCAGTGAGTTGGAGTTGAGTCAGTTGGGAATCAGTGGAGTGAATGAAGTGCAGTGGAGTTGAGGCCATTCGTGAGTTCATGCAGTTCAGTGCAGGTCAGCAGTTGAAGCCAGAGAATAAGAAGCAACCAGATTAGAAGTTGTCAGAGTTAGTTTGAGGCCAAGCAGAGTGAGAAGCTGAGAGAAGCCAGACTGAATCAGTGTAGAGAGGAGTTTGAGCCAGAACAGCTGAGGTGAACCAGCCAGCCAGAGTTCAGAAAGAGGCAATCTGCTGAATAAAAGTTATATTTACAATTTGTGTTAAACTTTTCTCTACTTCTTTAATGAGGTTGATAGGATGAAGTACCTAGAAAGCAGCAAATAATCCTTCAGACATCTGGGTTATTTTCCAATCTTAATATATCTATTGTGCCTGGTACCTTAGCTATGTAACTTCTACTGGGATGGATATAAAAATAACACTTCAGCAATTGACTATAATAAGACTTTAGGGATGAATCAAAAGAAGAATAATTTGTTCTAAAGGCTATCATGATGGACACCAATTGGTTCACGACAAACAAATCACATTCTTTTAAAATCACCATGATAATTCAAGCATCATTGAATATGTAAAAAGAAACAAATAGTGATATTCTGAATATGGTGATCAGAATTTATATCAAAGTAATTTGAAAGTTATATTACTGTGTATTACCTCTTAGGAAAAATACTATGAAAAGATATAAATTTGTTACCTAGTTATGTGTGTGCTAAAATAGGTACTTCTTTGGCTTCAAAATCTAATTGTATTTGTCTTATTGCTTATTCTTCACACAAATATTTTAAGGTTTCCTCATCTTTTCTCACTATGGTTACTTTTGGCATAACATGGAATTATAAATAAATAGTTAAATTGAATGAGGAGACTTTTCCATGTTGTAAAGGCACTTAACTGTAGTCATATTTACACAATTAAATATATATGTATCCATATCTATTTCAAAATTTTACAAGACTTGATTCATTAATTATTTTCTTAGTTGGATGCAAATACTTTGATCCAATTCACAAGAGGTTTTTCACAACACGTCTCAGTGTAATGCTTTCAAATCTTCCAAGTACCAATATGGACTTGTGATTCCTTCTTTTTTTTTTTTTTTCTTACATTAGCAAAAGAACAGTGAGAAATCAAAAGGTATAACCATGTTGAAATCCATAAGATTCAGGAAACCTAATTAATAGTTCTGCCTCAAACTAAAGATAATTTTATTGATTATTCTAAAGCATTCTTTCATCGTGGCCTTTTTTCCCTTGTGATTGATTAGCATTTTTATCTAAGGGTACAAAATGATAGCAATATTACTCTGATTTATTGTATCACTTCGCAATTATTTCTAGAATTTCTCTCTTTTAAAAATGGAGCCTAAGGAGAAATATATCTTGTGGTAACAAAGATAAATAAGAAATATGTCCTTTAAAAATTGCTAAGTGTTTACTTCACTTAGGAACAATGTCGATCAGGATACAATCCAACTCTGTGGAGAAGTTAAAACTTTAAAAGGAAAATAATGTCTTAGTCATTTTGATAATTCTGTTTTTAGAAAATTCTGAATCTGTATACTCTACTTGACCCACTTATTTTAAAAGACTTGTTTGAAGCAACCACAACTGCTGTGCGGAACCTAAAGTTTATTGTGCTGCAAGCCTTTTTCTGTTTCCATTTTATGCGCAAAAACATCAAAAACAGTGCTCAGAAACCATACTGTGGTAAGGCTCTTGTTAGAACCAAATGAGAGAAAAAAGTAGATGTTACCAAAATTCAAAATATATTCCTCCATAAATCACCATGGAGGAACTTTACAAAAGAATCCTCTTATTTGTTCTTAGATGGAAAGAGAACGGCAACCACTTCTATCACACTGAGCTTCACTGGTGATGCGTAACTAACTAAGGCAGGGGTTAGGGCTAATTGTATTTAAGTCTCTTTTTGTCATCAGCGTTACAAAGACATTGCCCTCCCTTTTCTACTTCTATTTGCAGGAGTGCAGTACTAAATTAGGTTATTCTGTCATTATTGAAAAGTTCCCAGCAACACTGAATTCTATACTTAGGAAGACAAAACTAGCTACTTCATATCTTATCCATTATAAGATTATTTGAATACAAAAAAGGCTGGATCCAGAAGTCCAAAAATTTTAGACATATTAATTAGCTGTTGATGTGGTTCTTAAATATCAATTAGAAAAGTTTCAGTCTTAGAATAAATATTTGTTGAATAGCTATTCAAAATCTGAATGACACTACACTAGGAGTTATTCTTATAAAGTATTTTAAAATGTACATGTTGCTATCAAGGATATTGAGATCAATTCATATAGAGATACACAGTATTAAATCATTAAAACTAAACACAAAACAAGTATACAGAAGTTATTATCATCAGGCACTAATGAATGGGATACATAATGAAGTTTGTAACAGCTCATTGGAGGAGGTAATTATTGAAATTTGAAGTTAGGGAAGGTTTTTGGACCAAGTAAATTTTGTACTATGAATGTGACCAATAAGATTTATTTTTACATCAATAGTAGACAATGTTATGAATACAAACTGGAATTTCAGAATCACTATGTGATTTCTTCAGGAACTTTTAAAAACTAGAAGTCTTGATTTTTTCCAAAACTATTTATATAACTTTTATTCATGTTGAATCCTTAGAATTTATATACTCAATATTATATTGTTTTTTCCTTTTGATATGTGACTTTGTCATTGTTTTCAACTTACTTTTATATAATGAAGACTGGTTGCTATGTAGATGTACTCTAGCTGAGAATATGAAAGTTTGGTGGCAAGAATTGTCAATAATATCATTTTTCCTCTTCCTCTTTCCTCTTAATATCATAAAAACATTAAGAATTGTTAACAATTTAACAATAGCTGCTAAATTATTGTACAAAATTCTGTTTAGGATACAATTATTTTATTCATAAGTTAATTGTATGCATGATTTCTCCTACTATATTTTAACCTCTTTGATAACTGGGACCAGACAATGTTTAATTCATATTTGTGTAATCCCCTTTCCATTATCCACACTTAACTTGATAACTATACAGTGAATGCTTATTGAACTAAAGCCAATGTTAACAGTGTAGATATGCAGACAATAGTGACAACATTCTTGGAAATTAACAAGTAAACAGTTTAAATCCAGATATTCTGCTTGGAAATAATTTTTATCTGTAGAAAGTGTTTGGACAATACCTATTCAATTTGCAGCCCAGATTTTCTATTATATTCCCATTTGTATTCATGGTATTCAACCAGATAATATAGCACTTTAAACAGTTTATAAAAATACGTCTTTATACACACATACAATACAGCCTTCTTGGAACAGCACTCTTGTTTTTCTTACTAGTGTTTGCTTATTAGCAATCAAGAGGCAGGTTGTCCTCATGAATTTAAATCAGTTCTCTTTCTCACCATCTTCAATACATTTACTTCAATGACATGATGCATAAAGGAACTACAGGATAATTTTAGAACTCATCAATACCTACTTCCATGAAGGTTTCTAATACTATAGATTCCATTAACTTGTTCTACATGCCTCATATGTCACAGTAAATAATGAGTTTGGTTTTGTAGATAATTGAATAAAGAATATATCTATTTTGCTGAGTCTTTTCAGTCGGAGATTAATAAACTTTTGAAAGAACAAAAATGATGGCACTCCCTGTGAGAACTTATAACAAATTTTAAAAGGAGGTGTTTTAATTACCTCTGCTTTATAACATACATCTTTGAAAGAGATATATTTATTATGTAAAAACACCAAATAAAGAAGAAAACAACTCAGGCCTTCAAAACATATTGCTGGGTAGAATTACAGTCACATATTCTAAACTATCAGGCTGAGTTACAAACAAGATAAAAGTCCATAAATATGCTGTATATTTTATAACTAATGACGTAAGCTTGACAATATTCATTTTGGAAGATACTTTATCAACTGTATTGTTGGTATAAAAGTTCCATATTGTTTATTATAATATCCATACTTCTAGCTGTAATTCTGTTGTTGTTGTTGTTATTGTTTGAGTCGGGGTCTTGCTCTATAGCCCTGACTGACCTAGAACTCACTACATAGACCAAGCAGGTCTTAAACTTGTGACAATCCTCCTGTCTTTGTAAACCAAACTGAGATTGTTGATATGAACTATATCACTCCTGCTCTATGGCTATACTTGTTGATCCAAGAATATATATATAACAAATAACAGAGCTCATCTGAATTCCAAGACTAATTTCTCATGAACCCACTACTATATATCATATCCTTCAAGAATATGAAATAGAAATGTGTTTATAAGTATGGGAAAGCATGATTGTAACCCAATAGCACTCTTCCAGAATTTTATTTTAATCAGTTCTTCGAAGTCAAGTAATATTTATCACCGCTTGGCTATTTTGTTGCTCCAGTACTCCATATTTAATTTTGGAGTCATGTATGAGAAATGGATCTGTTGCCATTTTAAAATCCATTCTTAAATGCCCTGCTATGGTTTCCAGTCACTATTATGCTAGATATAAATACCTCACTCTGGACTGGAAATAAATGATGAAACATTCTTGTCAATTCTTGGAAAAGCTACAGTTGTCACTAGTTTGCTTTGAAGTCTTATTCAGAGCAAGGCAAAATATTGCACATAAAAATATGCCTTCTCTAATATCTGGTACAAATGACTGTTTAAAATACTCATTACTTAGGGTACAGATTGTGACTTTAAAAGTACATATTTACGTTTCTAGGATTGCCAAACGACTTTCGTAGGGAAAGAATGATGTGGTTCCTGCCCCTGGGACACAGACAGCAGGCATGGGCCTCCAAGAATGTCAATAGCTGCTAAGGGTATGTAAGGTTTGTATGTATAATAATGTACATATTTTACGTTCCTCCCTTGAGGAAAGTCCTCCCTGTTAATGTTAATGACTCAATGCTGATCCAAGACAGCAGAAATCCTGGAGGCAAAGGTGTAGCTAATGTCTCAGCAAACTGGTAAAGGCTGGCATCTCCAGGACAGTTCTTAAGGCTGTGGAAAAGAACTCTAAAAACATGAATTCTAACATAATTTCTCAACTATACAAAAATATAAAGATGCAATATGGATTGTATAAGGGGTTTCACAGATCTAAAGGAACAGAGACAGCTACACTATGTGCCAACCTGTCAGAAAGATACTAAGGAAGATAGATATGGAGATTTAGGGAGTGGTGATCACAGGAGATCCCATCCTGCCAAGTTTGTTGTTGTTATTGTTGTTTGTTTATGTTTACAAAGTGAGACAGATTTCTGAATTCAGGGTGTGTCTGGGACAAAGCAAGTTTAGGCCCAGGTGTGGTAGAAATGGTAATTTCAGAACAGGGTCCCATCCAGCTAGTTTAGCGTTTGTGCTCAACAGAGGTGGACAAATCTCTGAATTCATCTGCAGCAGCTGAAAGAGTCAGACGCAGATATTTGCACCCAACCAACGGACAGAAGCTGCTGACCCCTGTGGTTGAATTAGGGAAAAGCTGGAAGAAACTGAGGAAGGCGACCCTGTAGGAGGAACAGCAGTCTCAATTAACCTGGACCCCCAGGGTCTCTCACTGACCCACCAACCAGACAGCATACACCAGCTGAAATAAGGCCCCCAACACATACAGCAGAGGACTTCCGGGTCTGGGTTTAGTCAGAGAAGATGCACCAAACCCTATAGAGACTGGAGGCCCCAGGGAGTTTAGAGGTCTGGTGGGGCTGGGGTGGGGGTGTGGGTGGGTACATCCACGTGGAGACAGGGGTGTGGGGAGGAGGCACGGGATGTGGAACAGTCAGAGCGTGGACCAGGAGTGGACTAAAATCTGAAGTTTAAAATAAATTTAAAAAAAAGAAAAAGAAAAAGAAAAAAGAAATGTGTGCTTTCTGTCTCCTAACAATGAAAGGACTGGGGTCTGGTCTTGGGATGCTGATTCATAGGATAATCAAAAGGAAACCTGGAGTAGATGGCTGGATTGATATGTAAAATAAAACACTAACTGGGCTTTTGACCTGCAAGAGATGAGTTATCCAGAGAATTCTTTTAGAAGAGCAAGAGAAAACTGCTTGGAGAACTGTCTTCAGGGGAACATAGAGACAGCTGTCTGGAGATCTCCAGAGAAAGTACATCAGAGAGAAAGAAAGCAGAACAGTGGAGGAAGCAGGCTGGAACGTGTGTCAAGCAGAACTTAGGCTGCCAACCTAGACTCAGGATTTGACGTCCAGTTGTTTGTTTTACCACTCCCAGATGTCCCTTCCTCAGAACCTCTCTCCAAGCCAAGGCTGGTCCTTAGCATTATAATTATTAAAGAATTTAATTGACCAAAATGTATTTTATTGAAGAATCATTACACATCGTTTTCACCTTGTATGTATTACGATATTGATCGCTTAGCACACAACTCAGATATCTCCCTGTTCATTCACTCTGTCATTCAAGAAATAGTTCTCAGTTTCCCTTATGTTCCCAAAATTGTGTTGGTTTCACGGTGGAAAAAGTAGACACAGTATCTGAAGGCATAGAATCCAAATTTCAAGACAATCAAAACTACTCATAATAAAATTAATTCTAAATTAAGAAAGAGTGCACCTACATTATGACTTAAAACCATCAATAACTCCACTCCTGTGGGATCCAATGTCCTCTTCTGACTTCCTTGGAATGTACATACATACATGCAAGCAAAACGTTCATACACATAAAACAAAATAAATAAATCTTTAAAAGTAGCAACTGCAATTATGGAAACTTAAGAAAATAATATACTCTACACATTAGAAAGTTTTTTACCTCTCTTCTAGAAAATATTACATCAGTTTTTGAAAAGCAAACCTAGTCACTCCTTTTTATTTATACCACCTACACTTCTTCGTTGCCATAAGATTTGAGTTATATGTTCTTGTTTTATTGTACATGTATTATCAAAGTTCTTATTTAATTTTAATATTTTCTGAGATATGATCTCACTGGGTAACTATAGTTGGCCTGGAACACTCTAAATAGACCAGATTGTCCTTGAACTAATAGAGTTCCACTGTCTCCATCTCTGAGTACTTGGATTAAAAGCACACAGCACAATGCACAGCTTATTTTAATATGATTTTATTTTAAATAATACTTTTAATTGTATAGGTTGGTAGCATATACTGTGACATTTCTTTTTTTTTTAAAGATTTATTTTATTTATTATATGTAAGTACACTGTAGCTGTCTTCAGACACTCCAGAAGAGGGCGCCAGATCTCGTTACGGATGGTTGTGAGCCACCATGTGGATGCTGGGATTTGAACTTATCACCTTCGGAAGAGCAGTCGGGTGCTCTTACCGGCTGAGCCATCTCACCAGCCCCGTGACATTTCATAACATATATACAATGTGAAATAATGTGATACATATTTTTATCATACAACCCAGGAAATTATATAATTTTCTTCTGTAGTTAGAGTTATAAAAATGATGACATCAGGTTTTGAAGATAGACAAACATGTATTTCAGTACTACTTTAACCATTTATTTGGATACTATGCCCTTAAACAAATGACCTAACTCCTCTAAACTGGTTTATTTATATGTAAAATGAGTATAATTCTTTTTATGGTGAGGGTGAAAAGTAAACCATATTATGTAAAGAAACTAACCTAGTAACGTGAGTAAATTATTTTCTTTGTTGGTCAGGGGCCTTTTGCATCCATTGGTGTGTGTTAAATAATATCTAATGCATCATAGCTGCCCGATGCATGATACTGAATTTTTAATACAGAATGTACCCATATTAAAATGTTCTGAAGACATATAATAATGTATATTCTAATATTCAGACTACATATCCAATGTTTCTTGATTTCCTGGAGATCTTGCTTATCTCAGTTTAAACATTATAAAATACTGTTGAGTGCCTAGTTTTAAAAGTATTTTTTGTTAGAGCCCAACCTTTCTTGAGCAGGCTCAGATGCGAGGAGTAGAAACATTCAAAAAGGAGAAAATTGCTGGCTGCTTTTATTAATCAACAATTATCCAATTTTGTGCCAGGCAAGACATGTAAGACATGATTTGTGCAGTTAAAGAGCTTACAATCTAGTTGAGAAGACTGACTCATGAAACTATTATAACAATTAAGTGCAAAATTGTGTGGTACTTCTTCTCAGTGCAGTGGGAGTCCGGGAAAGGGAGAACTCAGTGTGAGCTGCAGAATGTCAGGACAGGCTATTAAGTTAAGGTTTCAAATGAAAAGGTGATTTTTCAGACCTAGAAAGACAAATGCAGAAAAAAAAAAGAGATTATTTGTGAGACCTTCCTTGCGCCGCTGTTCTTTGATTTACAGTTCTGTATTTGAAAAAGGAAATTAACTTATACCTCAAACACTTACATTGAACTATTTTCTCCCATATTTGACGCAAAATGCTTCTTCTTCCCATGAAACCCAAGGCAAAGCCTTTAAAATTCATAATGTGAACAAGAAAAATAGCATTATGTTTCACAAATAAAAAAAAATTATCAATATGAAAGTGCTTCATGATCACATTTTATTATGGCATTTGAAGTTAGTTCCAAACTTTAAGACCTTCTTTACAGCCATGAAACTGATTATCATATATATCATATGGCAATAACAGAACCATTTTTACTAAAATAAGTATGAGTTGCATTTTTAAGGGAGATGTTGACTTTCTTTTCTTTTTTCCCTTTTCCCACTGGTGTTAGGTATGATACCTAGGGCTCCGTAGGTGAGAGGCAAGCACTCAAACCCTGAGCCCTTAATTTTTATTTTAAAATAAACTCTTATTTAAAACTTGTGGTATCTTATAACTTTTCTTTTTCTTATTACTGTGATACCAGGACCATGTTTCACCAGCATGATTTTAAAAGGAGGCGTTAAGCCTGAGGAAGCTTAAAAATCACTGCTCCTGCTGTATGGCTGTATATGCATTCATGCGTACAAGGTTTAGGGAGGCTTAGACTATCACTGCTCCAATATTTGGGAGAAACTAGTAGTGTGCTACCCATGACTCTATCCTGTGGGACTCTGAGTATCCATAATTTCCCCATGTTATTCCTTGATAACACTCTTTATCAATGAATAATTATAAAAAAAAGAACTGAAGCTCTCAAAATGTACATTAGCCTAACAGAGTAAACAAAAATACATTCTTAAAGGTTCGATGAACAATGGGGTGAGAGATCCCGTTTGGGAAATACTTATTAATTCTTTTGAGAAAGAGGATATAAATTCTATCTGAAACTTTAAATTATAAATGGGCAGTTACTTTATAGAGCAATAACAGGATGCCACAGATAAGGGCTCCAAATCCTTCATTTTATATTACCTTGTTTAATGGAAGGGAATGGATGACTGGGCAATCCAAAGAGTGATCCAGCCATCATCCCAACCTGGGTTAAGCCGATATTTTATTTTATGTGTGCATTCTTTTCTGAGTAAATGTTTCTTGAAAGTAAAATGTGAATATGGGCCTCTGAGAAATTTTGCATGACATAGTTTGGGACAATAATTATTAATGAACTATTTTTAAAACTAAAATTTATCCTTAATAATTCAAAAAGGGAAGTTATATAAGACTTTTCTATGTGGAGAACCCTGAAGCATTTAATCAAATAATCAAATGATCAGATAAATCTGTATATTTGCATATAGGCAAACTATCACAAAGCAAACAAGTTGTTACACCTAAGAGAGTGCATGCTCTTCATATGAACTTCTTACTTGAAATCCATGATTTTAATCTTGAACATATTTAATATTTGTGTTTTAATGTGTCTCTGTAATGATATCATCAAAAAACTTGAATATTTTGCTTTAGATTTAACTGAACTTAGAATAAGAATATAGTCTCTAAAAACCCTAAAGGACTTCATCTTCAGTATATTTCTTGCAGCTGTCTCAAATATCAAAAGTCTCAACTTGAATTTACCAGAAAATAAATTGTGACACAGTTCACTGTGTTGATGACCAAAAGGAACATATTAAACTGCCAAACACATTATCAAAGTACAAAGTGCTATGAGAGAATAATAGTAAAGGAACAAAATATATGACAGCACTTCTGGAATGAGAGGTTATTTCATTTTGATGTGCTGTGCGATAGAGCTCGAGTGTACGGTGTGTGGGAGTTCAAAACGGAGAGTAGAAACAGGAAGACAGACTCAGAACAGATTGTCTGCCTGTCAATACGCTTTAGTGTTGAGCAATAAATGGTGTAGGCTTTATGCCATAGATAGGAGGGAAACTTGAATTTCAGAGTAATATACGTGGAGTTGCATTTTCAGATAGATTAGGTTTTCTTCAGACACTGTGTCACTATATTGAGGCTGGAAGAAAAGAATGTCACAGAAAATTGCAAGCATTGTAATATTTCTCATGAAATTACTTTCTAGACAATAGTAACATTAATATATTTAGAGAAAAACATATATAGGAAATATTACAAAAGCAAGATTAGAAGCACCAACTATTTAATATAGGAAACTGAATAAAGAGTGATACTAGATTCCTCTAAGATAGCAATTTCATTGATAGAGACTTGTGAACACAAAAAGAGTTAGTAAGTATGAATAAGGTGAATTCCATTTTTGATGTGTTAACTTTGAAGTGCCAAAACTGAAAGTGTGTTTGTGTGTGTTAGACAGGATATCAAGCCACAGGGTGAGAGAAGAAAAAAATCCCTTCAATAGACACATTCTTTTTTATTACAGTTATTTGCGGTGACAAATGTGGATAAGAGATGATATCTAGAGGGGACTTGGTCATCTTCACCAATGTGGATACTGTGGAGTGAATGCAGATTGTCGGGCTTGGTAGAATAGAAACTGTCTTGACCAATTGAACCATAACTACAATCTTTTTATACTACATGTTTTCATTTTATTTTATGTGCCTTTTTGTTGACATGTATATATGTATATCACATGAGCATCTAGTATTCATGGGGTCAGACAAGGACATGAGATCCCCTGGAACTAAAGAGACAGATGGTTGTGAAATATCATGTTTTAGGAATTGAACCTCAGTCCTCTGCAAAAGCAAGTGTTCTTAACTGCTGAGTCATTCCTCCAGACCTCAAGATACATTCTTAGGGAATAGTTTTTGAGATTGGAAGAAAGTAGAAATGATTTGATTTAATAACATTATCATCTGTATGTTGCCAAAATAAATATGTCTTGTCTATGACATCTACTGTTTATTTTTCATCTAAACATCAATCATTTAAAAGGAATAATATTGTAGAACTAGGAGAACACAATATCTTTCCAGATTTCATCAGTGGTGCTGTCTTTCCAGTAGAAGAAGTAATATGAATATATTTATTCACCACCAGAAACAAGTTACCTTCTTTAGCATTTAATCATTAATATCTGGACAACAATTTGAGAGAACGAAATAGGAAAGTTACATTTGAAATAATGAATCAGATATTAGACTGAAAGATTAAAAGCATATTTTGTAAAAACAAAAAGTGGGTTTGCAAATGTTTTATGGATAATCCTTCTAGAATCTAGTTAATTGCACTGGCTTTTAGTTAATTTCAATTGAACCATAAAATTAAATTCTTAACACCAAACTGTGTGTAAGTTTCTCTTTTACTTAAAAGTTAATTTTTTCAGGTTATTTAGTCAGTCTTCTAAGTTAAATTTCCAGATGTTTACAGGACTGAAATGTAAACCCCTGAAGAGAGCTTACATTAAATAAAATTGCTACACAATTATGCTGCTGGTGGTATATGTAATGATATGTTTCCTTGACTTCCAACAGAGTGGTAAAGGGGATGAGTAAGAAAGGTGTTAGTAACTGAGAAAAACTTCACTGTTTTTTATATAAGAAGTTAAGTCTGGATTTGTTGCCTTCATGTGTAAACGAGAACATAAGAAAAAGTGTCATGTTGCTATGAGAACGGGGAGTAATTGGAAATTGAATTTCCTTCTGTAGACCTTTGCTCTGCAGTGACCACGGCAATAAGTTCCATGATGAGAGCAGTCGTATTATGAGTCATCCCAGGAAAATCATCACAACTACATGATACTCAGACCCCAGTTTGACATATCTTAGTAAAAAAATAAGTGTTATTCCCTAACATAAAAATACTTAGTTTGAAAATCCAGTTTCTTTGGAACTCTGCATTACATATCAAAACTCATAATTATGGTTAAAAGAAATTTCAGGTGTCAATGAGTTACATAACACAGAGTTGAATAACATTTTTTAAATATAACCATCTCAATACCAGAGGACGTTTAGATGGATGCATAAGCAAAATGTATTTTACCAATAGTGTTTCATTATATATGTAGTAAAAATTACAGTGCTCAATAAAGGTGGAGTTGAAAAACATCTCTTTTTTTCCCTCTTATATATCATACATCTTGACTGCAGTTTCCTCTCCCTCCTCTGCTCCTGATCCTCCTTCATCTTCCCCCACCCCCATCCCCAAACTCTTCCATTCCCTTCAGAAAAGGACAGGGCTCCCAGGGATATCAACCAAACATGGCAAATCAAGTTGCAATAATATCCTCTCATTTAAGGTTGGATGATCATGATCAGGTATTGGAAGAAGGGAGAACAGGAGAGAAGCCCCTAGGGTCAACTGAATGAATAGAAATATGCAAACTTGTGGGGAACAGACCCCTCTAGAATGTGCCAGAGACCTGGCAGATGAGAGATTCTCAGGACTCAAATGGAGGGACCATAGATGAAATGCCCAACAGTGGGGAGAGGGAACTTGTAGAGTCCACTTCCAGTAGAAAGACAAGATATCAAGTGAGGGATGGGGTTGCCATCTCACAGTCAAAAACTCTGATTCAGAATTGTTCCTGTCTAAAAGAACTGCAGGGACAAAACGGGAGAAGAGACTGAGGGAAAGGAGGTCCAGTAACAGGCCCAAATTGGGATCCATTTCAAGGGGAGGCTCCAAGGACTGACACTATTACTGATGCTATGGTATGCTTACAGACAGGAGCCTAGCATGGCTACCCTCTGAGAGGTCATAAAAACAGCTGAAAGAGTCAGAAGAAAATACTTATACCCAACCAATGGACTGGACCTGTGGTTGCATTAGGGAAAGGCAGGAAGAAGCTGAGGAGGAGGGCTACCCTATAGGAAGACCTGCAATCTCAACTAACCCAGAGTCCTGAGATCTCTCAGACACTGAGCCACCAACCAGGCAGCATACACTAGCTGGTCAGAGGGTCACAGCACATATACAGCAGAGGACTGCCTGGTCTGGCTTTAGTGATAGAAGATGCACCCAGGTCTGGCAGGGGGGTGGGGTGAGGACAGAGGGTGGGGACATCCTCTTGGAGAGAGAGGGAAGAAGCATGGGATGAGGAACTACTGTAAGAGGGCAGACCAGGAGATGGATGATGACTGGTCTGTAAAAAATATATAAATAATTTGAAATGTAAATAAATAAAATAACAACAACAACAAAAACAACAAAAGACCTGATGGGGCAGCTCAAAAGCAGGCAACAGAGTCAGACAGCTCTTGCTCCCACCGTTAGGAATCCCAAAAGAAGACCAAGCTATAGAACCAAAATGTATATAAAGAGAGAGGGCCTAGATCAAACTCAGCAGGCTTCCTAATTGTTGGTTAGTCTCTTTGAGCCCCTATGAGCCCAGGTAGTTGATTCTATGAGTCATCTTGTGGTATCCTTGACTTTACTGGCCCCTACAACATTTTCTCCCCTTCTCCCACAAGATGCCCTCCTAATGTTGGGCTGTGGGTCTTAGTATCTGCTTTCAGCAGTTGCCAGATGAAGCCACACTGATGGTGATTATGCTAGGTTCTTGTCTGCAAGTATAGCAGAATATCATTTACAGTTTATTCTGATCATGTTAAGTTCTTTTTTTATTATTAGATATTTTCTTTATTTACGTTTCAAATGTTATATCCTTTCCTGGTTTCCCCTCCAAAAACCTCCTTTCCCATCCCCCCTCCCCTGGCTCACCAACCCACCCACTCCTGCTTCCGTGTCCTGGCATTCCCCTACACTGTGGCATCCAGCCTTCTCAGGACCAAGGACCTCCCTTCCCATTGATGCCAGAAAAGGCCATCCTCTGCTACATATGCAGCTGGAGCCATGGATCCCTTCATGTGTACTCTTTGGTTGGTGGTTTAATCCTTGGGAGCTCTGGGGGTACTGGTTGGTTCTTATTGTTGTTCCTCCTATGCGACTACAAGCTCCTTCAGTCCTTTGATCCTTTCTCTAGTTCCCCCACTGGGGACCTTGTGCTCAGTCCAATGGTTGATCCGAGCTTCTGTGCTAATATCCACTTATCAGTGAGTGTATACCATGTCTGTTCTTTTGTGACTGGGTTACCTCACTTAGGATGATATCCTCCAGATCCATTTGCCTAAGAATTTCATAAGTTCACTGTTTTTAATAGCTGAGTAGTACTCCATTGTGTAAATGTACCATATTTTCTGTATCCATTCCTCTGTTAAGGGACATCTGGGTTCTTTCCAGCTTATGACTATTATAAATAAGGCTGCTAAGAACATAGTGGAGCATGTGTCCTTATTACATGTTGGAACATATTCTAGGTATATGCCCAAGAGTGGTATGTCTGGGTCCTCAGGCAGTCTGATTTTCTGAGGAACCTCCAAACTGATTTGCAGAGTGGTTATAACAGCTTGAAATCCCACCAGCAATGGAGAAGTGTTCCTCTTTCTCCACATCCTCACCAGCATCTGTTGTCCCCTGAGTTTTTTATCTTAGCCATTCTGACTGGTGTATGGTGGAATCTCAGGGTTGTTTTGATTTGCATTTCCCTGATGACTAAGGATGTTGAACATTTCTTTAGGTGCTTCTCAGCCATTCAGTATTCCTCACTTGAGAATTCTTTGTTTAGCTTTGTACCTCATTTTTAATAGGGTTTTTTTTTTTTGATTCTCTGGAGTCTAACTTCTTGAGTTCTTTGTATATATTTGGATATTAGACCTCTATCGGATGTAGGATTGGTAAAGATCTTTTCCCAATATGTTGGTTGCTGTTTTGTCCTATTGACAGTGTTTTTTGCCTTACATAAGCTTTGCAATTTTATGAGGTACCGTTTATTGATTCTTGATCTTAGAGCATAAGCCACTGGTGTGCTGTTCAGGAATTTTTCCCCTATTCTTATGTATTCGAAGCTCTTCCCTACTTTCTCTTCTATTAGTTTTAGTGTATCTGATTTTATGTGGAAGTCCTTGATCCACTTGGACTTGAGTTTTGTACAAGGAGATAAGAATGGATCAATGCGCATTCTTCTACATGCTAACCACCAGAAGAGCAAGCACCATTTGTTGCAAATGCTGCTTTTTTTCCACTGGATGGTTTTAGTTCCCTTGTCAAGAATCAAGTGACCATAGGTGTGTTTGAATTCAGTTCTATCCTGGGTCTCTGGACTATCCAGCCTCTGGGTCCTGGCCATCCAGTAGCCAGCCAATTTACCACCTTTACTAGAGCACATCTTGTAAGCAGGATAAATTTTAAGTCAAAGTTTTTGAGGCTTTCCAATTCCTCCACTGGATGTCCTTGACTAGTTATAGGGGAAGGCCAGTTCAGGCTCCATATCCCCCCTACACGAAGACTTAGCTAAGTTCACCCTCATAGATTCCTGGGAGAATCCATTGCACTAGATTTCTCTGCTTTGCCTTAGAAATGCCCTGTAGTTCCAGTTGGCTGTCTCCATCTTTTCCCCACCTGATCCTTCATGGTCCTGTCCCAACTTACCCCAGTCCACCTGCTATATCTATTCTATTTCCCCTTCCCAGGGAGAGTCATATAACAGCCCCCACCCCCTTAGCACTCCTTTTTAATTAGCCTCTCTGGGTCTGTGGATTGTAGCATGATGATCTTTTACAGCTAATATCGACTTATAGGTGAGTATATACCATGTTTATATTTCTGGATCTGGGTTACCTCACTCTGGATGATTTTTTTTTTCTAGATCCATCAATTTGCCTGTATATTTCATGATATTATTTTTAACAGCTGAGTAACACTCCATTGTGTAAATGTACCACATTTTCTTTAACCACTTTTCGGTCAAAGGACATTTAGGTTATTTCCAGTTTCTAGTTTTTATGAATAAAATGGCTATGAACACAAAGAAGCAAGTGTCCTTGTGGTTGGATAGAACATCCTTAGGGTATGTGCCCAAAGTGGTGTAACTGGGTCTATACCACTGATAGGTATATAGGTAGAAATAAAGATATTTCTAAGAGTTTAAACCCTCCAAATATGGAAAACAGTAGATTTTATAATATTGCCAAAATAAGCAATAAAATACTGAAAAAAATAATTGCAAAATATATTCTAGGTAAAGATTTTTTTCTTGTAATTGAATATGGTGGTACACACCTGTAATACCAGCACTGGAACTTGGAGGCAATAAGATTACATATTGAGTTGGTGGTATATCTGGTCTATGTGGTTGGTTGGAGTAAATCACTCAATATTTCTTTTTAAAAGCATAGGTGATAATTAAAAACAATTAATTTGTGATTTTACAACACATCTTACTAGACAATTAGACAAAAATACATTATTTTTAAGTGAACTGAGGTCATGAATAAGCAGTTCACAAATGAAAAAAGAATTAATTATAATAACCTCAGAAATGCAAGATAAAATGGGCTATCAGTTTTTCCTTAAAGCTTCAGCAATTTATAATAGTAATAATATTCAGGGTCAAAAAGACGAGGTAAAAAAGCCCCTTATTGTGCTACTGTAAACTAGCAAAATCTTTATGAGGAGAAATTCACTAATATGTATTCAATGGCCTAAATGTGCATAACCTTTGACACATAGATTCACATATAATTTGCTTTAAATTGGCAAATGTGTCAACAAGAAACACAAAGATATTTATTGCATAATTAAAGTATACAAAATTAAACACAATTAACACCTCTAGTAACTATGGATTTTTAAAATTGTTTTAGACTGCAAAATTAAGAAATACGTAGTCATTAATGCTATATTATAAGAAATGTTCACACTTTATAATAAGTGAAATCTTAAATTACTTTTGTGTAATTCAAATATATATATATTTGCAAAGAAAAATATGCATGTATATACATATACTTAATTAGTCTACACAGAGTATGCCAAATTTATGCAACTTGGCATTCTTTATTTTATAAATTCTCTAAATTGAAAATTATTAATCAAAAAATAGCACATTATTTTAAAAACATACTCTATTTCAATGTGTGAATATTTAAAAGAAGACAAGTATAGTGGTTTGAAATAAAATGACTCCAATAGAAGCATATGTTTCTATATTTGGTCTTTGATTGATAAAACTGTTTGTGAAGGAGTCGTAGGTGTGGCCATGTTGGAGGAGGTATGCTAGTGGGAGCAAACTTTGAGGATTCAAAAGCCAGTGCCACTCTCTGCTATTTCTCTCTGCTTTGTGCTTGTGGATAAAAATGTAAGACAGCAGCAATTGCTCCTGTGCCAGGCCTTCCTAAATGCTGCCAAGTGCTCCTCCATAGTGTTTGTGGACTCTAACATTCTGAAACTAAGCAAGGCCTAGTAATTTTTCTTTTACTGGTATTTTGATCATGATGTCTTACTATAACTATAGAAAAGTAACTATGGCAGAAATTGGTTCTAAGTGGTGATCTATTGCTGTACCAGGCTTGACAATACTGTTTTTTTGTTTTGGTTTTTGAAGAATATGGAGACTCCAATCTATTCTTAACTTCTGGCACTGGCACCTGAGCCTTAGGAGTGATATAGATGTTCACTTTGTGACTGAGCACTCTGCTGACATTTTCTACACTATCATTAATTGTGAGTTTATATATTAGTTACAGTCTACTGTACAAAGAAACTTTTCTGGTGATGTCTGAGAGTTGCAGTAGTCTATGGATTGAAAGATATGAATTAGAGCCTAGCTTGATATCATGTCTATTTGGTAGGATAATAGTAATAGATCCACCCCTGAAATCTATGAGCTATGCTATCCAGTCATGGGTTCTGGGCCAGGTTACAGTACTGCATCCCATGGAGCTGGCCTTAAATCCAAAAAGAAATTGGTTGATTACTTTCAAAACATTTGTGTCACCATTACACCCATGAGCATTATCTTGCTATATATGACAGTGTCATTCACAAGGTTCATAGCTAGATGAAACCTCTGATGCTCTTTGTTTAAATTCCTGCACCTGAATAGAACCTTTTAACTCCATGAAAGCTGGCCAGCATGGAGGAAGCTTTCTGGTGGGTATCAGCTTGATTTGATTTCTCTGTATTCTGTGACCAGAGTATGTGTTAACTTCAGCAATAAGATTTTACCATCATATTGTTGTTCCTCTTATAGGGTTGCAGACCCTTTCAGCTCATGTGGTACTTTCACAGTACAGATTAGAGGTCACTGTGGTGAGAACTTCATATCAGCAAGGGCTTGGAGGAACTGCTCACATCAGTTCACAAACAAAAACTAGGGAGCAACAAAACACGCACCCTAGTGTTGCTCTCATATTCTCCATTTTATATAGTTCAGGAGTCCCAGCCATGGGAACGATCCCAGCAAAAATTAAAATCAGTCTTCCTATATCAGTTTTGTTTTGTTTTGGTTTGGTTTGGTTTGGTTTTTCGAGACAGGGTTTCTCTGTATAGTCCTGGCTGTCCTGGAACTCACTCTGTAGATCAGGCTGGCCTCGAACTCAGAAATCCACCTGCCTCTGCCTCCCGAGACACTGACCATAACATTGTGTGTGGCAGGGTGGGTTGTACCTAGGGGAAAGCAGTTGCATGTACAAGGACAGGCGTCGATGTGGGATTCTTTCTCAATAGCTTCTGAATATATCTTTTGAGACAGAATCGCTCATTGAACTTGGAGCTTACTGATTGGCAAGAGTGTGTGGTCAGCTAGACCCAGGGATCTCCCTTTATCTACACAGCTACTTTTAGGATTGAAGCTTTACTGTGCTGTGCCCAGTTCTTTGTGTGGATGTTAGAGATCTGAATTCTAGTCCTCAAATTTGTGTTGCACACACTTTACTAACTGAGCCACCCCCTATCAACACTACATATAATCTTCTAAAAGTTGGATATATATGTATATTTGATTATATATATTATAATTTATTTTTTGTTTTTTGAGACAGGGTTTCTCTGTATAGCCCTGGCTGTCCTGGAACTCACTTTGTAGACCAGGCTGGCCTCGATCTCAGAAATCAGCCTGCATCTGCCTCCCGAGTGCTGGGATTAAAGGCGTGCACCACCACGCCCGGTCTATATATTATAATTTTTAAAGATATTTCACATGCCTTTCTTTTGTCTCTTATGGTGCACGTTTTTTGTTTTGTTTTGTTTTGGTTTTTTTTGGCTTCCTCTACCCTACAACTACTGCCCCCACTCCCTCTCTTATTCATGATGCTTTCTTCTATATAGTTACACACATGTGTATAATATATGTATTTATATAACCACTTAACCCATTTAGTTATGTACAAATATTTACAGTTCACCACTTTAGGATGAGTAAACTGTCATGGGATTCATCCCCGGAGAAAACAGGATAGCTTAATATTCTTGTATTATGGTAGATTTCATTACATTAGATTTATTCTCAGATATTTAGATATCTAGGGCATATTAAGAACATATTTATCTTATTAACTGTCAAGTACTGCTATTTGAAGTAACTGTTGTATTTTTATTTTTTAATTCAGAAACATATGACCTTAATTTACTAATGCAAATAATTTATTAATTTAGACTTTCTATATAGAAAACTGTATTAATGTCAAAGGTTACAGTCTATGTTCTCCTTTTCAAACCTTATGCTTTTTATTTCATTTGTGTTTTACTGGGCTAAAAGTTGAATAGAAATGTTGAATATTGAATAGTAATAACGATATTAATCATTCTTGTCATGTACCATGATATGAAAGAAGTCTCTGTGTCTAAAAAAAAGCTTATGTAGTTGTTATGGGTTTTAAGTAGATATTGGAAACTGGAATATGAAAGTTTACGCTGGGACAAGGAGATTGTTCATCAGCTAAGCATGCTTTTACCACACCTGGTAATCTGAGATGGGGTTTGCAGGTCGTGCCTGGTGGAAGGAAAGAATTGATTCCTGAAGTTTGTCTTCTGAACTCCACACTCACTTACATATCAGAACACACACACACACACACACACACACACACAAATGCAAAATAAATAAAAATTAAAAATGCAAGATTACCTATTGTTTCCCTATTGAGTTTAATTTTAGTTACAAATATATGTTCAATTATATTAAAACTTACAAATGCATCAAGATAATTGTATGTATTTTCTACAATTTGTTAAATGCATCGCTTAATTTCATAGTATCAAATATATTTTACTTTCTAGTAATAAGCCAGATAGACCATGATATATTATTATTTTTATATATTGCTATATTCTGTTTACATTGTGTTTAGGAAACTTATATTTATTGTTCATGAACGATTATTACATTTAGTCATGATGGATACTGTATCATTGGCATTCTATTCCTGTAAAATCAGTTCAATTGTTTTTCATATTTTTCCTAGATTTCATGTAACAATTTCCTAGATTTCATGTAACAATAAAATTCTGCTAAAATATTTCCTGGAAATCACCATCTCATCAATATAAGCTTAGAATTCTTTTTAGAAAATATTGACAACCATCTAGTTTTATTAATAGCATAATACCATTCAGAATTTTTATTTGGTTTTTAATTTTGAAAACACAGGGAGAATTGGCTCACTTCTTCAACATTTTCAAAAACACTGCCATAAAATTATTATTCATTATAGGTTTCCCTTTGAAATAGCTATGATTGTTTAGCTATTAATAGCAATGATTGTTCAAATTCAGTTTCTTTGGAATTTACAGATTATTTTTAAAATAATTTATGTCTTAACCGTCAAAAAGACCTTCAAAATTTATATTTAAAAAATTCTTTAATCACCTCAGATAGCAATACTGTCACATTTTAGCTCTTCCATTTTTCTCAGCTTATATTATTGAGTTCATATATTTATTTTTTCTCCCTTTGCGTCCTATGATTAGGAATGTAAACATCAAAAGTGAACTGTAACATAAGCTGTGGACTTTGGAAGACTCAATTAGAATAAATATATCACTCTGGTACAGGAAGTGTAGGTAAATATGTTTACTTTTAAAACCTGAAACCCACTTATTACAGCATGATTATTGCTTTAGAAAGCCGGTACTCATCTAGATTCATCCACAATATACTGTTTTGTGTGTTATTAAGGCTTGTTTGCTATGAAGTGCCTGGGAATTTCAGAATACAATTTTCAGGGATCGGTTCTCTCCTTTTATTATGGGTTCCAGGAAAAAAAAAAAAAAGCTATGCACCTTTCAGGGCAAGCATTTTTATTGACTGAGCCATCTCCCCATGTGGTCTTCAAATATCCCTCAGAACATTAGCTTCTGGTTTTCATTTTGAGAGTCCTTCTTCTCTTCTTACTCTTGTTTGATAACCTGTTTATTTTACTCTCTTTTTAAAAGAGATTTTTACTTTAAATATAATTCTAGATTGGACCAGCTTGATTTTTCTCAGAACCATCATTACATTATCTTTTGACTTGCATTGCTGCTATCCATAACGCATATATGGGTGTATGGAAGAAGCCACAATGGCTTCTTGGCCATTTTGCTGAGATCAGCTATGCTTTGCGTGCCACTTCTTTAAGATGATATTCATTATAAAAACTTCTCTTTAGTAATTTTAACTTTTCCTTTATGGATATCTGTTTTATTATGGTATGGATAGATATTTTTTACTCTTGATTTCTGGCTTCCTAATATAGTTGATTATCTTTCATTTATGGTCACTAATCAATTAACTGAGAACTTTAAAAGAACAGGAAAGCTGACTTTATTCAGAGAATTTTAATCTGCCTTTGAGTGAGTAGGGACAAGTCTGTTACAATATTAAAATAAATCTTATATTAGGGTTTTACTGCTGTAAACAGATACCATAGCCAAGACAAGTTTTATAAAGGACAACATTTAATTGGGGCTGGTTTACAGGTTCAGAGGTTCAGTCCATTGTCATTAAGGTGGGAGCATGGCAGCATCCAGGCAGGGATGGCTCAGGAGGAGCTGAGAGTTCTACATCTTCATCTGAATGCTACTAGCAGGAGCAGAATACTGACTTCCAGACAACTAGGATGAGGGTCTTAAAGGCCACACCCACAGTGACACACCTACTCCAACAGTCACACCTTCTAATAGTGCCACTTCCTGGTCTGAGAATATAGAAACTGTCACATTTTGCTCCCTGGTCCCCATAGGCTTGTTCAAACATATGAACCTATGGGGGTAATACCTAAACATAGAATAAAAAAAAAAATACATTTCGTTCAACTGCAAAAGCCCCCATAGTCTCAGCAATGTTAAAAGTCTAAAGTTCAAAGTTTCTTTTGAGATTCATCCAATTACTTAACTCTAATTCCCAAAGCAAAACAGGAAACCAGCTGGGCAAACTCCAAACTGCATCTCCATGGCTGATGCCAGAGTGGTCTTCAGACCTCCAGCTCCCTTTTCATCCTTGTTGACTGCAACAAATTTCTTTCTCCAGGGTTGATTCCACCCCATTAGCAGCTTTCCTTAGTAGACAACCCACAACTCTGGCATCTCGAATGTCTTAGAGATGCTCCAAGGCAACTTCAATGTTACAGCTTCTTGTTTCAACATCTGGGATCCACACATAATCTTCTGGGCTCCTTCAAAGAGCTTGAGTCACTTATCCAGCTCTGTAGCACTCTAAGCTCTGGTTGATCCACTCCACTGCTGCTGCTGTTCTTGATGATCATCCCATGTGTCTTAGTCAGGGTTTCTATTCCTGCACAAACATCATGACCAAGAAGCAAGTTGGGGAGGAAAGGGTTTATTCGGCTTACACTTCCATACTGCTGTTCATCACCAAAGGAACTTAAGCAGGAGCTGATGCAGAAGCCATGGAGGGATGTTCTTTACTGGCTTGCTTCTCCTGGCTTGCTCAGCCTGCTCTCTTATAGAACCCAAGACTGCCAGCCCAGAGATGGTCCCACCCACAAGGGGCCCTTGATCACTAATTGAGAAAATGCCTCACAGCTAGATCTCACGGAGGCATTTCCCCAACTGAAGCTCCTTTCTCTGTGATAACTCCAGCTGTGTCAAGTTGACACAAACCTAGCCAGTACAATTGACCCCTTGTCAACTTGACACACAAATACATCACTAGTAAGCCTCAATCCTTAGTTCTTACTCAACCCCAAGATCTTAAATAACTTTAAAAGTCCCACAGTCTTTACATATTAAAAGNCTGCTCTCTTATAGAACCCAAGACTGCCAGCCCAGAGATGGTCCCACCCACAAGGGGCCCTTGATCACTAATTGAGAAAATGCCTCACAGCTAGATCTCATGGAGGCATTTCCCCAACTGAAGCTCCTTTCTCTGTGATAACTCCAGCTGTGTCAAGTTGACACAAACCTAGCCAGTACACCATGGTACTGAAATCTCCAATCACTGGGAACTTCTGCTGCAACTGGGCTTCACCAATAGCCTCTTATAGGCTCTCTTCATGGTGCCAAGCCTCAACTCTTTTGCATGATTCCTTTAGTCCTGGGCTGCCAACTGCAATTGAGGCTGCACCTTTACCAATGGTCTTCCCTGGGCTCTCACCATGCCAACCCTCAGCTGCTCTTCATGACCCCTCATGCTTCAAAACCAGTACCACCTGGGTGACTCTTACCCATTTCCAAGTACAGCTGCAGCACAAGCTACTACTTTGGATCACTCTGGAACATAGCTTCTTTGTGCTCTCAGAAAACATTTCCCAGAAGATTTCACCTCAGTGATGCTGGTCTCTTAATCACCACTAATTTCTTAGCTCCAGCTAACAAGCACCAACTGTCCCAGTAGCCCATTTATTCTGGACTCTCTAAGACAGAGCCACATGACCAAAGCTGCTGTGTTCTGCTGCTTTCTGGGGCTGGAACATACATACCCACCTTGTTCTATTACATTATCACTAGTTTTCTGTTTTATAACTCTTTCACTGCCTAAGCTTGGCTGTCTTCAATCTCACTCTGTAAATTGACCTTGAACTAAGAGATCTGCATGCTGGTCTCCTGGGACTAAAGGTGTGTAGTACCATGCCTGAATTTAAGCTTTTCTTCACCTAGAACTTGCTCCTTCTCAGGATGGCCTTGAACTAAGAGATCTTCTGGGCATTATCACCTGGGATTAAAGATGTGTACCTCCCTGCCAGGATCTAAATTTAGCCGGCTAAGATCTTGCCCCAAAGTCCCACTCCCTTAATTTGTTATCTCTTTAAACACAGGATTCACCTCCATTTTACTTCCTTGTGCCCCTTTAATGCTCAAACCATGTATTTTATATTTTTCCTTTCTCAGCTTGCTATGCTTGTTCCAAATGCTCTTCATGAGACTTAACCAGAAAACAAAGTCTATGATGGGCGTTTCTGAGACTTCCTTTGTCAAAGTAATTAATCTGAGTCTTTTCAATTTAGCCTCAGGCAGACTCTTCAGACAAGCACAAAAAGTAGTCACATTCTTCACCAAAGTACTACAAAAACAGTCTCTAGGCCACATATTGAATTTCTCCACTGAAACTTCTTGGGCCAGGTCTGCACAATTCAAATCACTCTCAGTAACAAAGTCTTCCATATTCCTACTAGGATAGCCCATTAAGCCCCAAATCCAAAGTCCCACATTCTTCCAAACCAAAGTGTGGTCAGGCCTATCACAGCAACACCCCAGTCCCTGGTACCAACTTCTCTCTTAGTTAGGGTTTTACTTTTGTGAACAGATACCATGACCAAGGCAAGTCTTATAAAGGACAACATTTAATTGGGGCTGGCTTACAGGTTCAGAGGTTCAGTCCATTGTCATCAAGGTGGGAGCATGGCAGCATCCAGGCAGGGATGGTGCAGGAGGAGCTGAGAGTTCTACATCTTCATCTGAAGGCTACTAGCAGAATACTGACTTCCAGACAACTAGAATGAGGGTTGTAAAGCCCACACCCACAGTGACACACCTACTTCAACAAGGCCACATCTGCTCCAACAGAGACACACCTTCTAATAGTGCCTCTCTCTGGGCTGAGCAAGTACAAACCATTACAACATATCTATAGCATAGTTTTCTGAGTGACTCAAGTGAAATATAATTGATTTACACAGAGTAGTATACTTTGGACACTTTGACCTTGTCTATTCTTGAGAACTGAGATTCAAAACTACGAAATTTCCTAGACTGTTAAATATTCTCAGGGCTTAAGTAGCTTCTTTTCCCTTTTTATCACTCTGAATTTTCCCTAGCCTTTCAAACTTCCTGTTAATTCCTATGTATCTTAATATTTCTTTATTGGTATTTCTGAATATTTTTGTAACAAAAGTTGATTCACGCTGGGCGGTGGTGGCACATGCCTTTAATCTCAGCACTCGGGAGGCAGAGGCAGCCTGATTTCTGAGATCAAGACTAGCCTGGTCTACAAAGTTAGTTCCAGGACAGCCAGGGCTATACAGAGAAACCTTGTCTCGAAAAACCAAAAAAAAAAAAAAAAAAAAAAAAAAGTTGATTCACTGTTTTCATTCTACTCAAGATGATAGAAGTATGAATAATATAACATTTATTTACCATCATGGAACTCTTTCCTTTACATTTTTTTTGTTAAATTCAACTATGTATGCATTCAAAAGGATGCTCTTATTTTTCCATCATTTCTATGTATATAGTCAGACAAATTTCATGTTTCTTATTGTAATGTAGAAAGGAAAATCTACTGTTCATAGTGTAAATAGCCTAATTATATTTGCAGAAAATATTGTTCAATTAGCCAGGCCAAAATATATGAGCCTCAAGCCTATTTTCGTTCCTTCAATGCAGTGTCAGCATATACCTGTAAAGTGTCTACTTTCTTTCTGAGTCCTTGCTCTTCAGCAGATGTTTTTGTGGTGCTAGGTACCTAACTCAGGGACTTTACATTAGCTAAACTATCTACCACTAAGGTGTACACCCAGCTCTAACAAAAATGGTTTATGTTCTCTTACCACATTAACCACTTGGGAAGTAAGAGTGTTATTTTACCATTCTAGGACCTATACTTCTGGTACTTAATTTGATAAAGTCTCAGTTTTGTGAAACTATTTGTTATGCCTAATTGTATGTCTTTGAGGACACTATTTTGTCTTAATCATTGTCATTATTTCTCTTCCTGAGAAGTATAATGCTACAGGGAAGTAGGTGGCAGTGTGGTGGTGGTAGGGAAGTTTAAGCATTTAATTCTTGTTCCATAGCTTGAAAATTTTAAATTACAAGGTTTAACTACCGTTAAGAGATAACTCGTGGTCTTTGTATAATTTGTCATATTTTAACAATAATGTACCAGATAAAAGTTTATAAATATCCCTATAATTCATTCCAAATAGTTCCACATTTTTTTTACTTTATCTTTTATTGAAAACAGTTTGTTCTTTTGTAAAATACATCCCATAGCAGACTTTAATTTCCATCATTACTGCATTTAATTTTTCTTGTTTCTAGAAACTTCTAGACACATTTTTGGAGTTTCAGAAATAGTCTTGTCTTCTACCCTTAAAATGTGCATTGTTTTTTAAACAAATTATGGGTCATAGAGCATCACCATCATATACTATATGACATATTTCATATGATATTACTCAAAAAAGTCCTGTACATTATAGTCATTCCATAAATTTGTATATATAACTATCTAAAAAGAAGTATACTTAATTTAGTTGAAGCATACTTAATCTAGTTCTGTACGAGTTTTAGAACTTTTCTACGCTTATAGGGAATTTTTTCTGTATTATGCTAGTATAATAACTCCATACTTAAAAAATAAGAAATATGTTAAATCTATTTCTCTTCTTTATCTTGTTTTAAGGTTTCTGTAGGTCCTTATCCATTCATATCAAAAGTTTAATGCTTTCTAAAAATTTAACATTTGCCACAGACATTAAAATTATACAGTTTTGGAGAGGCATTTTAAGAATTAAATCACTCAAGAAAAATTGCTCAAGACTCCAGATACAAATGCTTTTGAATTGAAAAGTAGGCAAAAATTATCTTTTCTTTCATCACTTTCTTCCTAATACCTACTACTGTTCATTTTCTGTTCCTTTCATAATGTGTCTATCAGGTCTTTTCTATATACTCCTAATTCAATAAAAGACCTGTTCATGTTAAATTTCCCCAGAGTGTCAAATATGAATATATAAATTTGTTCCTATTCTTTCTTCTTTTTCTAGCCATACTCAATGATGATCTGAGTCCCAGAACCAGACCTAAGTCACAAAGGTACAGCAATGATCAATTAGCAAAGAACTTCATTTTTCTCAGGAACAAAGGACCTAATTTTTTTTTTACCAAGTTTTTGGTAATTCTCAAGACCCAAAATATATTGAGACTGTAGCAGGCATGTGTGTCACATGTCACACTTTTCACCGTTGCAACATGATGTGATCTATAAAATTCACTCTTGAGGATGAGAATCAAGAATCAAATATGAAAAATGTATCACAAATACTATATTTTAAAAATTGATGATTTTGTGTTTTGACACATCTGTCGTTATCCTGGGTCACATGCAGCCCATGGACCACATTGGACATGCCTTCAAGCTCATACATAATTTAATATAATATTCTTAAAAAATACAGATGCTGTATTAATTGATGTGACAGGATGGCTGGCAAAAACAGCTTATGGAAAGAAACCATATGATGGTTTACATTGGGAGGGTACAATCTATAATAAGGAAGCAAGAGAGTGAAGGAGTTGCTTGTGTTGAATATTTAATTAGGAAACAGAATGACAAGTGTTAGTGTTCAACTCACTTTTTTATTCAGTCTGGGGCTCCAATCCCTTAGAATTGTGCTGCTCATAGTTAAAGAGGAGTCTTCCCAATTAATTTAGATAATCTTTCATAAGTTTATCTACAGAGTTATCTTTTAGGCGATTTTGTATCCTTTTAAGTTGACAATAAATATTAACTATAACTGGTATGCATGAAAATGAACTGTAGTGTTTTATCACGCTAATCATTCCTCAGTATAGATATGATAGTAGTATTGCTAAAGTCTGTTTTGGGTCTCTGAGATCTGTACACATCTTTGACAATCATTGGCAAGTTAATTGATGAAGGACATTACTTCATAAGCTCCAATTTACCATTGCTTAAATATATAAAATGATCATTTAACTTTTCTCTTGGTTGATGCCAAAACCCACAGAACTAGTCATTTATTCATGTGATCAACAAGCATGTACTGAGTGCCTACTATGTACCAGTGACTGTGCTAGCATTTTGAAATATAGTAATAAACAATAATGCCAGGATAATAGTGCTGGTTAGTGTATTTTCAACTTGACACAAGCTAGACTCATTTGGGAAGACAGCATGTAAATTGAAAAAAAATGCTCTCAGCAGATTGGCTGTGGGTTAGTCCATGGTGCATCTTCTTTATTAATGATTAATATGGAAGGATCCAGATCACTATGGATTGTTCATCCTCATGGCAGATTATCCTAGATTGTATAAGAGAGCATGTTGTGCAAGCTATCAGAAGAAATCAAGTAAGCAGCATTTCTCCATGGCCTCCGTTTTTGTTCCTGCCTTCAAGTTCTTTGCGTTCTTGAGTTCCTGCCTTGGCTTCACTCATCACTAGATTTACCTGAAAGAGTAAGATAAAATAAGCTCTCTCTTTCCCAAGTTACCTTAGGTCATGGTGTTTTAATCACAGTAATCAAAATCATAAGACATTTTCTCATGGAATTTACCATCAGTGAGGAAAGAAAACAGGTAGTACACAATACATGATTTAATGCCATACAGTGGTAAGTTATATGAGCAAAAACTAAGGCTGAGTGAGAATGTCAAAAGAAAATGTTTTCTCTTTTAAAGGAGGATCAAAGTAGCATATTCCTTTACCCACTGAGCCATTTTGTTTTAAAAAATCTAAAGGGGATCAAAGTATAATGTTAAAACATTATGTGGCCATGAATTTTTATTATTTTCAAGGCTTAGAAGTAATGGAAAACTTTACACAGCCCTATTGGTTGCTCATAAAACTTATTACTATATTACATTAAATATATTTTGTTTACTTTTTAGCAAGCAGTCTGGAGATATGGGTTCAGATTGCCTGGTTGCCTTGTGGTTATGGTAC
Source organism: Mus minutoides (assembly GCA_902729485.2). Taxonomy (NCBI): domain Eukaryota; kingdom Metazoa; phylum Chordata; class Mammalia; order Rodentia; family Muridae; genus Mus; species Mus minutoides. Next base: position 1,728,925 of record LR753343.1, read on the forward strand.
AGCTGTATCAGATGTTAGGGGCCCATAGTTCAAAGTCATTACCTCCTGATAGGAAATAAAAAATAAGAACCATTTGGTTCTTTGCATGATTTTTTTAAAAGATAGCATGATATAGGTAAGGATATGAGAACATCTCCCTTGACGATTAAGAAGTATTAGATCATAGAGGGTTTGATTTCTTTAATCAAATTATTTAATACTTGAATACATGAGAAAGTGAAGAGAGAATAATTAGCAACTCCACATACACTCATAACTTAGATTCAACAACTGTCAGTACTTTGTCATAAATTCTTAGTATAAATATGTTTTGATGTAATATTCCAAAGCAAATATTTACCTCATTGGTATATTTCAGTATATAACTCTGAGTTGTTCCTATGTACTATATTTACCCAGTCCATGATTAAGTATTACGACTGGGACTTTTGTTAAAAGCAATGTACATATGCTATGATCACAGAAAGCAATATAGCTAGAAATAATTGAGTTTTCTTTTAAAAAAAAGTATATTTGAATATTGGCTTTTACACATACAAGCTTTGTAATGTTAATGTCTCTAAGATTTGATTTCTATTTTAAAATTGGAGTAATAATCTCATAAACTTTTGTAGATTCAATATGAATGAATATATTTTATTTTAATTTATTTTTGTATATAGCATACAGCTATCATTCAATAAAACTATAGGTATTAAAATAATTGTATATTTTATTCAAAAGAGGATGAATTATATCTAAATATCTAAATAAGTCTTACAAAAAGTAAAAACCTGATTGCCAAAGCTTCATGTTAATTAGACTTGTTTATATAAATTGTTTATTAATTTCTACTTTATTTTCATAATGACTATTTATTTTTATCAGTCATACAGAATCAACCCCCTCATTTTTGATTATTAAGATTATTACCTATCTAAAATCAACTTTTTGATTATTCGATTAAATGAGATGACACATGTGAATATATCCATTACAGTGTTATTATCATTGAAACTTAAAAAACAGAAATTAGACTTGAATTTAAAATATATGACTTTATATATATTACTTTGTTACCATACTAAAATATTCATGTAGGCTTTTTTTCATCCTTTATTGTTCATGACATACACAGTTTAAAATATTACAGGGGATGTTATCTAGGGACTAGTCTATGAAGAAAGTGAATAATTGACTAAAATATTAGATGAACACATGGAGTCTTCATAGGTCCAATAATTCTGTTATATAGAACAATGTTCCCTGGACTTTTAGACTGTCGCTGCTATGCTTTGTCCATATAGAGATTACCTTTCAAACTTGAGGATATTGGCCATTGTCATCAACTGAGTTTGTTCAGAGCACAAAAAGTAGCCTCATCCATTATTACCCATCTAAAATCAACTTTCTTAAAAGATACTCTTTTAAACACCTTATTCCCATTTACTCAATGGTGTTTTGATTCTTGTTTAAATAAAGATTTGATTAAAAAGAACATAAGTAGGTGTAAGTAGGATAAGGTAAATTATGATTACCAAATAACTTAGTTACTTCAAAAGTACATATTGGATCCAAAATATTTTCTCTGTAACATTCTATTTAAATGTTTTAAAGGCTAAATAGTAAGTTATGTTTTCACTCCTAATCACAGATGCATTTTCCAGTTGTACCTCATATTTTCATGGTAAACAAATTAAAGTTAACCAATCCCTCTGAGTTAATTTCAAAACACTACTCTGTACTCTGTACTCATCTTCATACTCTGTCTTGCTATATGCTTAGCAGTATGCTGGTCAGTGCTTAAAGAGTAGCTTTTTAACAATGAGGTGGCCCTCATTTGTAGCACTGGCTGATTTGTGTATTACTACTTCAACCATAGTTTTAGCATTTTACCAGAGTATAGTCACCAGAATTGAACTTATGAAGAGATGGACCTAATCAGTTCTCCTAAGCAGGTGTTGGCAGGCCCTAGCACTTCACTGCTTTTTTCTTTATCACCCCATCTTTTTTAAAAGAAAACATAATCTTTAACGTCTCTACTTTGAAAATTATCTACTCTCTTTGGATATAGTGTTTTTAAGAGTGACGAGAAGGTCATTGGGTATGGAGATATACTTCATCAGAACACTTATTTAGTGTACACACACACACACACACACACACACACACACACACACACACACACACACACACATATATATATATATATATATATATATATATATATATATATATATATATATATATATATATATATATATATATATATATATATATATATATATATATATCACCCAGTATTCTAAAAATTGGTTAGCTATAGAAAAAGATAGATATAAAATAACCTATGTTAATATTTAAAACTTAAGATGAAATGGAAGTTGAATTTATGCAAAGTAGCAGATTTTGTAGGGTTTGAGATACAGAGAGCTGTGATTTTGAATTATAACACACAATATTTTTTTGCAAAAAGAAATAGTTTTGCCTCTCAAATCGTGGTGGGATTACATAGCCACGTTCTTACCCTGTATGTTGGACGTTTGTCTGGTGTATGATGGTGGTGAGAAGGAGACTTGGCTTTTTTTTTAATGACATAGCCCCAAGACTAGTTTGACAACACAAACTGAACTGCAAAGGGAAAGATTAAAACAAAAATTAATCTCAAAGTTGGGTGGGAAGGACGAGAGAACTGCAAGGGTAGTAAGGGGAGAGGTCATGGATATTTTCAAGGTAAATACAATTATATGACATTCTCAAAGAATTTATTAAAATATATTTTCATTAAATACTACATATATAATAGTATCACATTTCATTTATTTATCTGGAAATTTAATAATTAATTTTTTCTTTAATAGAAAAGAACTAGAATGCTATCTAGAATTTCATTTTGCACAAGTACCACATTTTCATTACTATTCATCAATTAACGGAAATCAAGTCTGATTCCTATCCTAGCTATTATGAATAGAGAGCAATGAATGCAGTTTCTCTGTTGTTTAGTGTAGCATTCTTTGGGTGAAAGATATGTCTGGTATGTCTGGGTTATAAGGTAGTTCTATTTTCAGCCTTCTTCTTTAGAAGTTACCACACTGATTTTCATAGTGGTTTCCTCTCCCAAAGAAAGAGTAAGAGTTTGCCTAGCCCCACACCCTTAGAAGTATATATTTTTTTTCTTGACTGTGATCATTCTAGGGTGAGACAATATCGCAATGTAGTTTTAATTTGTATTTCCTTGATGGCTAGTGAGGTTGACATTTATAGATATTTATTAGTTGTTTATTTTTCACCTTTTGAGGCTATCTGTCCAGATCCAAGGTCCAGTTTTGGCCAAGTTGTTTGTTTTCTTGATGTTTAGATCTTTTAGTTTTCTGTGCATTCTAGATATTAATCCTATGTAAGATGGGTGACTATCAACAATTCTTTCCCATTTTGTAGACTGCTCTTCACTTCATTGACAATTTCCTTTGCTCAACAGAAGCCTTTTATTTTTGTGAAGTAAAATTTGCCAGTTGTTTACCTTATGTCATGCACAGCACAGCTAGAGTCCTGTTTAGAAACTCTCTGCCTATCTATCTATCTATCTATCCATCTACCTACATCTCTATCTAGTGTACAATCTACCTTTATCTTTAGGAGTCTCAGTATTTTGGGATTTCCATTGACGTCTTTTGTGCATAGTAAGTGAAAAACATCTAGTTTCATTCTTCTATAGATAGATATCCAGTTTTTTTCAGTACCACTTTGTTGAAGATGTTGCCTTTTCTCCCAAGGCTACACAGGCCTTAGTATGCAGCTTTGGCTACTAGAAGCAAAAATTATGAATGATTTTCCTCAGCAGCAAAAGAAAGCTACATTACCAACTGAACATGTTAAGTATTAAAATGGTACTTGTCACAATAATTTCTGAGTCCTAAATAGAATGTCTATGCTACTAACATTGAATTTAGATGTTTTAAATGTACAGAATACTCACTTGAGATATATTTGATTATATTGGCTAACAGCTCAAACCAACGCACTGTCATTTGTTTCCTACTCATTATGTTACCAAAAATACTAGCTTAATAAAGTGAAAACATAGGAAAGTAATCAACAAAGGTTGTTTGTCTAGATAACACAGTATTTATCAACAATCTGAAGCTGAATAGGAAATTTTATTGGAGAGAAAAATAATTAAAATAATTTTATAGGACAAGTTTAAAAAATGGTGATATAACATTTTCACACAGTCTGTGTAATGCAACTGATAGTATAATAATGTCATGCAAAATTCTGAAATGTATTCTTGAAAATTTCACTGCCAAATAATTTTGCTACATGTCATTTAGAAAATTTACTCTAATGGAAAAAATGATATTCAAGTTTGGAATAAAGATTTTTTTCACCTTATTAATTCTTATGAGACAGCCAAAAAACACTCTATATTTTTTTCTGGTTTTATTGTTGAAATCTGATTTCTACAAGCAACTCCTTTTTTGCTCACATGTACTTCATTGCAGACAGATGTTCCTGATGATTTCCTCCCACCTCAGGACCCAGTTTGAGCACACTGGGATTATTAAAGCTCCAGCTCAAAGCTGACTATCTTCTTTTATTTATTAGATTCACCTTGAGATTAATATGTCTTTCACTTTGCCATATTCTGTTGTTTAATTTTCTATTATTTCTCTG
>LR753343.1:1733680-1787035 GCA_902729485.2 Mus minutoides
TTTTTTTTTTTTTTTTTTTTTTTTGGTTTTTCAAGACAGGGTTTCTCTGTATAGCCCTGGCTGTCCTGGAACTCACTTTGTAGACCAGGCTGGCCTCGAACTCAGAAATCCGCCTGCCTCTGCTGGGATTAAAGGCGTGCGCCACCACGCCCGGCTCGTCTACTGACTCTTAATCTCTATGTTCTTCTTCTTCTTCTTCTTCTTCTTCTTCTTCTTCTTCTTCTTCTTCTTCTTCTTCTTCTTCTTCTTCTTCTTCTTCTTCTTCTTTTTTGAACGCCAACTTAAATATTTCTTCATCTGCAATCTTGAATATTGTCACCTGTTATTTTTCCCAAGTACCTATAATTTGTACTTTCCTTTCTGATACTGGCTGCTGAGAACTTTCTGTTATAACTTTCTTATTTATTTTGTTCAGGTGATTTCAGAACATTAATTCTATCTTGACTTAGTTCCAGTTCTTGAAGCCCCAACTCATTTTGTTAAACCTTGGCTCTTCAACCTGTATGTACTAAGGACTAAGGACTTTTCTTTGAACTGGTTAAGGTGCTTCTAATCACATTGTTTGGAAGGTGGAGGTGGAAGGACTGAGAGAACAAGCACAGCCTGGGATATAACTAGACAGAACCTAGCTCAAAAGGAGGACTAGTAGTTGATAACTAGTAGGGCACTTGTCTAACAAGTGGAGGACCTGGGATTTATCTTTCAACACTAGATAAAATATTATTTATCCTTTGCCTTTCTGTCTCCAATCTCTGAATTCTATACACAGTTTAGCAAAATTAGCTTTTTGCAATTCTTTTTTCATACTTATTTTATTTTATATGTATGGATGTCTTGCCTGTATGTATATCTGTGTGCCATGTGTGTTCCTGAAGCCCACAGAGGAGAGCATCAGACCTCTGGAACCAGAGTTACAGACATTTGTGAGCCATGCTACATGTGAACCTACTATATAATATGGTAAAATGCTACAAATACATTTTTTAGGGTGTGTGTGTGTGTGTGTGTGTGATTGTGTACAGTTGATAAGAATTTACATTTTATAGTATCTGGGAATGGAAGACATTGAGAAATCTAGAGTTGTATGTGAATTGAATTGTGTTTGATAAAAATCATCAGAGATTTTTTTTTTGAGGATCTTTGATTCTAGAGGTTGATATCCCTTGAACCACAAAACTTTTGGTGGCTTTTAATTGAATCAAAGTTTTCTGTCTATTTTTAAAGGTTTTTATTTTCAGCCTATTTAATTTCACACTAGTTCTTACTATATACTCCTTATTGGTCAAGCTGGTTTGATTTACAATATATATATATATATATATATATATATATATATATATATATATATATACTCTTCAGTTGACTATTCCTTTCCCCCTTTAAGACAGTTGCATTTTATCTTCATATCTTCTTTTAACAAACAATCAAATTAAAATATTAAAATAGAATGCTTCCCCAACTTTCCTATCTTACTGATGTCTTCATTCATAAAACAATGTAGTCTTTAATGACAGAACATAAGATCAAATATTTTATTGTTGTCAATATTTATTGCATGCTAATTCTATCTTCCAAATGGCATGGCAAATTCTGTAACAGTAACTAACTAACAAATTATATATCTCTCATGTCACCCAACAAATTTTGATAATGCATCAAGTGTTGCCAATTTAACATAAGGCTTGCCTTTATTTTTTTTCCCTGTAATTCACAGGTGATCACCTAGTTTTTTTTTTTTTTTCTGACAAAACAGGGATTGAGATTAAGTAAAATAAGTCCATTTCTTGCCTTAGTGACCACAGTCAACCAGTTACAAATAAGTACACTCATTCTTATTGGAAAAATTCCAGAGTCTTTGGAAACATTGATTTTAATAATGTTGCTTATATACATGTCAACTGAGACTTTATGCTACTATTCAGTTTTGGTAATGGAGAAAAATTTTGCTCAAAGCAAATCTCAAGTTTGAAGACCAGGCATCACTTGACTCAAAGGATTGTCATGAAACTACTACAGGCACAGGGGTGCTGGATGTTCACTGCTATCCAGGGAGAGAAGAACTGAGAGGCCCCGCCACAGATTTAGCAGATAAGTGCCAGGAAGAGGCAGCCCTACTACAGGAAGCTACCTCTCCTCCCCTCCCTCCCAACTCTTGGGTTCTGGGCTGAGGCCAGGGACTGTCCGGAGCTGATCTCGGGCTCTCATTGGCCGCTGTCTTTTGTGACGTCACGATCATGATGAGAATTGATGATCGGACACGCTGATTTCATTGTCTGAGGCGGCAGTGGAGACCCAGGAAAAAAATCTTGCGGACTCCGCCTGCTCTGGCCCTGGTCTCATCTTGGAACCTCTGATCTCTTCCGTGACCGCACCACGCCCGAGGTAAGCGCTTAACCTGACTGTCTGTGAAGGGCAAAGGAGGACTTTCAAGACCCTGGGATAATGTGCCCAGTAGGGGGCCCGTAGGGTCTGTGGCCTAAAGATACAGCCAATAAATTGGTGCAGTTTCTGGAAAGCCAACTTCCTCTACCCTCCAAGTAAAGGCTGGAAAGAGCATGAAATTAGAAAGGAGCTGAGGATGGGGATACTGTGGGTATTGCCACACAGTGCAGGACCTTGCTCTGAAAGAGGGCGATGTCTGGGACTTACTACTGGCCCGATAGTAAGAGAAACTGGCGCCTCTGCTTCTAAAGAAAGGGCAGGATTGAATTCTACCACTTCTAGATTTCACTGGACAGTAGATTTCTCATAGCCCTACTCAAATCGCACCGAGGACGCTGCGCCTGCGCATAAACACTCTGATTAGAGGGGAGGGGAGGTTCATTGCAGAGAGAATGGGCTTGGAAGTTGCGCAGGCGCCTTTTCTCTTTAGCTGGAGGGGGAGGGGCTGAGCTGTGTCTGAACTGAATAAGGGAAAGGTTAGGGATTTGGCCTTGAGATGCTTCAAGTGCCATTTGAAGGGAAGGGATCTGCTACTGATTTTTGCATTTGGCCTACTGAGTGTACTCAGAATCAAAATGAGACTGATTTGAGAAAGCAAATTCTTATTTTCTAGATATGTCTATTGAAAGGAAGGAAATTGAAGAACTTGCAGACTAAAGTTCTCAGTTATAAAGAAAAGTTTAAGATGTGTGTGGGGGGGATTGTGTACAATATTTTTTTCAAATAAATCTAACTTTCAATCTTCAAAGAGCTTAGGTTTGATATGACATTCAGTAATTTGGAGCATCACTTTGGAGACTTAGAAATACATTTACTCAGCTGTCTGTCTTTTCTTCATGTTAGCCCCACCACATAAAGCTTTTGCCTCTATCTCAGATTTTATATTTTCCTTCTTTCTTCTTCTTGGGTGTTTCTATTAGACCTATCTAAGTCAAATCTTATTTCAAGAGACTTTCTCTAGCATCCATTAGTTAGGACAGACTGTGTCACCCCACTGTTTGGAGGAATGATCAGCCTCTCTGTTCTTGGGAAAGGATTGTATGGTTGGATTATTAGTCCCTGCCATCACTTACTCACCTTTTACAGGAAAAACTGGGATTTTCTCCAATTATTAAAGTGAAGATCTTGTTAAATATTGGCAACTTTTCCTTTGTATATCTTCTCATACCATTCTTCCCCTGCTCCTCAGTCTTATCTCTTATACTCCTCTGGTAACTAAAGGAGCTTCCTAGCCAGTATACACCTTTCACCATATAAAACTACCTGTCTGTGAACACTACTTCGGTATTGTTTTCTCTAACAAGAATATCCTTGGCTTCTTATTATCTATTTTTTCAAGCCACTTCCTGTTATATATTATTCCAAGTCAGATTCTACCTAGATTGCAAAACAACAACCAAACCTCAATCTAGCCTTTTTAAATGGTAGTACCTTATCTTTCTTCAATGTAAATTTCTCTAATGTTTCTTAAACAATTTTGCTTCTCACACCACTAGGAAAACTACCTTTTCCTAGGCAACTTTCTATTCTACATAATTTAAATCTTGTCCTCTTTGGAATTGCTGTTCGAATTAGACCACCTTTAAGTGTTTTTCAAGTACAATGCAGTGGCTGTATAGGTCAACTTCCCTAAAATTCTCACATCTGTTCTTTGATTTGCCACTTTCTTCTACCCTGTTGTTTACCATCTTACTTTGTGCAGTGTGTGTGTGTGTGTGTGTGTGTTATGTACTCTTTAACTGGACTTTATATCCTTAGGGGTTGAGAACAGACCAGCCAGTTCTTTTTACTACCTTCCCACACACCTTGCTGACTAATGAAAACGGCTATAGTCACTTCACTTCTTTTTTTTTTTTCCTTTAGAAAACAAACCCCTGGGGAGCTAAGTAATATTGTTTTGGAGAGAACTACACACACACACACACACACACACACACACACACACACACACACACGTAAATTTTAGTCATCTTTAGTCAGGCAAGGACTCCTCTGGTGACTAAACAAACCTGACTGTGAGTCACGAAAAAGGCATAATGGAGATACCTGTTTCATGAGTGACTTTCAAATTCGCCATAAACAAGACCAAAGCATCACTGCCTCGGATGTAGATTTGTTTGTAATTCTTTCCACTGGAGAGACACTGCTTAGAGACATCCCATCACTCTGTACTTCCTTCTAATCACATTATGTCATGAATCGCCTCTTGAAAAATCTGCTATTAATCATTATTTATTGCATTATACTTTCAATTACTATGTTAGATTGACTACCCTTGACAATTTTAACTTAACAGCTGATCACCATAATGGTTGCTACAGTTGCATATATATTTGCATATATATATATATATATATATATATATATATATATATATATATATTCCTCTGGGGAATAAAATTCCATTGTTTCATAGAGCAGAACTTTTGCTTGAATGATAGTGTAATCATAGTTTATTATAGAGAATATATTTTAGATAAAATGTTTTTTTTCAATTCTTATTTCATTTTGAGGCACCATCCCAATACTTTTTGAATGCTGTGGTTTGAGACTGTAGCTTAAAAGCAATTCAGAAGGATATCACAATTTATAAGTTTTAAAATAATGCTAATAGGTTATTATAAGTGAACTATAAGTGCTATTTATTATTAGGGACTGTTCTTTTACCTTGACCTTTTCTCCTCTTGCGTAAATTATGGGGTTGTTTCAAAGCAGTTTTAGCCTGTAGACAATAAATAGAGTAATTAATATGATTCTCTTACATGTTTATTTGCACACCAATAGATTATTCAGTTAGGCAACTCTGACTAAAATGCAGGACTTAAGAGACTGAACATGCTCTTTATTTTACATCATTAAAAATATAAGATCAAAGAAGAAAATATCACCTATATTTTGATGTTCATTTTATGATTCTTTTTTAAAAATTTTTTTATTAGAGAAATTCTTCATTTACATTTCAAGTGTTATCCCAAAAGTACCCTATACCCACCCCCCGCCCTGCTCCCCTCCCCTCCCCCTCCCACTATTTGGCCCTGGCATTCCCCTGTACTGGGGCATATAAACATTGCTAGACCAGGGGCCTTTCCTCCCGAATAATGGCCAACTAGGCCATCTTCTAATACATATGCAGCTAGAGACATGAGCTCTGGGGGGTTCTGATTAGTTCATATTGTTGTTCCATCTATAGGGTCGCAGACCCCTACAGCTCTTGGGTACTCTCTAGCTCCTACATTGGGGACCCTGTGTTCTGCCCTATAGATGGTTGTGAGCATCCACTTCTGTATTTGTCAGGGACTGTCAAAGCCTGCCAGGAGACAGCTATATCAGGGTCCCTTCAGCAATATCCTGATGGTGTGTGCAGTAGTGTCTGCATTTGGTGGCTGATTATGTGATGGACCTCCCGGGTGGGGCATTCTCTGGATGGTCCATCCATTCGTTTAGCTCCAAACTTTGTCTCTGCACCTCCTTCCATGCATATTTTAATCCCTATTATAGGGAGGAATGAAGTATCCATGCATTGGTCTTTCTTGATTTTCTTGTGTTTTGGAGACTGTATCTTGGATGTTCTAGGTTTTGGGGCTAACAACCGCTTATCAGTGAGTGCATGTTAAGTGATTTCTTTTGTGATTGGGTTACCTCACTCAGGATGATATCCTCCAGATACATCCATTTACTCAAGAATTTCATAAATTCATTGTTTTTAATAGCTGAGTAGTACATTGTGTAAATGTACCACATTTTCTGTATCTTACATGTAGAGAAAAGGACATTTTTTTTTTTCATTTAAAATGTAGAGTTGGGCTGGTAAGATGGCTCAGTGGTTAAGAGCACTGACTGCTCTTCCAGAGGTCCTGAATTCAATTCCCAGCAACCACATGGTGGCTCACAGCCATCTGTAATGAGTTCTGATGTGCCTGAGGACAGCTACAGTGTATTTAGATACATGAAATAAATAAATAATTCTTAAAAAAAAAAAAAAAAAAGATGTAGAGTTTGAGCTAGAAGGAACTTTCTTTTTTTTTTGCTTATTTATTTATTTATTATTAGAGAATATCTTCATTTACATTTCAAGTGTTATCCCATAAGTCCCCTATACCCTCCCTGCGCCCTGCTCCCCTACCCACCCACTCCCACTACTTGGCCCTGTCATTCCCCTGTACTGGGGCATATAAACATTGTTAGACCAAGGGCCTCTCCTCCCCAATAATGGCCAACTAGGCCATCTTCTAATACATATGCAGCTAGAGACATGAGCTCTGGGGGTTCTGATTAGTTCATATTGTTGTTCCATCTATAGGGTTGTAGACCTCTACAGCTCTTGGGTACTCTCTCTAGCTCCTACATTGGGGACCCTGTGTTCTGCCCTATAGATGATTGTGAGCATCCACTTCTGTATTTGTCAGGGACTGTCAAAGCCTCACAGGAGACAGCTATATCAGGGTCCTTTCAGCAATATCCTGCTGGTGTATGCAGTAGTGTCTGCATTTGGTGGCTGATTATGTGATGGACCACCCTGGTGGGGCACTCTCTGGATGGTCCATCCTTTCATTTTAGCTCCAAACTTTGTCTCTGCACCTCTAGAAGGAACTTCCGAATGAACTTCTCATCTTATATAGCATAAATCTGAGGCCTAGAGATGTGAAGTACTTTGCTAATATTAGTATAATATTGTGCATTTTATATATACCATCATACTCTTACACAGTTTATTATATTTAAACCATATAGCATGCCTCTCAAACAGTTGCTAATATTATTTCATTTTAGATTTGAGAAACTGGAAGCTCAAAGTAGTTGACTTGCCTAGGTCCACACAGCTAGGATTCAAATGTCACAGTCAGGATCCAACTTCTATTTGATTCACGATCAATGTATCCTTGAGAAAGGTAACATAATGAATTATTACAGACTGAACTAGGATCTGAGCCTCTGGTATCCTGGCCCAGTGTGGTGTGTGTGTGTGTGTGTGTACCTATAACTAAATGAAGATACTCATTTTGGATTTCCAGTTGCAGTTTAAACTCTGAGACAATGAAGGCCTTGTCAAGGGGATGATGGCATGAGACAGGTGTATATTCTCCATACTATGTGTGGAATGTCAGTCATGTGTAAGCTTGACCCAATGGTGTATGCTTATATTTGGTTTCCATAAATCCAGTTCCAATGACCCTTTTTGACTTTTATCAATACCAGGCATGTACAGAGTACATATGCATATACACAGGCAAAACATCCATATACTTAAAATAAAGCATAAATAAATCTGTAAGAGATACAGTGCCTTAACTATAAAAGATGATACATTTTGCATTAAATTATTTTTAAAAACACTGAATTCAGTCACATTAAAATTGTATTTTAGAGAGGACATTAGATTTTTAAATAATAGACTCCTTAACATGATAAAAATATGAATTGCTGATGTTTATTTTGCATTGGACTCAGTTAAAATAGAAATTAGTGGTTACATGTAATTTCATTGAGTATACTATATTTAGATATGCTGTTTTCAGAAGTAAAAGGTGATGAAATCTAGAGCGGTAGAAATACAAATATCCATTCAATAGCAATTAATGGAAAAAAAAAAGAGGCCATGAATTTGAAGACTAGGGAGAAGCATGTGAGAGGGTTTGGAAGGAGAAAAGGGAAAGGAGAAATCTAATTAAATTATTATCTCAAAAACAAAGAAAAAAGGTATTTTAAGAAAAATAAAGATGCTGCCGGGTGTCGTGGTGCACTCCTTTAATCCCAGCACTCGGGAGGCAGAGGCAGGCAGATTTCTGAGTTCGAGGCCAGCCTGGTCTACAAAGTGTGTTCCAGGACAGCCAGGGCTATACAGAGAAACCCTGTCTCGAAAAAACAAAAAACAAAAAAAGAAAAAGAAAAAGAAAGATGCTGTAACAGCTAGGGCTGGGATTTACTTCAGCATTGAAGTACTAGCCTAGTAAAATTAGATCTTGAGTTTGGTACTCAACAATAAACACACACACACACACACACGCACACACACGCAAACTGGAAAGGTTAGCATATTCAGAAACTATTACAGGCATCCTGGTACCTTTCTAAGCACCAATAATACCAAGGCAATAAGGGAAAATTCATTTGTGTAAGTAGAGTCATCCTGGTGCCAGCTAGTAGAAAAACTGCCAACATTAACTGGATGTATGTATGATATTGTACCATGTTTGTCAATCAAACACTATAGTTTACTTCTTCCTCATGTAAAGGTATACAAAAGAAGTTGCTGTACTTCTTGGTCCCCTGTTGGTTTACAGCTAGTTTGATAAGCAGTTGAACTGACTGAGAATCTTTACTCCTTTTATTTTTTAGAGTGACAAAAAAAATTAAGGGAACCATCTCCTTAGTTTCTCTCTCCTTGGAATGGGAGACATTTTCTTTTGATGTATTTTAAGCAGTCTTGCAAACACGTGAGTTACATACCCAGTAGAAGCCTTTTCCATGTAGACAGTCATTTTGGGTGTTGTTTTTGTGCAAAGTCATGCAATTAGTAAGTGGCAGAACTTGGACATAAGGAAGGTGTTATTCTAAGCTAAATACTTCACTTTATTTTTCAAATGTTTACACGAGTATACGTTTGTGTATATATCCACTAATTTCTCTCTTTCTTAGCCTGTAAAATCTATAAAATTTCCATGTTTTTCTCAGTGGATACGTGTTTTTCTTACAAAAAGAGGTCATCATATGAACCCTCATGGTTTTACATGGCGTAAGGTAATAGACTCACATTCTTTACTATGATGTCAAAGCAGCCAATGGCGAACACATTCCTTCACTGAGTTATATGAAGCATTGCATTATAAGATTATATGCTTTCAACTGCACTAATTTATTGCTTTAATACTTTGCTATTTGGTTAGCTGGATCTACCTTTTGTGTATTTTATGATGGACTAGCTGTAACATTTTAGAAAGTAATTATCCGCGACCTATCTTCAAAGTAGCTTTGCCCTTTCATAGACTAACAACTTTCTGTGTCAAAATCTTCACAAAAGAGCATGATTGGTAGAGACCTAGGAGACTGTAAAATGTGAAAAAAGAAATATGTTCTACATTAGTGGGAAGTATTATAGTAGATGTCTGATTCTTCAGTCTTGACTCCTCTCTCCTAAGACAACAGCATAACTACTTGAGTTATTTTTTAATATATGCTACTTATTTTATTTAGAGTCCCCACCGTTATATTTAATACTGATAAATAATGTTACAATCATGAATATATTGAAAAAGTCTGTGTCTGCATCATTTCTAGTTAGAAGAAAAAGCATTTCAGACTTACGTCTAACAACATGAATTCATTTATCAGTAAATTGACTTTCCTGGTTAGGCTCCGTGTATTTGCATCTATTGAATCTTTGATAGTCAAAGAATGCTCTGTGGACTAGAAGCATGACCATCACATGGGAAGGACTCAGAAACTGAAAATTTCTGACCCTGCCCAGATAACCTGATCATCATCTGTATTGTAGCAAGACCCCCCCCCCAGGTGATCTCTAGTCACATTAACATCTGAGAAGCAATATTGGAAATCAAAGTCAAAATTTCTTCACTATCTAGACTTTTGAAAGCTGGTGATCATAGACAAAAATTGAATTTTCTGTCCACTTTCATAAATGTAAAGAAATATGAAATCAAAGTATTTTCTGTTGTCTGTTACCTGACTGATTTATAAAACCTTCCTTTCCATCATGAAGCTGATACTGTTTCATTAGAAAGAGAGCTATAATTATATAATAAATCAAATTGTTGAGTCTAGATGAATCCACTTACTTTGATGATAGCAGTGGCCTCACATTTGAAATGATACTTGTCATTATACGTGACTCATAGGCACAATCAACAGAGAGTCACGAAAAGCATATAGATAGATGTGCTGGGGCTGACAGCATTATTCAATGGGGAAGCTAAACCATTTTTCTGTTTGTTGCTGGGGTATAGTACCATAAAATTAGTGGTTTACACTAACATAAATTTGGCATTGTGAAATACTATAATCTCAGTACTTGCAAGACAGGCAGAAGAACCACAACTCTGAAGCCAAAGTTGGCTTCTTAGGAAGATCTTGCCTTGCAACAAACAAAAATAACACAAATGAATTGTGTTATGAAAGTGATAATTATCAAATGATTATCGCTATATTAAAATACTTTTGTCAATAGAATTTCTATTTTGGGAATTCTAGGTGAAGAATCCATATTTTTGCTCCTCCCAGCTGTTGGAATTCACCCACATTTCTTGTCTTATAGCCTTCTTCTATCTGTCTTAGAGCTACAATATTTTATTAGGACTCTGACATTTCATCATTCTTGAAGCTATTATCGTTCCATCTTCATGTTTAAGGTCCCTGGTGATCATCACATTTAGCCCACTCAAATGATGTGGAATAATTTTATTTATGGTTGCTGACTACCAATCTTAATTCCACCTGCAATCTTAATTTACTTTTACAATGTAACATTCCAGGAATTAAGCCATCTCTTTAAATGGAACCCCAACATCCATATTGTAGAGTGCCAATCTTCTGAACTGTGACAGGATAAATTTCTATTAAACCTTTCCAGGATGGGTTTCCCCCTACTTTATTAGAACAGCTTTAACAAATTTACTCAAGAGTGTCTTTTAAAATATATAAAAATATTTATTTAAATATTTTATGTTGTATAATACCCTCAGTTTTGACAAAATAATCTAGACATAAAAGAGCTTATGATGTGAATTATTTTGGTAAAACAAGTTCTGAAATATGTTACTTTATATCTCTGATCTTCAGCTAACTAATAATACCAGAATTATTATACTTATTATGATATGAAGTTCTTTCTAAGTTTTAAACTATGATTCTATTATTTTAGTAAATTACTAAAACGATGTATCCATACAAAATACCAATTGCAGGTCAATTCTTCAAGCTTTGGTAAAGTCTTTCTTCAGGATGCTGTATCAACTGGACCGGTCCCAGCACTTATTGCCCACTTTCTAACCTTCTGTTTTCCATAGAAGTATAAGTATTATACTGAAAAACATTATTACTTAGACTCTCTTGACCTTTTCAAAATTTGTTTTAGACTCATTTTCAAACTCAACATGGGGGCTCACAACTGTAGCCCCAGCACTTGAGACTGAAACAGGATTGTGAGTTCGATAATTGCTTGGACTAACAAGATTCAGAAATGAAAACAACCCCCTCCCCACACACATTTACACATACTCACTCACACATAGACACACACATGCACACACGCATGCAAACTCACGGGCACACAAGCACGCACATAGACTCACAAATGCATGCACTCTCACACACAATTATTACAACAAAATAAATGTTCAAAAGCATAGCACATAAATGTTCTAAACATAAAATATGTACTTTAATCCTTTTATCTGCATTAAATATGAACGATAGAAAAGCATTTGCTATATGTGGTCAGGATCAGACTATTGATAGTTTACTCTATATAGATTCAGATCTGTTCTGATTGCCACAAAAGAATAAAATTATAATGAAAGAGTCAAAAACATGTCAGCTGTATAATCTTCCCTACTGTTATTCATATCTATATGATAAGATTAGCTAAGAAAAAATGCCAAGAAATACATTAGGAATTAATGCTATTCTTTAGATACATACATGATTATAACTTGGCAATAATGTTCATGCTCAATTTTAATTTTACATGCTTGATATAGGACAATATCTCTAAAACTGAGATTTGTAGATACTGCAGTAAGTCCAATGACTTACTTTCAAATATCTGAAAGATATGAATTTTTAAAATTTAGATGTTTTGTACACTAATCATAAAAGAAGTTGCTATGTGTATATACTCAACACAGAGAAAGATGTATGTGGGTATACAGTTGTAAACCATGGAAAGACATTTGATGTTGTAAGAATTGAGCATCTTAAGGTAGAATATCTCCAAGACTCAAATAAATTTTTGCCAGTTTAGGAAAGATCATGTTTTGGTTGTGTCTTAGTCAGGGTTCTATTCCTGTACAAACATCATGACCAAGAAGCAAGTAGGGGAGGAAAGGGTTTAGTCAGCTTACACTTTCCACATTGCTGTTCATCACCAAAGGAAGTCAGGACTGGAACTCAAGTAGGTCAGGAAGCAGGAGCTGATGCAGAGGCCATGGAGGGATGTTACTGGTACCAACTTCTGTATTAGTCAGGGTTCTCTAGAGTCACAGAACTTATAGGTAGTCAAATTGACAGCCAGGATTAGCCACTACAGGTTGTCTCTTTCAAATAGACACTGAACAAATGTCTTTAGGGATAAGGATGTAGCTCAGTTGGTGGAGTGCTTGTCTAGCATTGATCAGGCCCTAGTTTGGGTATTTAGTATCACATCAAACTAGGCCTATTGGCATGTGACTAATTTAAGCATGTGAGAGGCAGAGAATGGAGGAACGGACATTCAAGATCATCCTTGGCTACACAGCCTAAGCATGGGAAAAACACAATAATCAAACAAACAAACAGAAAAAAAGTGGTTTCTTTGCCTGTGGCTATTGAATTCAGAACTGTTCTCTTATAAGGTTCTTAAGTAATCCAATGTTTTCTCAGTTTATTAAAAATATGTATAAGGATAGTTATTTGTTACTTAAATGATAACAATTATGTATGTAATTATAAATTTATGATCTACAAATATTTATAGGAACACAATCTTTCTGTGTTGTCCAGATTAAATTCTAGCTTATGGTCTTCTTGTCTTAATCCCTCCCAGATTTAGAGATTAAAGGTGTATACAGTGTCTAGCCAATGTTATGTTCTAATATATGCACATAGTAGAATGGCTAAATCAAGCTAATTAACATACATATTACCTTACATACTTATGGGTTTTGTTCTGAAAACATTTGTAATCAATTCTTTTATCACTTTTAAGGTAAACAATCCATTACGATTAACTACAGTCATACTACACAATAGATCTCTGGAAATCACTCCTTTTATCTAATTGAATACTTGTATGCTTTCACGAATATCTCTCCATAATCTCTTCAACCCCAACCCCTGACAAGCATTGTTGTACTTGGATTTGATGAGTTCATCTTTTTTTTTTTTTGAATTCTATATATAAACAAAATCATGTATTCTTGTTTTTTCCTATTCTTGACTTATTTCACTTAGTATAATGTTCCCCAGTTCTATCTATGTTGTTGCAAATGACAAGGTTTTCTTCTAAGGCTTAATAATATATCTTTTGCATGTATATATACCACGCTTCCTTTATTTAGACAACCATTTGTGGACACTCAGATTCAGTTCACCATATCTTCGCTACTGTGACTATTTCTATAAGGACACATAAGTGCATAGATTAATTTCATTTCCTTGAATATATACTTAGTAATGATATTATTGGATCATACATGAGTTCTAGTTTTAATTTTTTGAGGAACCTCCATAATGTATTTATAATGGATGTACAAATTTAACTCTTTACCAGCAGTTTGAGTTTTTTTTTATTTGAGGGAAATAAATATGTTTCCAGTATTTAGGTAAAAATTGTGTCTATTTGTATATTGTTTGTCTACTATATATCTGAATGCTTATATACTGTTACTTATGCACCACTAGATGGCGTGCTTCAAGGGACTTATCCTACTCCCTAAAGCTTGTGTACTGAAAAGTTTTCCTCCCTAGGATTTTTGTAGAATGATATAAAAATCAGGAATAGGAGATATAAGAAATAAGGAGTAAAAAAAAAATGTATAGTCTAGGTAATCCTCTCAAAACAAAACTACCTTTAATGCAAATCTGATTCAAGAAATATCAAAAGAATGTTTAAAGAAAGAAATATTACACTAATCTTAAAAAACAAATTTTATCCACCAATAAATATTCCTTCTGGGAGTAGAGAAGGTAAGAAGAGAAATTGGATGGAGTTATAGTGATTTAAAAAACTGAGAAAGAATGGTTAAGAACATACTATCAGTATACTACAAAGAAGAAAGGTTTTTCTTACACAGTTTGTTTAGAGACAACAATACATAAAGAAGCATAATTTAGTGATGAAAGATGTATAAATCACAGTGCTTGATTAGTTCATCAGGGGAAACTATGAACCTCAAGATATTAGTGATATCCCTATGTTCTATATGTGGATGGGCTGTAGATTTGTTATATGAAATCAGAGTTAAAGATACAGGGAAATTATTCCTGTATTGAAGCCTTATTTATGGTTTTGCCTTGTGCTGGAGTATCTGTTTGAAACTGATCTTTCTCCTTTTTGTAATAATATGAATTTTGTCATCCAAATATATAAAATGCTTTTATAGTTTATAGACAGTCTAATTTTATCATTAACACATAATAAGTGCAAATATCTTAAAAGCTGATAAATTATTATCGATGAAGCATTCTGAGATCCCAGGTATTTACTTGCTGAGGCATTTTCTTCCTTTGATACAAACATTTTCTAAGTTCATTAGAATTTAAACATTAGAGCTGGACATGGTGGCTCATGTTGGTAATCCTAGTACTCAGGAGGTTAAGGCTTGAGTATTGCCATGGATTTGAAGCTAGACTGTGATATATATTGAGTTCTAGGCCAGTCCGGGCTACAGAGTGAAACTTTGTCATCCCCAAAACAAAAGGACTCAAATATTATAAGTGCAGCTATACATGTGTATGTGGGTATCTCTGCAGTATCAGTTATGTATGTTTTCATATATTTTTGTGGATCATGTATACATGAAATTGTGTTGCAATGTGTTTCTATACCATGATGAATCTAAATTTAACTTTATGAATCTGGTAAACATGAATAATTATACATTTAAGTTTTTTTTAATGAGGTCAGTAGACATATTTTTATGCTTTGAGGAACTCGTGCAGTAGGATTGCTTATAATATCTCCTGTCTCATAAATGGCAGAACCAATTATATTTCTAAAAAAAGGCAAGAGATGTGTATAGGTCATGTCAGTAAATTGTAGTTCAATAAACAGATAATGAATATATTTTCATGATATTAGAATATGTCAGGTACCCATTAGTAGACTTTGTACATATTTTTTACAACATCTGTAATTCTTATAAGTTAATAGTAAAATAAGCTAAGTAAAATAGTTTGGGTTGAGGAGAATTTTACATGTAAATGATACCCAAAAGCTGAAAATTTGAGAATAGATTTACAATAAGTATTTCACACATGTTCAGATTTAACATTGAAATACCAATTAATTACTATACATTTATTCAAGTTTTCCTAAATGAAATTTAGCCTGTTCTATTGTGATACCCTTTTATGTTCAATATTAATTAAACTCTTACAAATAGGAAGAATAGGATCATTCTTTCTTTTATTACTATGGTATAATACTATATTTCCTGTGTTTTAAGTTTTATGCAAATGGTATAGGAATGGAGTAGTATTTGTTAAATCATTCTTAATCATGATGACATATGCATTTAACCCCATGACATGAGAGGCAAATGCAAATGGATCTCTTAGTTCATGACTGGTCTGGTTTATGGAGCTACTTCCAGGACAGTTGGGCTATACAGAGAAATCAATAAACAAGTAAATAAATAAAAATTTAAAGTTTGAGAAATGGCATTTACATAGAACATTATAACTTAGCAGTTATTTTAGTGGAGAAGACTCATCACGAAACATTTTTTATATCCCTACTATCCATTTGAAGATGTTCAGGACCAAGAGTTCAGTTATCTGTTCCAAAACTGTGAAACTAGAGTTAAGCCCATTGAATGCAAAGATGTCTTAACTCCTAAACTCTACCCTAAAAGGTCATCTGAATTTTCTGCTCACAGCCATGATGAATTAACAGCAACAAGATACAGACTTTCATCTTAAATGTGTAAAAACAAATATAACAATAAAAGAATTAGTGGACTTCAGGCCTATGACAAAAGGCAGGCCAGGACAATGATTTCTGATAGAACAACAACCAACAAAATGAGTTCTTAGATCATTCTAACTCATTGCCTAGGGAACATTTAAATGAGAGGCCAAAGAAAAGCAACCCAAGCATCCTAGTATCTTTGAGATGAGGTGGCATAGTTTATAGAGTTAAGGATAACAGTTTAGGTGCCTTTTGAAGGACAAAGGAATATAGACATGAATCCTGCACAGGGGAGGTTATCACACATAGATCTCAAGAGGTCTATAGAAGGATGTTCAAATCTTTAAGTTGAATACTGATCAGCTCAAGTGAACAAGCTACTGAGGACAGAGAGGAGAAAAACATCACTAGAAATCAACAGACCAAACTATCTTCAAAGTTCACATAAGAGGCAGGTATGGCAGCACCAATGATCCCTGCACTTGGGAAGTCAAGGTAGGAGGAGCAGGAACTTAAGACCATTCTTTGCTACATAACACATTCCAGGACAATTTGGACTATATGTGACATGGTCTATTAATAAATATAATTACATAAATAGGTGTTCACTCACACAAGATCAATAATAATTAATGTTCCACCTAACCAAATTGAAAAGCCCCACATTGCATGATGCTTTTAAGAGGGTCCTCAAAAGACATTGTCTCAGTAATGTAGCAAATTGATTCTAGAAGAAAAGCAATTTTAGATTTGCCAACTCAGCTCTTCAAACTACTTTTAAATAACTTAAATATTTTTCCTAGCAAAGCCTAAACATACCTAAAGACTACAGATATATCCATTAGCCAATAATAATGTTCACCATATGTAGAATTCACTGAAGATTCAGTTTATTAGAATACACAGAAACAGGAAGATGTATACCTCACATTTCAAAGAGGAAATAATTAAGGAACCTTCAGGAAGAAAGATAAGTCTACAAGACTAATTAAACCACTGTTGTTATCACATGAGATATGTTTATGAAGATTAAGAAGCAATAGGATGAGGCACATGGAAGCTATTTTTAATGGTTTGTTTTGAAATTCTAGAAATGGAAGAGTACATGACATGAAGGTTGGGTGTGATGTCTTAGCATTTTGAATTATGCAATTGCTTAAATACAGAGGGACAGAAAATACTAAAGGCAGAAAGGGGATGGGGGCTATACTTTATATACAGGAAAGTAAGTGCGAGTTACCTCATTGAAAAAAAAAAAAGATGGAAACAGTGAAGCCACACCTTTTAAGCACTTAAACTAGAAATAATCTTAGTTTTGGTGATGTAGCCTACTTAATAGAGTAATATGTGCAATTTTCAGTACTGCATAAACCATATGTAGCACATTTTTAATTCCTGTTTTCAGGAAGTATAGGCAAGAGAATATGAAGTTCAACATCAGCCTCCAATACCAAGCAAGTTTGAGATCCTGCTGATCTATGTGAAACTGTCTCAAAAAAGCCAGACAACAAAGCCACTTAAGATGACTTAGCTGGTTGGTCTTGTGCACAGACCTGACCACCTGTTTCTGGATCCCACAAGGTGGCAGGAGAGAACCAATTCTAGAGAGCTTTCCCCCAATCTCCAGGCACATGGAGAGTGGGGCAGAGAGGTAAAAGGGAAGGGAATGAATGAAGGAGAGAGTGAGAATGAGTGAGTGAGAGAGACAGAGACAGAGACAGAGAGAAGGAGCAGGAGAGAGAGAGAGAACTTTAAAAAACTCATAAACGCTAAAGATGAGAAAATAAATAAATAAATAAATAAATACAAGTGCAATGAAATCTAGTTCTTGGCCACAAAAAGAGTCCTTGGCTACAGACTGAGTCCAAGGTTATCCTGGAATACATGAGAGTCTGTTTTGCAAAAAAAAAAAAAAAAAAAAAAAAAAGATCAACCCAAATTCTTTATCAAAAATGTCAAAGCAAAATAAATGTAGTTCACTTATGAAAGAGAGAAATGTTTCAAAAACATTCCAGCAGCAGGTGTACTCTATCAAGATTATTATAGTTCTTTTTAGAGAAGAAGAGAATGGAAGCAAATTGAAATATGGAGTTTATAATAGTAAAAATAATACTGGAAATAGTACATCTGTGGGTGAAAAAAGTGAAAGATCTTTTCTATTTAAAAAATCATATTAAAAAACTACTCCTCAGTTTTTTTAATGAAAATTTATTGAAAGCTTTAAAATGTAATAAGACAACATAATTTAGCAACGAAATAAAGGCTAGTGAGAGAAGATATTAAAGGATATCATTGGAAGATACTTTTGTGTGAAATAGTATCATATAACTTAATAAGGCAATAAGTTCAACATGTATACCACTATCTCCAAAGAGTTAAGTAAAATAGGGGAGCAAAGTGTGATGACCCAATAAGTTAGAATCACAAAAGCATTTAATGAATACAAAAACTTAAGATAAAGAATAAATAATAAATACAAACATATTAATATAGACAAAGAATGGGTTGGACAAATAGACAATTAGGGAACAATTAATCATAAAATACACTTAAACTCAACCATACTGATGTTTATGTTCATTAAAAACTGTCAAAATAGGCCATCTAAAAGGCATAAACTGCCTACAAGTAACTTTTAAAACAAAGACACAGACACATATAAGTGAATGCAAAATATACCATGAGAAGAAAGCTATATTATATCAATATATCATATGTGAATTAAAAAGGAGCCGGGCAGTGGTGGTGCACACCTTTAATCCCAGTGCTTGGGAGGCAGAGGCAGGTGGATTTCTGAGTTTGAAGCCAGCCTGGTCTACAGAGGGAGTTCCAGGAAATCCAGGGCTATACAGAGAAACCCTGTCTCAAAACGCCCTCCCCCCAACAAAAAAGAATTAAAAAGGAAAAAATATCACTAGGGACAAAGATGGCCATTCTTTTTAATAAAGGAATCAATTAATTAAAATATAAAATGCTTAAAAAATTTGTATCAAATAATAGCACTCTAAAATTTTAAACAAGAACATAAAAAAGAAACAATGACACTTGTATTCTGAGAGAGGCATACCTTTTTTTAGTATTTGCTACAAATATGGAGTCAAAAATCAATTACTTTTTAAAGACTTAAGTGGCACTCTCAGTCAGCTTAACTTAGTTGATTAGTATAAAAACAATAACATGTAATACTAACATGTAACAATAACATGTAATGATTAGTATAAAAACAAAATACATGTAATACTAAGGTGCTTATAGAAATCTCATCAACATGGACCATATTTAAGGATATCAAACTGTCAAAAAATCAATAAGACAAAACAAAACAAAAAAACTTCTAGAAAGGATGTTCTCTGGTCATAATACAGTGAATCTGAAAATCAGTAATTGAAATATTTGAGAGATCTCTAAATTTTGGGAAATAAAACATTACACCCACTACCTGGAAAAAAAAAGGAAGTAACATTTAAAGGCAGAAATATATGAAACAGAAAAGAAATTATTTAAGAAGTCAACATGTTATCTTTGAGAAAAGGCTATATTATATAGAAATGTATATAGGCTTGTAGCCAGAAACCGGATGAATTAACATAAAGTGCAAAACTATTAAAATGATTCCAAATAAATTGGGAAAATCCTTGGTATGGTTGCCCACACCTACAGCCTGAGTATCTGAAGGAGAGATTCAAGAAGATCTGGAGTTCAGTGTTTTCCTCAGCGTGAGAGGAAAAACATACATACATTAATCAACTATTAAATTACATGATCCCATGTTTTTAAATAAATAAATCAACAAGTGGGAAAGGAGGTATCAAAGAACAAAATGTCAGCGTTAATGATTAAGTAACATATATTATTCTAATTTTCTCAGTATATTTAATATCAGTGTTCTAATAACTCTAAAGACATTGATTGCTTGCCACATGGTGACGACACATGCCTTAAACTTGGGAGAAAGAAGCCCACTTATCTGTGATTTGGAGGCCAGCCTAGTCTACAGAGTGAGTTCCATGACAACCAGGCCTACACATAGAGAAAGCCTGCCTCAAAAACAAACATATAAACAAACACAAAACTCCCAAAATTAAAACAAACAAATTTAAGAGACTTAAATTATCTGCTTTATAAAAAGGATCCACTTTATATTATAGTGACAGATTAGAAGTAAAATGACAGGAAATGTTATATTGGGACACAGACATACTATTAAAAAAACCCCTGAATTATATAGATTAACATCAAGCTTAGTCAATGCAAACCAAGGAAAAACACAAGGAATATAGATGGCCTGTAGAAAATGACTATTGAATAAAAGTTCAGTATACCAAAATATATGACAATGCTCAAATGTCCATGTGCTGAAAAACAGATTTTTAAAATACATAAAGCCAAACCTGATATAAATAAAAAAAGAAAAAAATCCTATCTATACTTGAAGACTTCATTTTTTCAATAACGGATTTAAAAGATAGAAAACTCAGTAAGTATATAGAAAGCTCAAACAATGATATGAGCCAATGTAATCAATTGACATTTACAGAAACACTCATGCAACAGTAGAATACATAGTCCTTTAACTGTACATGGAACATTTAGCAAGAGGGAGTACATAAAAATTAAAACTCCCCAAAGAATTTTGGAAATGAACAGAACCAAGCCGACTTGGAAAGAAATCAGAATTTAGAGAAATGACTGACTATATATGGTTACATTTCCCCCTTTTTATGTAACTCAAAGTATATTCTCCACTTTCACAAGTAGAAATCAATAGCAAGAAATATAATACTTACACATTTTAACTAGACTATAAATAAAGGGACTTTGAAAGTACTGTAAACTGAAGGGTAACCGTAAATTATTACCACAGTTTGCAGACTATGAATGAAATACTTATTAGAAATTGAAATGTATAATGGTAATTGCTTATATTTGTGAAAATATATCTCAAAACAATGGTATAAGATCTTCCCTAAGAATCTGTTTTAAGTGTAAATTGAATCTAAACAAACCAGAGTGAAAGGAAGAATAAACAGTAAATAGAGCAGAAATTAAACATAAATGTAAATGAAGACAGAAAAACTTTGACAAAAATCAATGAAGTGAAAAACTAGTTCTTTCAGATCAATATAAGTGATAAACTTCTTGCCAAGCTCACAAGAAAGAGGAAAGAAACACATTACCAATACCAAGAAGGAAAAGGATAAATCACTGCAGACTCTATAGTCATTAGACAAGTTGAAAGGAAATGGAATAAATTCACGCTTTGGAATTCAGCAATTTAGATTAAATGAACCAATTCCCTGAAAACCACAGAGGGCCAAAACTCACTCAAACTTTGATCATTTAGATAATATAGGAATATTATTTGCAGTTTAACACTTCACAGGGATGGCAACCATGGATTTATTTTTAACATGTGTGTGTGTGTGTGTGTGTGTGTGTGTGTGTGTGTGTGTGTGTGTACCTAATGTGGAAGTTGAAGGATATTTTTCAATGTGGATGATCCTGGGGATCTAAGTCATCATTAGGCTTGTTGTCAAGTACCTTTATCCTCTGAGTTATTTTGCTGACCCTCTATAGTTGTATTTGGAAATTTTAAACAAATATTTAAATGCTATATTTATAGCAGTTATATGTAATCTCTTCTAGAATATATAGAGAAAATCTATTTTGTTACTCATTAGCATAGTAGCAGTGCTAAATATAGCAGGAAAGAACCAGAAATATCTCCCAAAATACAGACTCAAAAGTGGTGATAGAAATATTTATGTCAATTCAAGTGATATAAAAAATCAAATGCATGTACCACAACTGGGGTTTATGCTAGGAATGGAGGTAGTTTTAACATTTCAAAATCAAATAACATAATTTACCATGTCAAAATATTAGAGAGCAAAAAATACTGTCATCTCAATAGAAATGCAGAAACATGGAAAAATTAATCACCTACTGTTGCTGTTGATGGTTTTCCATTTAGTGAAAATACAAGACATTCTTATTAACCTAATAAGGGTAATATTGATAACTTTACAAATAATATTGTATTTAATGGTAAAAGACTTAAACTTTGCTTCTGAAATTAAGCACAAGGGTGAAATATTATACTTATTAAGTAAAAAAATAAAAACAAAAACAAAACAAAACAAAACGAAAACATGCTGTAGTTCCCAGCCAGTGTAATAAGTCAAGATAGATAAATAAAATACATAAGTATTGGAAAAGAAGAAGTAAGCCTATCTGTGTGGATGGTGTAAGTTTAGAAATGTACCAAGCACAAAACAAAAGGCTTCTGCAAGTAATATGTGAACTGTGTAAAGTTTTCAACTGCAAACTCAACATAGCAAAACAACAGTGTATCAATAAAATAACAAAGAACAACTGGAAATTTAAAAATGAATGAAATTTACTATAACACCCTACTGGCAAATAAAAAATATGTTTGCATAATTTTGACATTACAAGTGTTTTATCTGTATATTGAAAAACCAGAAATCAACATGTAACTAAATACATTGATGAATTAAGAAATATAATAATGCTAAGATAAAGAATTTCATTAAACTGATCTATAGATTCAGTATAATCACAGACACAATCACAGCAGGATTCCAAACTAATGCCCAAAATTGTATGAAAAGTTATTGGGTATAGAATAGTCTAACTCAAGCAAAACTAGTATAAAAAGCAGAGTCAATAAAAGGGGAAATAAATGTCATCAAAATTTAAACCCCTGATCTGTGGAACATATTTTGAAATGTTAACTAAAATATGATTAAATTATTTCCCCCTTCCCTGTCCTGACAACTTCTCCCACATTCCCTCCCCTTTTCTCCTCTCAGGCCCCAGCCTCTCACTCATTCTCAAAGTTGTACTATAAAAATTTTAATTTGAATATATTTTTTGATAAAATATATTCTGATTATGGTTTCCCATCTCACAACTCCTCCAAGATCCCCTACACCGCGCCACCTATCTTGTTTATATAAGTATCTTGTTCAAATATTTCTCAAGTACTTCAGGTATTTTTTTAAATCAAAAGCAGTTTTCAGTGTTCATTATATATACTGAATTATATATGCTTTGTCAGAAGTATACCTTAAGGGCTGTCTTTCTATTTGATATCACTTTTTAAATTAGTACTTTGAAACTTTAAAATATTTAACAATATGCATAGATGGCAAAGAGTGTATGTGCTTGTTCAACATCATGAATCATGAGAAAAATACAAAGTAATGGAACCATAGTTCTGCATAAATCACACATTTTCAACCACTTTTTCAATAGTCTTGGCAGTAGCAAATGCATATGAGGAAATGAAGTAATGTAACCTTTCATTGAATATTGCATTTGAAAGCATGTAGCTTAGACACTTAAGCATATGACTCAGCAATACTACTCCTAGGTATTTATGCAAAAGAAGTGAACACTTACTTGTACGCATAAATTGCACATACGTTTTCTTAGCCACTTTGTATATAATTGCCAAGAACTTGGAAGAACCCAGTTGTTCATCAGGAAAGGCATATTTTAAGGAAGGTATATTCACATAATGAAATAAATCTCTGAAAGAAAAGAGCAAACTATTGAAAACACAAATTAGTCTGACATGCAGTATGCTGAATGAAAAGAGCAAAGCTCAGAAGACCATACTGTACGATGTAATATATTTGGAATTCTTAGTGGGTGACACAAACTGGGGTTGCTGGAGGCACTGATTACAAAGAGGTAGTGTAAAAAAAGTGTAAAAAAATATCTGGGAAGGCTTCAAGTATTTTATATTTTTACTGCCATCATAGATTTATGACCATATACATTTGCCTTGCTACAACAATACTTTCAAAAGAATGAGTTTTGCTGCATGAAATTTAAAACTGAATAACAGTAATGTGTAAAAAGGACAATGCTAATACAGACATATTTGTTGAAGATGTATGTGGCTTTTGTTAGTCCTGACTCCATTTTGTAAACAAAACACCAATGGCTGACCTAAAACTCAAAATTTGAATACTAAAAATGTTTTTTTTATCTGAATTAGAGATAGATTTTTTCTGGTCATCTCATTTATAAAAGTTTCAAAAAGTGAATAGTTGTTAATGAATTTTCAGATAAGTTAAGCAGTGAGAACATTATTTAAACATTGAACTTTAAAGTGTGTGATTTAAATATGGCATCAAATATGTAAAAGTAGTATGATATCAGGATTTATTTGGAATATTTCCACCTGAATACAGTCTTGGGTATTAGGAATATCTAAGGAAGCAGTCATTTCTAAAAGATGTATGCCTTAAGTATTCCTAAAGCAACAAATTTTAAATATTTAGTCATTGCTCTGGTGGTTTGAATATGATATACTGAGCATAATTTATCTTTTCTCATTTGCTCAGGGTCCTTATTAAAACACTGAATCTTGAAGCTAAAAAGAACATGAGAAATTTGATCCTTGAAATTAATAATTTAAGGGCTTATTTATATTAACAATACAAATTACGTTGTTGAGAATTTGAGAAAAGTGAACTCAAATTTCTGTCTTGTAGGAACGGAGATTAATTAGTAGGCAAGTCAAATTGTGCAGCCCAGCATTTTACAGACCAGGATCAGTATGCTCAAGAAAATTAGGTGATTTCCTGGATAGTAAGCAGATCAGCTTAAGTACCATACAGGCTGTCTTATTCCTATGGTCTAGTGTGTGTTGGGTGGATGAGGAGATGCATAGAATATGAAACTAGAGAATCTTGAGGCAAGACTAAATGGTCTGTGATTTCAAAAATTAGTTACTCAATTCAGAACTTCTTTCCATGCAAATCCAATGACTGATTCCATGGAACGAATGGCATGCCATTTTGTGTTTTTACATAGATTATATTAAAAGAGATATTTTTGATTATTGCTTTGTAAGTGATTACCAATTTTGGCTGTGTGTTCATTTAATATAGACAAACATAGCTATGATGGGTAAAAATAATGACATCTTATTCAGATGAGATATTTAGTAGCTTAAAAGAAAAACAGCTCCTTTCAGCAAAGTGTCTTTTTGCTGTGAGTGCTGAATTTAAGGGTAAGACTTAAAAAGTCCTTAGCATTTCTACAGATGTGTTTGGTGTTCAGTCACTTGCATTTGCGTATTAGTTATCAGTGGAGAAGTCCAGCTGTTCTTTATAACATAAGTGTAGTGATTGTAGCCAGCCAATAGGAAGATAGTTTATCCTATATTTCTAGGGAGGTACGCTCACACTTGGGTATCAAACTGCATCCTGCAGTGTAGGATTTTACTGTTGATGCAGCTGTACGGGGAAGAATCAGAGTGATTTTCCTAATTATGCATTCATAATTTGAATTCGCCAACCTCAGAATACATTCCAAGATACCTTGCTTCTAAATCGGATGCAGTATTTCAGGTATTTGACTTCCATCTATCTTCTGGATCTTCTTCTGATTGTGGTTGAACCATTTAGGGTAAACTCTGAGAGTTGGAACCCATAATAGTACAAATGGATTTGATGGCTACTGTCCCTACCTACTGTTGCAATCATCCTTGAGTGCTTGGTCAAGTTGACATTCACATCACTGAGCATCCTTTGCTACTCTCCTTCAGAAAGTTAATGGAGGTCTTTATTTCTGGATGTTCCTGAAAGAAACTCTACATTCATTTTGCCTGTGGCCTCTCCTACATTTAATTTCCTTTAATCATATCTCTTAACAGTTAGAGAAGGGTTTGTGTGAGCAAAGAGCAAAGTTTAAAAAATAAAAAAAAAAAACCCAATAACATACTGTAGAATATTGTTAGACTTTATGATTTATTAATTTTTATTGGATAGATTTAATATTATAAATATTGAGAGCAGAGAGAAATAATTTGTATTGCCATATTGATGACCTTGATTGTTTCAATATACTGTATACTAGGGAAAATGTTCAATTGGACTGATGGTATTTTGGTTGTGGCAGTTTTCTAATTTTAAGGAATGACTTCCTCAAGAAATTCTATATGCCAAATTTTTAACAGAAATCAGAAATTCCCTTAATCAAATTAGAAATGTTCTTTTTAAAAAATGCACTACTATAATTCATCCTTTAAAAATAGTGTTTGACCTGCCATTTTCTTGGGCAATACACAAAATTTTTAACGCTTTTTAGTAAACATCTTGTCCATTGTCAGGGAAAGTAAATTTACATTGTCTACTTTTGATGGTGTCAATTTAATTTAAAAAGATGGAGTTTCCATGCGGCTTTAGTAAGTTATACTCAGTTTGAATTTCCATTTAGCTGCTATAGTTATTAAAATAATTATTTTGGATAGTATTACATACATCAACAGCGCTTTCATGGTTATTAACCCCTTCTATTTGTTTCTGATCCTTAATGAAATGTTTCGTTGAGCTGTGGGTGTTTGTGAGCCCTTGTAATCCTAGCATTTGATAGAGGAAGATAAGGAGTTGGAGGCCAGCCTGTACTAGAGCAAAATCAAAACAAACAAAAAATTAAAAAGACAGGTTTTTAAATATACGATAAAAAAATTTTTTTAACTCAGAATAAGGGGGAAAAAGAGTCTCCTTTGTTTCTGAGCACAGCTTCTGACTGTTAAGACATATGCCAGATGCTTTTCTTGACATAGAACAGTGAGTGTTCCTGTTGATAATTGACTGTGTATGGCTAACACCATCTCTGGCTTTACTAGCCATAAATATTTATTTCCGTGAAAACCGTTTTTCCCCATGTACTGACACTAACCAGATAAGAGCTTGACTCTCTTTTCTCTTTTTCGTTTTTTATGTTACTTTACTGTCTTTGAAATTTGTGCTTTTCCAAGCAAATTAAATATTTGTATATATTTTCAGGGAGAAGCTGTCTCCCTTTAGCACACAAATTACTGCCCATTACTGAGGATTAATTAATTTACATAAATTGTGCAGCTTAGAAACACTGAAATTGTATCAAAAAAACAAGTGTTCAAAATCTACACCTACCAAATTTTTATTCCAATTTTCAGAGTATCTTCTTTTATTTTTAGATGAATCTACGTTCTGTATTTACTGTAGAGCAACAAAGGATTTTACAGCGTTATTATGAAAATGGAATGACAAATCAAAGTAAAAATTGCTTTCAGCTCATATTACAGTGTGCACAGGAGACTAAGCTGGACTTCAGTGTAGTCAGGGTAAGTATTGAGGTCTTGCACTTGAATTTATAGCTTTTTATTACAAATGATATTTGCTTACTATAAGAAAAAACTATTCAGGGTATGAAGTCCTAACTTTATTCACAGCTTCATTTCCCTGATGTAAAAATACTATTTTTGATAAAAAGAGAAACCCACCTAGTATCTATTTATTTTTATAAATACCTTGAAAACACTAAAACCCTTGCAGTATGAACATATTTCTTATATAAATCTTTGAACTAATAAATATCAATAACATGATTAGTGAAACAGATTTTCTGAAGCAATTACAATTACTTATCTTTTTGTTGTTATATTTAGAACTTTTCCTCACACATCTAAGATTTGAGAGTTTCTCTTTTCAGGAAAGTACAATTGGTTTTACAGATATATTTTCTTTCTAAGTAAAATGTATATATTTAATGGTTGGCAAGTATGATACAGGGAATCCCAAAGGAAGAAATTATTGCAACCATTCTTATTCTGTGTAAAAATAAAATCAAAGCTACTCCACATTCCTGACCAGCAATGAGGAAATAGAGATGAGGCAAGTAGTAAATCTAACAGAACTAGTGACTGATGTTATTGGATGCATTGGTACTTTCATGTTTATTTAAACAGTCTACAAATCCTTTTGGTGTGGAACCCTACTGATTCAAAGATTAACAACTTTCCTGTCCATGGCATTCACTAGACTAATTTTGGGGAAAGAGGGATATATGTCTTTCAAGTTTATTTTGCTGTACAATTGTACTTTCAAAGACACTAGAGAAGATCTTTAGATAGAGAGGTTTCAAAATTATTTCTTAAGAACTTAAGAATGTATTCACTTTCAAATATGAGATTATGCCATGAATTATAGGGTAAGTATTGTCTAAGATCAACTATCAGATTCACATTTCTATAAAAACTAGAAATATTTCCTTTTGGTAGCTCTAACTGCACCATTTAAATTAAAAATAATAAAATATTTCAAATTGAGGAGATTGTACTGTATACAAATAAACTCTTTTTCCACCTGCTATTTCCTTGGACTGCCCCCCCCCCTTGTCTCATCATTACTTTGAAGTATATCATCTTCCCAGGCAGCTGAAATGTGGACCATCTTTTATATTTCAAATTTATTATTGAATTCTTCCCCTCATAACTAGTACTATTATACTTGAATATAGAAATATATTTTTACTGCTCATGGAGTAGAAGTCTAAAGCAATGATAGTAATAGGTTTCAATTCTTAGAAGGTAGTATTGTGACTATAATATTGTATAGATATAAGGACTTGTGTAAAGCAATCAATTTTCTTCATTCCAGGAAATTATCAGTTGTACACAAACTCAGTATCTCAACTCTACATCCCAACATCATATTCATTCTTTTTCCACTCAGACAAGGCTCAGCAGAGCAGGTTGTACATTTTAACATCTACAATATCCCCCATATTTTGCTATTTATGCATCCCACTTGAGAGAAATCTTTATTATTTTTACTATGTTACTGTTTTTTTTCTGAAGAATGTTAAGTATTACATTATTTACTCTGTATATAAAGTGAACTTAAAAGGCTGACTAAAACCTCCGAGTCAAAATAAGTACTATGAAGTAAATGGACAGGAGAACATTGAGATAGAGAAAAAGGTGAAGTGATTTAGAACAGGGAGGTATGAAAATGCTGTAATGAGACCTATTTTGTGTGCTAACCCCTCAAAACTGAAGAAAAAAACGTTCTGACATTAAGTAGTGGTAATGGTTATAAAATGCTGATGATATTAAATATCTCTGTACTGAAAAAAGAAATTTAGAGGTAGTAAATGTAAAAGACAGAACTGCAAGAGAATTTTAGGACCTCCAAATATTGGCAATTCAAACATTTTCCTTTCTTGTTTCCTATGAAGACTCGGCTTGCTGGATCATCATCTTTGATTCTCATTATCCTAGTTTGTCTGACATGTTTTTCATTTTCCTTTTGATGAATGAGGCATTTACAAGGAGTGGGCATTTATATCTGAGAAGCATTGCTAAGTTTTAGATCTTATATCTGAGCAGCTTTGGGTAAGGTTTAATTTTTGTAGCCCTCAATAAATTTTCTTTATTTACAACATTTTAGGAAGAAGCACTTCTTAAGTACATAGTTTTGTTCTTTTCTTTGATAGGAAACTTGGAAAATAATTGTACTCTTAGTTTTTTTTGTTGTTGTTTAGTGATTTCTTATTAAGAGTTTATTAGCATATGTCAATTATACTTAATGAATTTCATTACGTTGTTTTTATGTTCCCTCTTCTGGATCAAGAGTGTTGTAACTTTTTTAAAGACTCTATGGCTTACTCAGCTCACTGGTGAGCTGGGTGTGGTGGCACACACACAGAACTGTAGTATAGGGGAGGCAGAGGTAGGAGAGTCTCTACAGGTTCAAGACCACCCTGTCCACGTAGTCCAACCCTGTGTCCAAGAAGAAGCTGTACAAAAAGTATTAACTTTGAAGATTTAAGAAAACAGATAATTGCCATACAAAAGCATTAAAATAAATCCCAACGTTTTACAAAATATGAAATCCGCAGAAAATATGCTCCACAAAAATAAATAAATCTTTAAGGTTGTTTGAATATTCTAAGTGTTTATAAACCAGACAACTGTAAATTTGATTATATTAGTAAGATGATTGATTAAAATGTTAGTATACAGTAATATAGTCACAGTTCTTTCTTCTTTGTCCTCCTTCCATGTCCTGCCATATATGCCTCCCCATTCTCCTTCAAATTCATGCCATATATGCCTCCCCATTCTCCTTCAAATTCATGGCTTCTTTTTGCCCTTGTTATTGCATGCATATAATTATATATATGCGTATATATATTTCTGACTATAACCTGTTCAGTCTGAATAGTTTTACTTGTATGTATGTTTTGAGAACTCTGGCCCTGGACAATCACTGTCCAGTTCTTCCCTCGGGAAGACTACCTCTGCTGCTTCCAGGTTTAATCAGTTGCCTATAATTCTTTATATACCATTGAGACCTAATTTTTTTTAAGTAAGCACTCTAAAATCAGGTTTGCTTGGAGGCACACCTGTAATCCTAGCACTTGGGAAAAAAGGGCAGGGAGGACACAGGAAATCAAGGCCACCTGTGGGTGCATAACATGTTGAGGCCATCCTGGCTGGCATGAGATCCTGTCTCAAAAAACATAAGCATTAAGTGTACAATGAGAGTTCTTCAGAACTGAAATAGGAACGTTACTGCTAATATTAGGTGAATTGTTTTTTTTCTAAGATTATAATGCTCCCACAAAATTAACCCCAAGTATTTTATTTCAATCAACTGTGAAACATTTTTACTGTCTGTACTCATAGTTTTAATTTTAAATCACCAGTTCAAAGCAGCAAGGCATAGTTATGTACACCTGTGACTTTAACATATGGAAGATGGAAACAGTTTATTTAGAAATTTGTGCTCATCCTGTGCCTTAAAATAAACTCACAAACTGTCTGGTTATATGATGCTCTGTCTTAAACGAAATATAAATCATACATCTAAACTAATAAACAATAATAGTACTCTCATATGTAATTTTAAAGTATCTCAGATGCATAAGTACAATTAATATATCGATTCTTTTAATAATTGGGCTAGAAATATAGTTCAGCTGATAGACTACTTGCCTAGCATGTAATAAGCGCTGGGTTCTATCTTCATCACCACGTAAGTTGGGTGATGTGGTAAACCCCTGTAAAAGGATAAAGCCAGGGGGAATCATAATTTCAATATTATCCTTGGCTAAATAGGCTAGCATGTGCTAGACACCTTGTATAAAGGAAATTTACAAATTTGTAAACCAACAGAAAAACAAAAGCCAATTTCCAAGATTTAAAAAAGTAATTGCCTTGAGCATGTAGCCAACGTGACAAGTGTGACATTCTTCTCTGCTCATGTTATTATATTTAGTAACCATATAACCAAGCACATATACATACCCCAGATTTTTTTCTATTTTAATAGTGATGTATTAAAAAATAAGTCCAAACTTTAATACTAGTTTGCTTTCAACTAAGAATACCTACTGCATACCTCTTAAATATCCACCAATGCTCTAAAACTCTAAGAAGGATAATTAAAGAGTCTAGTTATAAATAAGACTTAACAGGGCTGCTATACAAATCATTTGGGAAACCAACTGAAAACGTTGACTTGAAATCTTACTAACATTGGTCAGTGGTTCGGCCTCTGAAATGGGCTAATGGTGCTGTTTCTTTATCCTACTTTTATGGTTTCACATTGGGTCTTTTTTTTGGGGGGGGGTCAAATCACATGGCCCTTTATTTTTAAAGATTTATTTATTTACTATATGTAAGTACACTGTAGCTGTCTTCAGACACTTTTTCTTCTCGCTCCAGACCCCTTCCCTTGCTGTGTCTTCAAACACCCCAGAAGAGGGCGGCAGATGTCATTATGGATGGTTGTGAGACATCCTGTGGGATTTGAACTCTGGAAGAGCAGTCAGTGCTCTTAACTGCTGAGCCATCTCTCCAGCCCTCACTTGGCCCTTTATTAAAGCATCGAGAGGGTTTCACATTGTTAACCAACAAAGTAATTAACAAGCAGAGCTTCTTGCATAAAACATTATGAACCATTAAATTTAAATTCTTTTTTGGTTTTGTTTTGTATATTTAAATAAAGTTTGTAATCCAATGGACATACAAACAAAACTGCACTGAGAAAAACAGTTTCATAAATTAATAAGTATTAGGAAGTCAAGGAGAGGTCCAGGTCACAGGAAGAGGGAGTGGAGTAGCCAGGTCTTTTGTACAGGTGCTATGTCACACTTACAGGTTGCAGGAGAAGGACCTGTGCAGTGACAAAGTGCACTTATACAAATGACTGATGGTACAAAGTCTGAGTATGAAAATAATATTTTCTTTCAAAACACATTTTTTGGCACAGATTTAAAAAAATGAATGTCACAGAAATTTGATTTAAGTCAGTATTATATTTATATATATACATCCCAAGTTCTGCAATCTGACCAAGAAAGAAAATCCTTCTGTTCACTTTTACTCATTCCTAAAGCACTGTTAGAATTCACAGTGGGAGTTATTGAACAGCTTGCTACACAGTATCCTTCCTAACTGTGTATCTCTCATACACAAAGAAGGAATAAATGTTCTCTGTTTTGCACACTCAAAAATACTAGCAAATCTGATCTTAGAATATATTAGTCATTTTTTTTTCCTTCTCCATCATCTTCTACATTACCTTCCCTCTTCCCAAAGATCGTCCTTTTCCTCTTTAACATAGTTACCATCATCTTTATCCTGATTTCCATTTTTCTTTAATATAAGAATCTTTTGAGGGTGGGGGGTGCGGAGAGATGGCTCAGTGCTGAAGAGCACTGACGGTTCTTCCAGAGGTCCTGAGTTCAATTCCCAGCAACCACATGGTGGCTTATAACCATCTGTAATGGGATCTGATGCCTTCTTCTGGTGTGTCTGAAGACAGTGACACTGAACTAACATATATAAAATAAATTTTAAAAAACTAAAAAGAATCTTTTTTCTTCCAAATCTGAGCCTGTTTCATTGTCCTCTTACTCTTTTTCCTTCATCTTAATTGTTAGACTTTTCCTCTTCTGAGTCTGATTACTTTTAATCCTCCTGATAAAAATCCATCTAAGTGTGTGGTTTGCTGTAGCAGTTCAAAAACAACTTTATAATCTCCCAGTTCTACAATTCAAAGGAGAGCTACTATACTATGGTCCTGAATTTTGGTACTACTCTAATTGTAGTAGGACAGTTTTGGACATTTCTCTGCAAGGACTTCCAGACCTCCAGAAATCATGTTGCTACTAAGTTCTAATTTTCCAAGCATAACCTGGGAATCTGTGCCAATATGTTTATGTTAACTTTCAGAACTGTAGTTATTTAAAAGTCTCATTCACTACTTCAGTTTGCCCATTGACACAAAGCAATTATTTTTTTAAAGATTTATTTATTTCATATATGTGGTTATACTGTCACTGTCTTCAGACACAGCAGAAGATGGTATTGGATGACTATTACAGATGGTTGTGAGCCACCATGAGACTGCTGGGAATTGAACTCAGAATCTCTGGCAGAGCAGTCAGTGCTCTTAACCGCTGAGCCATCTCTCCAGCCCAGACACAAAGCAATTATTAAGACTAGCTATCATATCTCTTCTAGGCTCTCTTCTTGAGCCCAGTGTTCTGCTTCAGCCAGTCTGCTAGTATTCTCTTCCTTCCCACTTTTCTGCCTTTCATCATACCCAGAATCCTAAATCATTTTAATGGTTTGAAAATGAATAAAAAGAAATGTAAATATAAAATCCCATTGCCAGTAAATAGGTTTGGAGGAAAAGGAAAAGAATATTAAGTAGAGTACAGGGAGTAGGAACTCTTAACTTGACTACCTCCATTTTCTTGTCTACGCACACATATAGACACCTTTACTGGCTGCTTGCTCAGAGACTGAGTCTGCATCCTCCCCACCTCCTTTTTAATGAGCATCGTTTAGTGTATCGTTAGCAGAGAGCGCTATAATCAGGAACCTCTATTACTACTGATTCCATTTCTAATGTTTTAACTTGTGGGAAAGTATAATACTGTATTTGTTTATAATATGTGTAAAATCAGAGAAAGTGGGCTACAAGTTAGTAATCACTGTATTAATGAGCTACAGCAATTGATCTTGTGACATCTGTGTTGACAGTGTTCCGGATAAATAAGTTTTCTGGGTTACTGGATATTTGAATTTCAGATATACATGATATTTTATTGTATTTTACTTTGATGTATACATAATATATTAAACTAATATAATATTATGTATAATATACAGTTATATATGTAAACAATAAAATTTATAAGTAAGACATATGGTCCAGAGATGTCCTCTAGGTATAATAAATAGTTCTGTATTCAATTTTTATCAAATCACTGCTTTTCCTTAATATTTTTTAAGTTTAGTGGTATATATTTTGTAATGTAAGAATACCTCATTCTTATGCAGTTTTAAATTGAAAATCTGGAAACATATTTTAGATGTTTGTATTTATGAAATTCACCTTTTGGGGCGTTATGTTTATCCAAAAACTATTTCAGATCCTGCTTGTAGATCCTGCTTGTCCAGTTGAAGAAAGTCAGTGTGAGTTTACAATTCCCACTAGGCTATTAGAAGCAAAGGGGAGCATTGCAGTTTTTTAATTGAAAATATCCTGAAAGTAGGATAGCTGATGGATGACTGTTTCAGGATGTTCTAGTCACTTTATATGGGATACTGGAAGAAGAATACATTTGAGATCAAGAAGAATTTACCTAGGAATCATTGCTACTTGCTGACATATTTTGCCCAAAGTTATTATTTTTTACTTTTCTTCATTTCCATAATTTAAAAAGTAGCATCTACTAAAATAGCTATAATATATACAGAATTGTCATTGCAGAATCTAGTATAGACAGTTTTATAGCAACATTAATGTTGTGTCTATACATTGTGTAAACACTGAAAATTGGGTAATTTATGAGGTTTTCTAAAGCACATCATTAAAAATTTGCAAAAATAAACCTTACATCACTTATGTGCAAGACTGGTTTATTTAAAAATTTCATTTACTCATTTATTTTGTTTAATTCTTAAGAGATTATAGTGTTTTAGTAGTTTATCATATGATATACATTTTTGAATATAAAATTTCATAATCACATTTGGACTGCAATACTTTTATTGTGTATTTTAAGAAGAACCATGATTCAGGGAAATTACACTAAGGTAATTATAATAAATTACTCATATAGAAGAGTGTATTTTATAATTAAGTCCTAAATGCCAACCTATTGTATTACTTTTATTCATAACTTTTTTATGTTTATAAAGGTAATGCATATTCATTGTATAAAACTTTTTAAGTAGAAAAAGTTGCAAAAGAGGTAAATGACTACCATAAATTAACAACAATGCAAAACAAAGGCATTGTGTAATCAAGTTACTGTCTTTATAGAAAATTGCTCTTACAAATCAGCTTAAAAGGGTAAATACCCCAATACTATATATATATATATATATATATATATATATATATATATATATATATATATATATATATATAAAATGCATGATATGGGCTATCAAAATAATATAGTAACCACAAAAATCTAATCAAAATATTTAAGTTTTATCAGTTCTCAGAGTAGTAAAAACTACAGGAGATGCAAACTGGAGGTTTGAGGTAAACAAACTTGTGGTATGTTGGATGGCACTTAGGAAACACAGATTTGAGCTATTTCTCTTCTAGTATTTCATTACAAGGAACCACTAACACAAAAAAAATATGCAAAATAAGGTATATGTAAATAATGAATATTTCTGAAAATAATATAAATAGTAGTATGAAATAAACCATGTTATTATGTATATCTATACCATAGAGGTCATTAAGCCTGACAGTTATGTATGCATGTTTGATTAATAATACAGTGAACATTTCTAATGAGTTAAAGAGTTGACCTTAAGTATGCTTTCATTTTTTGATATTATAAAGGAAATGTATAATGAATATGATTAGTTATAAACTTCATCTATATCTGTGCCTACATTTCAATAATTATTCGCATATAGTAATTGTGCATAATGATGAATTGCACCATGGCATTTTTACATATGTATACATTTTATCATTCACCTCCTATTACTCTCCCCTGTTCACCTCCGTCCCTGATGATCCCCCTTGCTCTTTCCACTTCTATTTTCATCCCCTTTTCCAATTTCTTTCAGTGTGTCCTCTGACTCTCTTTTTTTTTTTTAAATTTTTTTGATGACTGTAAATTTCATTGGGGCTGTTTTCAGGATACTTGGTAAAGAATTACTTACAGGAGCATGGGCTCATTCCTATAAGCTATGCCACTAAAGGAAAAAAATGTGTTTTCCTTATCCTAGAAGCTATTAATTGCAGGGATAGTTGGCACCTGGTAAACCCTCTCTGTGGCTGTTATTATCTGCTTATAGGTTGGGGAGTAAGGGGTGGCCTTAAGTCAGTTAAGTGGGTAACCAACTATTCTGATCAGATATGAGTCCTGCAATACAGGAAGGACTCTACTGCTGGTAGTCAAAGTCCTGAGGCTGGGGCAGCTACTGTTGTTATTTTGCAAAATGGATACTATGTCTTCATGAAATTGCTGTTTAAATAACTATCTTTATACTCAGATTGGTGCTCCCATCATCTTTGGTTTGAGAACTTCCTGTTTGCTGTGGGCAGAGGTCAATGCAGAGATGTATAACTGGCCAGACTATAATTGTATTTTAAGATGTGTTCCTAGAATATTATTTAATGGATCAAAGAATATAAACAATTTTAGAATTCTTAAACATTTTCTTTTGCAATTCTCAGTATTAATTTGATGGGTCTTATGGCAGAGAGGAGTAGTAATGTGTTCTTACTAGTATTCTCAGGTTGCTAGTCTTTAAACATGCTTGCCCTCATTCTTTGGTTACTTTGTCTTTTATTGGATCTTCTCCTTTTGCTTGTGCGTAGGCCTTGTTTCTATGATAAGAATATGATTTATCATTTAGAAATGGGTTTCTCTACACTTGTTGTTAACTTTTTCATATTGCCTTTTTTTTTTATCTTTTCAGACGTGGGTTGGCAATAAGCGAAGAAAAATGAGTAGTAAAAGCTGTGAATCAGGAGCATCAGGAACTGTGTCTGGTACCTCATTGGCAGCGCCAGACATTACAGTCAGAAATGTGGTTAATATTGCCCGCCCCTCAAGCCAGCAATCTTCTTGGACTTCTGCCAATAATGATGTCATTGTAACTGGTATATACACTCCAGTAAGCTCATCAAGTAAGCAAGGCACTACAAAGCATACAAATATACAAATTACAGAAGCACATAAAATTCCTATTCAGAAGGGAGCCAGTAAAAATGACACTGAATTACAATTGCACATTCCTGTTCAAAGACAAGTAGCACACTGTAAAAATGCTTCTGTGCTCCTAGGGGAAAAGACAATTATTTTGTCAAGACAGACAAGTGTACTAAATGCTGGAAACTCAGTGTACAATCACACAAAGAAAAGCTATGGAAGTTCTCCGGTGCAAGCTTCTGAAATGACAGTACCTCAAAAGCCATCTGTGTGCCAGCGACCTTGCAAAATTGAACCAGTTGGGATTCAAAGGTCATATAAACCTGAACATGCAGGTCTGGCATCACATAACTTATGTGGGCAAAAGCCAACCATTAGAGACCCTTGCTGTAGAACACAAAACTTGGAAATTCGTGAAGTATTTTCATTGGCAGTCAGTGATTACCCTCAGAGAATTTTGGGAGGAAATACCACACAGAAGCCAGGCTCAGCAGAAGGAACTTGTTTGTCCATTGCAATGGAGACTGGAGATGCAGAGGATGAATATGCCAGAGAAGAAGAGCTGGCATCGATGGGAGCACAAATAACAAGCTACTCAAGGTTTTATGAAAGTGGCAATTCCCTTCGAGCTGAGAACCAAAGTACAACTTTGCCTGGACCAGGAAGAAACCTGCCAAATTCACAAATGGTGAATATTAGAGATTTGTCAGACAATGTACTGTATCAAAATAGAGACTACCATTTGACACCACGGACCTCAATGCATACAGCATCTAGTACTATGTACAGTAATACTAATCCATCACGGAGTAATTTTTCTCCACATTTTGTATCATCAAACCAACTGAGGTTATCACAAAACCAAAACAATTACCAGGTAGGTATAAATTTATGAAGATTTTTATAAGCGTGCTTGGTTGTGTACAATTATATTATAGCCTAGGTCACAATTCATATTTTGAAATAATTTGAGACTTTTATTTGAAAATGTTGGATTGTAGCCAACACCTAGAAGAATGGTATGTTTTCTTTATCAAGTTTTCAAATGATTAGGACTTTTAAAAATAAAATGAATATAGACATTTAATAAGATTTGTCTGACATTAAAAAATGGTTCACTACATGGTACTTTATAGGAAGCATAAAATTTCCCACATCTAAAATAAGATTATATTGGTTATGTACCCAGTTGCCTTCCTTGGATACGTATGTAGTCAGGTGATTCAGCACTCTAGATATTAATGGCTGCAAACTTGATAGCTTGGATGGTTTAGCCAACCCATTTGTCTAAAAATAGATGCCTGATTAAAATGTTAAATTGAGCATTAATCAAATAATAGCTTTTATGATGCTTATTGGGAAAAGATATATCCTGAGTAAGACTTTTAAGAAACACTAGACTGGGAACCAAACAGTATTTATTTCTTTACTGTTTTACATATTCAATTGTTTGAGTATGTTTCAAATAATCTCATTTAAAAATTTTATTATGTATCTACATATTTACTTATATCTATATCTATATCTATATCTATCTATCTATCTATCTGATATATATATATATATGGAGAGGGAGAGAGAAAGAGAAAGAGAGAGAGAGAGAGAGAGAGAGAGAGAGCAAGCTCAAGAGTGAATACAGTAGCTGTCTTCAGACATACCAGAAGAGGGCACCAGATCCCATTACAGATGGTTGCTAGCCACTAAGTGGTTATTGGCAATTGAACTCAGGACCTCTGGAAGAGGAGTGCTCTTTTTTTTTTTTTTTTTTTTTTTTTATTATGATATTTTTTTTCTTCTCTTTATTA
Organism: Mus minutoides; assembly: GCA_902729485.2. Taxonomy (NCBI): domain Eukaryota; kingdom Metazoa; phylum Chordata; class Mammalia; order Rodentia; family Muridae; genus Mus; species Mus minutoides. The sequence goes on from LR753343.1 coordinate 1,772,792, forward strand.
GATATTTTCTTCATTTACATTTCAAATGTTATCCAGAAATTTCCCCTTACCCTCCCGCATCCCCGCCCTGCTCCCCTACCCACCCCTCCTACGTAATGGCCCTGGCGTTCCCCTGTACTGGGGCATATAGAGTCTGTATGACCAAGGGGCCTCTCCTCCCAGTGATGGCCAACTAGGCCATCTGAAGAGGAGTGCTCTTAACCTCTGAGCCATCTGTCCGGCTTCCTCAAATAATCTCTTTAACTGTGAACTATAAGTCTACCTCTGCACCTTCCTTCAGGTCTACTCCTTAAAAGGGAAAAAAACAACAAAAACAAATAAAGATGTTGAGAATTTGAATAGTAGGATATGGATATTTGCTACATTTCCTTGCTACTGGCTACACATCTGTATCTGTTCAACAACAGTACTGAAGGAAAGATGCTTCCAGATTTTCAGATTTTAACACACAATTTTCTCCTAGCTCCTTCTCTCCACTCTATAGTTTTATAATTCAAAATGAAAACTGTGGCTGATTGTAGTGGTATATATGTGTAGTCGCTACAAGCTCCTGGCCATCCTAATTCACATAACAAATTCTAGGTCAGCCTGGGCTACATAGTGAGTCTCTGTCTCAAAACAAAATACCGTAAGGGTAGGGGAAAACAATTAAAACACTATGATGTCGTACTGAAAGTACATCCCTCCAGCCCCAGTGCTTAGCTGTCCCACTTTTGGATAACTGAACTTCCAGTTCATAGAGAAAGAGACCCCCAGACATCTGCAGACACATTACAGTAATAAAAAATTTAATCAAATTAAGTCTGCCTCTGGTCCACAGAAGAGATTAGGGATTGGGCCAAAACTGCTTTCATGCTATATCACACTAAAAAAACAGTTCTAAAAGTGGTCAATAAAAATACCATACATTTTACAACCACTTAGTCATTTGTTTAGTTGCCGTAGGTTTTGAAAGGTTTTCAGAGTTGCCACAATACTGGTTTGTCCTTCACTACTGGTTTTTCATTTTGTTTTGACATAGAGACCCATAGAAACTGCCTATAGAAGCTTACCTCAGTTTTGTAATCCTCCTGCCTCACATTCCCAAGTTCTAGTTATGTGCTCTGACCTCCATCCCATTAGTTGCTTACTTAATATTGTCTTAGCAGAACAATTTTCTAGAGATTCCTAGCTCTTATTGTTGCTAACTTCAATCTGCCATTTGTTTTCAAAATACAGTTACTACATTAGAGCACATAAGGTTAGTGTAACAAGCAGCCATGGTGTTTAAAATAAAACAACAAAACAAAAACCCCATATTTTGCTTTAATGGAGAGTTTGTATGCGAAAGGAAAGATATGGTAAAAACACTAGTACAGTCCTCCAAAGATGGTAATTTACTAACAAAATATGGACATTCCATTGTTTCCTGGAGCTCTGATGTTTTGCTAGCCATGTTATAAAATTACTTCATTTCATTTATAAAATGATATTGAAAACTTAATGCTACCATTTAGTAATTAGTAATGAACATTTATATTTTCTCAAATGTGTTTTTACATGAGCAAAATTAGATAATAAAGCATTCTGGAAGGTTTCATCTCAAAATTGTACTTGTATACTGCCACGTGCCTTTGAGCCAGAAAAAAAAATATTTCTAGATAAAGTTTATATCATTTTGCTTATAATGTTGCAATATTTTACAGTTAGTATTTCAAGAATTGGGAATAAAATGAGTTAATGTTATATCTGAGGACCTTTTCTGATTTCATTTATACATCATAGAATTCCAAGTTTCTTATTCTTTATTTTCATAACTCATAAAATTTCACCACTAAAATTATGTAGAAATAACTCAAAATAACATCTTGGTTCTGAATTGCAAGAATTTTGATAGGCTTGTAACCGTTCTTAAGTATTATTCTATTATCACTTAATGGGGAAAAAAAAGATTTCTATATCTAAAGCATGTTAGTTGCTTATCCAAAATGAGAATATTAAAAAATAATTTGTAAAGCTAATCTACTACTTCTCAGAGCCCTGATAGAGACTGGGTAGGGAAAAGAGTGGAAAAAATTTGATATGTGCATCACGACATCATTTCTTCTTTGTTTCCAAGTAACCCACACTCAAAAAGACAAATACCTAATATTCTTTCTCATTCATGTTTCCTAGCCTCTAACTGTTAAATATGTGCATTGAGGAGGGCGCAAGCATTGGATAAACTAGGAAGCTCCAAAGACCTCATGAGACTGGGAAAAGTGGATCTTAAGGAAGGGAGTGAGGAGATAATAGAGTAAAATAAAAGGCAGAATACGGGAGTGAAAACCCATGGTAGGGCAAAGGGAAGGTAGGAAGAGAGGAAGGAGTGGGTAGGGTAACAATCAATAAAAATGAAGTATGTCTAAAGTGCCTTATGGAAACTGTTAATCTTTTACTTTGTGAGCTGATTATATATATATATATAAAATATTTTTTAAAGTAAAATGTTTTCAACCAGAAAAACTTTCCTCTCCTGTCCCATGTCCTTCCTTTTTTTATAAAAGAGTCTTTTGCACCTTACCATGCTTAGCTTTTTGCAGTTTCAGAAAGTCATAGCAAGTGAGCAGTGAAGGCTGTAATCAATTCAATTAACTAGAAAGTATTTATTGACTTCCTGCCACATTCCCAGCAATATTCTCATGTTATACATCTTATAACCTAAAAATAAAAAAAACAAAGACTAGGGAACTCTGACAATTAAGCATTATGACTGGCAGGCATTGGTGCTTGTCTCATACCAGAACAATTGAAGGAAAGCTAAATCATTGATTTATGAATTTCTTACTGTTGACAGTTAGTGCCTAATTGTTTCAGTTAATCAAATCACATTTAATGAAATGCTAATTCATAAAAATTATAGATGTCATAGTTAGGTTTCTATTGCTGTGATAAAGACCATGGCACAAAGCACCTAGGGGAAGAAAGAGTTTATTTGGCTTACACTTCTATATCACAATCTATCACTAGGAAAAGTCAGGGTAGGAGCTCCAGCAAAAACCTAGAGGCAGAAACTGAAACAGAGACCATGGAGGATCCTGCTTATTGGCTTGCTCCTCCTGGTTTGCTCAGTTTGCTTTGCTAAATACACTAGAACCATCTGCCCATTGATGGCATGCACAGTTTGCTTTCTTAAATACTCTAGGACCATCTGCCCATTGATGGCATTACCCACAGTGGGTTATAGTCTCCTACACCAAAAAAATAATCAAGAAAATGTCCTATAGGCTTGCCTACAGACAAATCTTATGGAGGTATTTTCTCATCTGAGGTTCTCTTTTCTCAGATGAGTCTAGCTTCTGTCAAGTTGACAAAATTAGCACAACTGACCCTTTGTCAACTTGACACAAAAACACGTCACTATTAAACCATAAGATTTTCTTTCTTGTTTGTCTCCCAAATGTCATGCTACTATTAATATTACAAAACAAAACATAGAATAACTTTAAAAGTTTCACAGTCTTGAAAAACTTCAACAATTTAAAAGCCAAGTTCTCTTTGAAAACTCAATGTCTCTTTAAAATTTCAAAGTTGCTAAAATATTCAAGGTCTCATAACTGTGGATTCCCATAAAATAAGAAAACAGTCTAAATACTTTATTGCTCCAAGAAGGAAGAACAAATGTATAGTCAAAAGCAAAGCAAAACTGACATCCAGCAGTGTTAATCAAATACTGTAGCTGAATGACCCACAGCTAGGATTCTCTCATGATCTTCTGGACTTCACAGAACCTGGGGCAACTCCACTTCTTTGTCTCTGCCATCCACAACACACACAGCTCATTTCAGTCTCACGTTGGCTCCATTCTAAAGCTGTTGCTGTCCTTGGGGGTCATCCCAAGGATCCCATGGCAATGGCATCTCCAAAATACTGAGGTCTCTGCATGCTGCACCTTGACAAATTAACTCTCAGGCTTTCTTCAGGGACTCCAGACCTATTACTTCATGCCAATCCTCAGCCTTTTCCTATAAGCCCTTCAATCCTGGGGTTTCTACTACAACAAAGGATTTACCTTCACCAGTGGTCTCTCCTGGCCTTTCATAGTGCCAAATTCCAGTGCTTTTCAGGACTCCTTCATGCCATCAAATCCAGTACCATGTTATACTGGATTATACAATGCTTATACCTTACTAAGTTTGGCTGCCAACACGAGATACAACCTTGTTCCCCTCTGGACCACAGCTTCCATATACTGAACCTGAGAGAACATTCCCCGAAGATTTTGCCTCAATGATGCTGGGCTTTTATTAATCATAGTTAATCTCTCAGCCTGATTGTCTCAGGAGGGAAAAGGTTTCATTGTAGTGGTGCTGGTCTCTTGTTAATCATAACTGACTTTCACCCCCAGCTGACCAAAACCCATGTATTTTATTTCAAGTTATCTCTCGAGCAGCCTAGATCTAGTCTTTGCTGGGTTCTCAAAACTTCACTCTAAAATTTAACAAGCCAGGCTTCCATTCTCTGCATCTTTTTTTCAGTATTATCCACAGAACAGCTCATTAAGCTCTGCGTAATCAATGGCTTTTCTAGCCTAGTGTCACAAAACACATCATAGTCTTCCGAAGAATGACATGGTCAGGTCTGTCCCAGTAATACCCCACTATAAAACACCATGACCAAAGCAGCTTGGGGAAGAAAAGGTTTATTTGGTTTAGACGTCCACATCCCAATTCATCATTGAGGGTAGACGTCCACATCCCAATCCATCGTTGAGGGAATTTGGGCCAGGAATACAAGCTGGAACCTGGAGTGGAGGCAGGAAGTGACTTTGGATTGAAATCTGTGTCTTATGGCTAAAGTAAGTTGCCTACTGACTTGGTCTCCATGGTTTACTTTCTTAGAGAACTCAGAACCACCTGCCCAGAAGTGGCATCACCCACAGTGATCTGGGCCCTCCCATATCAACAGTTAACCAAGAAAAGACCCCATAGTCTTGGAGATATTTTCTCAGTTGAACTGTCTTCTTTTCAGATGACTAGCCTGGGTCACGTTGTCAAAGCACTAACAGAACAACTAAATTACTTTTGGAATCAAGTTAGTGCTTTTGACGTGTGATTCCTGTATGAACTTTCATATGACCTAAATTCTCTAAAAGGAAACAAACTTCAAAAATTAACCATATATATATATATATATATATATATATATATATATATATATGGCTTCTGAATGTATACCCATCAAAAGTAAAAAGTATCTAATGTATAATTTATATATTGATATACATCATCAGCTTCAAGCATAAGTCTAATTTTACATAAAACATGTTACATTTGGATTCACTATGCTCAACCACACAAGCAATGTAGTTCTCATTTACATTTAAGCAATTGTGTTATTTTTTTAAAAAATACATCCATTTTTAGCCATAAGACAGATTTCAAACTAAAGGCATTTCTTTGTATTAAACTTGTAATTCTTGGTTGAATTAAATAGGTTGGCCTGTCTAGGAAGTAGCTTTATGATGGTCATTTTAAAAGGTCATTGTCATCTCTCAAGCATCCAATTATTTTTATGTCTCTTATATAATGTCTGTGTTTGAGTATATGTATTATTTTTGTTTTTGTTTCTTTTACATTTCTCGTCTGCATTCCTACTTCCTTTTTTTTACTTTCTAGCCTGGATTGCCTCTTATACAAATTTGTATAAAAGTCTCTACTTCTTCTATTTTGTTTGTTTGTTTGTGCGAGACAGGGTTTCTCTGTATAGCCCTGGCTGTTCTGGAACTCACTTTGTAGACCAGGCTGGCCTCGAACTCAGAAATCAGCCTGCCTCTGACTCCCAAGTGCTGGGATTAAAGGCGTGCGCCACCACGCTCGGCAAGTCTCTACTTCTTATACATGGACAGTCATATTAAACTTACTAATATATAAAAAGATAGTTCTGACACATAACAGGTATACCACAGAAATTTCAATAGCTCCATACTTTCCACAGAACTACATAGAAGTGTGGCACTCCTCACTTCCACCAAATGACTTCAGCCTACTACAGCAGTGCTACATGAACTGACAGTTCCTCAGATACAGTTGTGCTTTTGTGCCACAGTGGTGGTATGATTTTTTTCTCTGGAATGTCTCTTTTTTTATTTTTATCAAAATTCTACTCACTTTTTAAGATTCAGCTGCGATATCAACCTACAAGTGGGTGTAATTTCGCCATACTTTGAACTCCTATTACTTTATTTATTGGACAGCCATTATAATTCTTATTATAGTTGTATTAGAATCTTTCGTGTACCTGTCTTATCTCTTCCTTTCAAACCATAGTTCTTGCCCTCCAGGAAATTAGGTTTTACCTATCTTTTTATTTCCTGTAACGGCTAAAACAGCATCTCATATAGGAGAGATACCTGATAGACATTTGAACAGAATTTAAATTAGAAACCTTGAAAAGTTATAGCTACTTATTTTAATAATGTTCAATTTGTCAAAAAGTTTTTGAAATCTTTTACAATTGTTTTAAGAACCTGTGGAATTCTTTTAAATGCTTTTACTGATGACAAATCATCACTAAAATTTGATTTTAGAAAATAGAATTCATTCTGAGCCACATTTAGTGAATAGTATGAATGTTTAATCTAAGCTGTATTTTTTAGTTACAATAAAAGGTGTGTGAGTAATGAGACAGAATCTCTTGGATAAGGCGTGAACTGACATTTCCAAGTTTCCCAAATGCTTTCAACAATGACAACATTATTGTAATGAGTTTATAATATCATTAATTTTCTAGTTTGAAATACAGAACACTCATTTGGCTGTGTAAGTTCAGAAATGTTTGTGAGATCCACCTTGTAGATTTATTTCATAATTTTCTAAATCAGGTTGTTTATGTGTAAAATTAAACTAACTGTCCATTTCATTTGAGTACTATATTTTATGGGTTCTAATGCATGAGAACCCTGTCTTTCAATCTTACACCAAAAAAGACTCCTAAAAGTCAAAGGAATGTTTATTTGTAGTATTAGTCAATTTTATTTTTATATAATCCAGCTATTCTGACTAGCTATTCTTTGAATTGAACTAGAAATATAAGGAATTAAAGAATACATTACAGTAGATGTTAGTTGAATAGAAAATTTCAGTATTATTTAACATTTTAGTAGTTAATGGTTTAGGATTCTGTTTTATCCATACTTCTTTGCTGTACCATACTTGTTTTCTAGAGGTTCTGCATAGCTACTTTTGAGTTATTCTCACTAATAAGAATATGTGAAATGATTATTCAAAATAATTGTATATCTCTATTTGTATGGAGCACATGATGTAATTATTTCAGTTGATTTGTCATATTTATTTCTAAAATAAAAAATCAATTATTCACACTCTGCCATGACCTTCTGCATGTTAATAAAATACTTTTTCTTATGTTAAGCCAAGTTTTCATGTCCATGATACAGATAATTGAAGTAAGTATATTCTTAACTCTGATCATTACTCTCTTCCATTTGTAAACGTTAAAAAATCTCTCAAAAATTGGAGAAAGTATTAGAAAATATTTGCTGAGATATGAAATACTTTTATACTGTGGAAGATGTATCTATCTGTTCATGACTGCAACATTGCAGAACTTCATTATCAACAGTAAACACTGGACTGCAACTCAAAGAGAACAGATTTTACCTGATATACTCTTTATCTAGAGAATCTTTATAGAAAGATGATAGAGCTTAAAATTTCATATTTGCTACCTTTTACAGTTATGTATTGTTTATACAAAAAATCATCCTTCAAATCATTGGTCATAAAATCTATATTTATCACTTTGTAATAAGATGGAAGGCTTAGCAAGATAGTGATCTAACAAGGACACAATTTAGAAAACAGTTTTTCATTGATTTGTACTGAATCCCTAAGATTACTTAAGTCCTAAAATATTGATATATCTTAATCCATATTAAGAAGGTACCTATAATTATATTTATATTAGTAAGTATTTAGTGTTCAAAGTAAATACTGCTAATGCATTTCATTTATAGTATCATCTCTTGTTTTGTGATGATATGCTATTTAAAAATTATTTTCTCTTAATCCACAGAGCATTGAAATTTAAAAATAATATTATTTTTTTACATACTTTCATATCCCTTACAGGTCCCAACAAGCATTTTTGTTTTAATTTCTGGAAGATTCTACACCATTTCTAATTATTTTTTTCTATAAGGGAAGGCTCTTTAAATAAGTAAGGAGTGGATGCCTTCGATTTGGACTATGTTCTAAATACATATCTATTTTTCTTCACATCATATACAATGTTTGTTTTTAGTGTTGATCAACATTACAAGCAATGTTAATACATACTAAGATTCCATTTGTTGTTTTCACAGATTTCAGGAAACCTTTCTGTGCCTTGGATTACAGGGTGTTCTAGGAAAAGAGCAGTAAGTAATCTTTGGTTTAATGCAACAGTAATGTGTTTCCTGTCATATTCTTAGTGGGAATATCACTGAAATTTTAAAATGATTTTTATAGAACTAATAAAAACCTAGCTTTGGTAAAACTAAATTGGCTCAAAACACACATTTCTAGATCATAATATCTAATCTTCAAAGGCAACCTTAATTCCTGAAATCAATATACTGAGTAATCTGGGGGCAGGACTTTATGTTTAAAACAAATTTATATTTTTATTTGCAAGTTTTTCTTTAATACCACAGTTTATAAAAAAGAAACATTTAAGTAAAAAAATAAAAGAAAATAGATTCATAACTGAAAGAAAACATTTAAAGCAACTCACAAAATTTCTTAGTTTTCTCTTTCACTGATCATACAACTTAATCTTAACAGACAATAAATATTTAATAATATACCTAACCACTCTTATTACAATTCAGCATTTTAGAAGTGATATGTAGTTAATATTTATAACTACTCTAAGTTCTTTACTGTAATATCATAGAAATTCAATAAGATTGCATTTTCCCATAAAATCTCATTGACTTTTTCTGTGTAGGACTCATAAAACTATATTTAACCAAGTCCCCAGAATACTTTGTTGTAACTGGTACATACAAAAACCTCCAAAGTTGTGGAAAATAAATGTACATTTATAAAGGTAACTGAAGTTACAAAAAGATGGATGGGTTTGAGAACAAATGAAATTAGAGCTCAGAGTTCAGTATTCAGACAAGACTTCAGATTCTTTTCTTCCTCCTTGTCTCTGTACCATAGATGAATGCTGAAAATAATGTAAGAAAGGTGGAAAGAAGGGGAAATGGTTAGAGAGCCCAGGGCCTGGAGGAATTATAAGGTACTTTGTCATTTATTTAACAGCAAAAGCAGAGGCCACCTGATTTAAATGTCATGTGACACTCACACTACCAACAGGAAAAACACACACACACACCATTATTAATACCTCACCCTCCTGAAGAGTTCCATAAAAATGTTTGGGAATTTGGTAAGGAGGATCAGCTAGAAAGAAGTTTTTTGTTTGTTTGTTTGTTTGTTTGTTTGTTTAGATATTTTCTTTATTTACATTTCAAATGCTATTCTGAAAGTCCCCTCTCCCCTCCCCCCGCCCTGCTCCCCTACCCACCCACTCCCACATCTTGGCCCTGGCGTTCCCCTGTACTGGGCCATATAAAGTTTGCATGACCAAGGGGCCTCTGCTTTTACTGATACTTTGCAGCCAGAGAAGTGCTTACCTTCCCAACTGGGACTGAGCTTAGCTGTTCTCCTAGAGACTCCCATATAGGGAGCAAAAGGAGGACGCTGAAACAAACAGCTTTGTCTGTGGAGCCTCTCTAGGTGTCGTATACACCACACAGCACTGCATTCCATGTACTAAACTGAGGTTTCTAATTGGCATCATCAAGAGGAATTAAGATACATCATGAAGTTCCTGAAATACGGTGAATCCATTTTTCTTTCTACAGATATAGATCTGTTGATTGGTATTATAGGGACATTAGCCTCACAAGTGCCTGGGTTTCTATCACTTTAGGTGGCACTTAAACGCATTAGTGCTGTCAGATCATATGAAAATACCATCAAAGAAGATATAGAAATTAAAGAATCACTGGAACTATAACCTTATTAGGTTTCCAGAGAATGCCCTGAAACAGGCAGAGTTAAGGGAAGTCAGGGTAAAGGTACAGCTTACTTAGGGAAAGCAAAGGGTGCTGGTTTTGAAATTTTCCTTTGGAAGGGGTAATTGTCACACCACAAGAAGTAGGTCTTAAGTCAGTTGACATTACCATTTTAGGCTAAAATGCACTGTGAACTCTGGTTTAGGGCTTAGGCAGATGTTTGCAAAGTTCCGGGCACATCTCCGGTTAAGGGGCAGAAGGAAAAGAACACAGAACAAAGGTCCTAGGTAATATATGACTTAACAATGTGACAGTGGTGGGCCTCTTCTGGGCCGGGGAAGCAGGGAAACTGAGTGTGTTCTTGCCCTTCTAAAACCCTCCCAGTTAGAACTTGCTGGAAAGCTGATTTCCAAGAGGCATAGGCTCCCTAGTCTTGTGATGGGACAGGACTGTAGACACCACTAGAAAGTCTAAGGCAAACCTAAGCAGATGTGTATCTATTAAAACAAACAAACAAACAAAAACGATAAGACTGAAAGCCTAGGAAGATAGTGGACAAGATATCCAGGAAGGAGGTGAAAAATCCCTCAGTATTCAAAGTCACAGGAAAAATAAAAACCAGGCTACTGGCACACACAGACGGTGGCATTATCTGACACACAAGGTATAAGAAAACTGTGAACGCACTTCAATAAGCGGGTGCAAATTATCTTCAGTGGCAGCAAATGGGTGTTAGGCTAGAGGCTAAGACTATAGCTTGGTTGGTACAGTGCTTGCGTGCTATTCATCCAGCACTGGCTTCAACGTCCCCTTTCCCTGCTTCTGAGGGCGCCCACACACTCCTGCCTCAGTGGCCTGGCGTTGCCCTATCCTGGGTCATCAAGCCCCTCCACAGGACCAAGGGGCTTCCCTCCCAGTGATGCCAGATAAGTCCATCCTTTGCTACATATCTAGCTGGAGCCATGGGTATCCACTGTGTAGTCTTTGGTTGGTGGTTTAGTCCCCGGGAGCTTTGAGGGGTCTGGTTGGTTGATATTGTTGTTCTTCCTATGAGGTTGCAAACCCCTTCAGCTCCTTCATTCCTTCCCCTAATTTCCCCATTAAGGGTCCCAACTCTCAGTTCAATGTTTGGCTGTGTATATCAGCCTCTGTATTGGTCAGGATCTGGTAGAGCTTCTCAGGAGACAGCTATACCAGGCTCCTGTCAGCAAGCACTTCTTGGCATCTGCAATAGTATTCGGGTTTGGTGTCAGCAGATGGGATGTCCCTAGGTGGGACAGTCTCTGGGTGGACTTTCCTTTAGTTTCTGCTCCACTCTTTGTCCCTGCATTTCCTTTTGACAGGAGGAATTCTGGATTAATATTTTTGAGGTGGGTGGGTGACCCCATCCCTCAAATGGAAGCTGTGCCTATACATTGGATATGGTCTCTACAGGTTCTATCTCACCTTTGTTGGGTATTTCAGCTAAAGTTCTCTCTGTTGGGTCCTGGGAACCTCTTGTGTCCCTGGCATATGGGACTTTGTAGTGGCTACCCCCAGTTCCCTCTCCCTCACGGCTACACATGTACTGTAAAATATTACTGACCCTCTGTACTTCTCCCTCATCACCTCCCATATCTGAACTGGTCCCCCCTTTTCCCTCCCCTTCTTCTCTCCATCTTAGATCCCTCTCTCCATATACTTCCCAGAGATTATTCTCTTCCCCCTACTGAATAGGACTGTAGCATCCACACTTCGGTGTGATCTTATTCCTCTTTGGTTTCATATGGTCTGTTGGATTGTATCATGGGTATTCTGAGCTCCTTTTTGGCTAATATCCACTTATCAGTGAGTACCTACCATGTGTGTTCTTTTGTGACTGGGTTACCTCAATCAGGATGATATTTTTAAGTTCCGTCCATTTGCCTGTGAATTTCATAAAATCGTTGTTTTTAAAAGTTGAGTAGTACTCCGTAGTGTAAATAAATGTACCACATTTTCTGTATCCGTTCCTCTGTTGAGGGACATCTGGGTTCTTTCCAGCTTCTGGCTATTATAAATAAGGCTGCTATGAACATAGTGGAGCATGTGTCCTTGTTTCCACACCCTTACCAGCATCTGCTGTCACCTGAATTTTTGATCTTAGCCATTCTGACTGGTGTGAGGTGGAATCTCTGGTTTGTTTTGATTTGCATTTCCTTGATGACAACGGATGTCGAACATAATGGCTCAGCGGGTAAGAGCACCCGACTGCTCTTCAGAAGGTGATAAGTTCAAATCCCAGCAACCACATGGTGGCTCACAACCATCTGTAACAAGATCTGGCTCCCTCTTCTGGAGTGTCTGAAGACAGCTACAGTGTACTCACATATAATAAATAAAATAAATCTAAAAAAAAAAAAAAAAAAAAAAAAAGAAAGATAGCATTTCTTAAGTGTTTCTGGGCCATGAGAGTTTCCTCAGTTGAGAATTCTCTGTTTAGCTCTGTAGTCCATTTTTAATAGGGTTATTTGGTCTTCTGGAGTCTAACTTCTTGAGTTCTTTGTATATATTGGATATTAGCCCTCTATTGGATATAGGATTGGTAAAGATCTTTTCCCAATCTGTGGATTGTTATTTTGTCCTATTCAGTGTGTCCTTTGCCTTACAGAAGCTTTTCTGTTTTTCTATTTATTTACTTATGTATTTATTTATGTATTTATTTAATGTATATAAGTACATTGATGCTTTGTTCAGACATACCAGAAGAGGGCATCAGATCCCCCTACAAATGGTTGTGAGCCACCCTGTGGTTGGTGGAAATTGAACTCAGGACCTCTGGAAGAGCAATTAGTGCTCTTAAACCCTGAGACACCTCTCCAGCTCCCTGTTTTTCTTTTTCTTAATGTTTATAGTCTTTATACTTTTCAGTTTGTGTCTGTGTTTGGAAAAATAGCCTTCTCCTCTATATAGACTAATTTATGTGACTCACCTTTACCTGCAAACCTGGCTAAAGAGTCCAGGTGGGTTTTTTTGTTGTTGTTTTTTGTTGTTTTTTGTTGTTGTTGTTGTTGTTGTTAGCTTTCACACATACGCAGACTTGTGTCTCCAGATACTGATAACCTCTGTCTTCTGGTCTTTGACTGTGTCACCTTGTCACCGTACCTTTTCTATGAGAGATGTGAATAAATATCCATTTATTCCATATATGATTCCACCAAAGACAAACTTGAGTACCATGCTATGTAAGAAATATATAAGAACATGTTTATATTTTTCCACAATGTCAGAATCTATTGAACAGATATAATCTCAAGCAGGTTCAATGCTCACTTGCTTGTCAGACTCTCCCCTTTTCCTTTGTAACTCTTGTGAAAGGAGCATGGGTTCGGGTTCCTATGTTCTAACTTTAATTAATAATATTTATTTCAGATCCCACAAAGCACACCATTAAGTAAATGTACTAGTCTGTCCATCTAACTGTATGTCTGTGGACGTGGATGTGAGCATGTATAAAAGTTGTAAAACGAGGACAAAGGGGCAAGGAATTTGAAGAGGTCTGGGAAGCTGAGGTTGAGAAACAAATGGGAATGTGGAGAGTCTCTGTGCTGATAAGATAATGATCCAGAGGTGACCTTCAGGAAGAAGTTTCTCAAATGAGTCATTGCAGCTGCACATCAGAGGTTGAGGTGTGAATTGCTGAGTCTTGCCTAGCCCTGGAGGTAAAGGGCAGGAACACAGGGATAAGTGGAGGAAAAAAGGTCATGCAGACAGCTTAAGGGGCTGCAACATTCTTAAGTGTATCCCCCTTAGTTTAATCTTTTACTCTGTTTTATATACCAGCCGGATTTAAGGTAGCACTTTCCTGGGATAACCCCAACTCTAAATGTCGATGAGTAACAAGAAGGTTAAAAGACAGCACACAATAAGGAGAATGGAATATGTGGCCTGAAATTTAGCCTCCCTACCAGTCTTCAGCTTTTCTAGGTTTATAGGAGCCTGCGGTAGTAAGGAGGCAATTCATAGTACTTTTGGGATTAAGATGGTGTTAATTATGCGATATCTTTTGGAAGATATGAAGCCCTTCTCCTTCCAAAAATGAGAATGTGATTGTGGATAATATAAAAGGCATATATACACATATATACATATATATATATACACACATATATATATATACATATATATATATATATATATATATATATATATATATATATATATATATATATATATAT
>LR753342.1:0-90388 GCA_902729485.2 Mus minutoides
GAGCCTTGGCTGTACCTCACTCATGAGATGTGGTCAGAGAGACTTTGGGCATCTTTGGAGTTAGTCTTGTGTGTTCCACAGCCATACCTATCCTGGCAATGCAATGAAGATCCTTGGTCTCTAAATATCATACACCAGAGTAGGCAATATAGCCCAGTCTCTCTCTCTCTCTCTCTCTCTCTCTCTCTCTCTCTCTCTCTCTCTCTCTCTCTCTCTCTCACACACACACACACACACACACACACACACACACGCACACAAATGTAAAATAAAGTTAAATAATTAAAAAGTTGCTAGGGTATCTTCTAACATCTCTGCAAACCCAGTCCAGCACTGACCCCAGCACCCACCCTCAGAACTGCCACCTCTACCCATTGTGAAAGTTCTGCTGTTGGCATGGACACTTCCAGATGGGTGGGCTGCAATATTCATGCCTCATGTCTCTGAGTAACTTCTGCCTTCTCTGCTTATTTCATGGAAGAGGAAACCGTGACTGCAAGAAGTTGAGTCATTTGCCTGCTGGCACAGCTAGGATTTGAGTCAAGCCCTATGACTCGGAGAGAGAGATTTGTCAACTCTTAGCCCCATGGGGCTTCTAACTGGCCTGGCCTGGTACCCTGCATGGGAGATAACCCAGCTGTCTCTCACCAGTCGATGTGACTGAAAAGTGGGATGTGCTCACAGGATGTGGTACCAACCAGACGTGGAAATAACAAGCTGTCTTCACAGTCCCAATTTGGGCATATCTTGTAGACATTCTGCTTGGAAGATGGATGCCAGACGGTAACACTTCGTGTGGCTCAGCTGAGTTGGCCCAGGAAGAACAGCTGCAGTTAAATAGGTGATCTTGTGGTCACAGTGCCTACTGCATATAGGAGAGGCCTAGGACCACATTTGTGTCCTCTGAGTTTTTGGTGTGAGGGTTGGCCATTCACATTTGCTTGAGCTGTCCAGGCAGCAGCTCAGATGCGACTTCTCCTGCATCTGAGAGGTTGTCGTCACCAAAGCGCTTGGTACTTACATGTCTGGTTCTGACAAAGGGGGTAGCCATCTCTTCCACACCTATGTTTTGTCTTGGCCTTTGGATACCCTGGCTCTCTTGGCATCCCGGTCTGGAATCATCAGGTCAGGGAACTGCTCAGCCTCCATAGCCCACAGCTCAGAGTAGAGTCTTATCTGTATCTGAGGAAATCTGACTGACTCAGCCATGTTCACGGGTGCACACCTGTCAAGATTCACCAAGGGTCTTGTTCCACAGCAAAGTGTGAGGCCCACAGCTCCTTCTGCCTTGCCTGCATCACACTTCACTCTGAAAAAAAAATGCAGGCCTGACAGAGTCAAACTCTTTGCCTTGAGACCAAGGAAAAGGGGAAGTGCCTATGTGCTTTAACCACTTCCAGTTAGCACTAAACTGGAGATCCTGGCCATTGCAATAAGACAAGCAAGGGGAGGAGGGTTCCAGAATAGTGAAGAGCTCAGAAGCAAACAAAATCTTATTTGATCAGTGGCAAACACTAAAAAATAACTTTTATATTAGGTATTGCATTTAGAATAGCACGACTCTAAAAAAAAAAAAACCAACAAAAAAACAAAAAACAAACAAACAAACAAAAAAACAACACCATAGGACTAATCTAAGTTAAGACAGCCAAGAATCTATCCTGAAAACTATGGGACACCCCAGAGATGAGTTCCAGATGTAAGGAAGACTCACTTAATGTCTATTGTCTTCAAGTTTGCAGATTCAACCCAATCCCAGGAAAAACTGAAGAGTTAAGTCTCAAGTTTATCTGGAATGTGAAGATCTAAAACATTTTTAAATTAGCAAACAAGAACAGGACTGAGGAGATATCTCCACAATTAATGCTCTTGACCAACCAGTGTGAGGATGGGAGCTTGGATATTAATAACCTCATATCCAAAGTTCATATAAGAGCCTGTTTAAATGTCAGGCACAAGTAACAGTCCACCCATAGTTCCAGCCTCAGAAGGCAGAAGCAGGGGAATCCCCAAAGCATGCTGGCTGGTGAGAATGGCTATATCGATGAGTTCCAGGTTTGATTGAGAGACCCTGCCTCACTGATCAAGGTGGAAGACCGATGGAGGATGACACCCAACATCACACACATGTAGACATGCATACACATGAAAAATCGGCAGCGTGTGCCAAGGGTAAAGTTGGAGGACTTGGCTGATTGCTAGCCAGCCTCCCACCTCAGGCATTTAGCATGTGGAGTTGTTCTTATGTGTGTGAGGAAGATCATAGATCAGGGAAACAGAATCAGGATTCAAAGACTGGTGTCCACATGCATCCTGGTTGAGTTTGATGATAGTGTCATGGAAAACACAGAATCTTTAAAGAAAAAAAGTGGCTTGCCTCTGTTCGATTTCCAAATAGAAAGACCAACATTACATGACCTTGCTGGGGATTGCAAGGCTTCCTGGTAAGATAGAAGTAACCATTTACAGCCCTATAAAAAGTCAAGATTTTCTAAACATAAAAGGAGTTGGGGGATCTGGACAGTGATGGTACACTCCTTTAATCCCAGCAGAGGCAAGTAGATCTCTGGTGAGTTCAGAGCCAGTATGATCTACAGACTGCATTCCTGGACAGCCAGAGCTACACAGAGAAACCCTGTCTTGAAAAAGAAAAGCAAGTTTTAGAAAATTGGGGCTGGGGAGACAGTTTGGGGGGGTGTTTTCAGAGCTGGCATGAGGACCTGCATCCCCCACCCCCACCCTAAGAAGTCATGTAAAGGCCAGATGTATTGTAATCCCAGTACCAAGGAGACAGAGACAGGAGGATCTGTGGTGACTTCCTGGCCACCCAGATCAGCCTAACCAATGAGAGCCAGGCCAGTGAGAGCCCCGATCCCCAAAAGAAAGATGGAGGGGATGGAGAAATGGCTTGGTGGGCAGGAGCACTTGCTCTTCTTTCAGAAGACTCAAGTTCAGTTCTTAGCACCCCCCATGTAGTAGCTCACAATTGTAAGCCTCGTTTCAGGGGACCTGCTGACCTCTTCAGATCTTCATTGACTCCAAGTATGTATGTGATACACACACACACACACACACACACACACACACACACACACACACACACGCATGCATGCGCAGGCCAAACACTCATACACAAAAAAATAAAAGGAAATAAACCTTAAAAAAATGCAAGGTAGAGGGTATCTTGGGGAACAGCACCTATTGCTGCCCTTTGTCTCCAAATGCATACATGTGCAAGTGCTCACGTGTGCTCACCCATGCATGTGTCCACAGACAGACAGACAGACAGACAGACAGCACCTGTCATAGGACCCAATTCTTCTACCCCTGGTTTCACAGAGAAATGAAAACCATTACACAAAGATTCAGACATGAATGCTCACCGTAGCTTTGTGAATGGTGAGCGTGTCCTCAAACTACCCAAATGCTAAGCAGCAGGAGGGGGGAGCATTGTCTGCCCATATAAAAACGGGGTGCCACAAGCACTACTCCTTTAAGATTCTTGAAAGCTACAGTATATGAAAAAGGCAGGTCCAAAGGGCATTTTACCAAATTGCAGTGAGTGTTCAATCTGGTACGAAAGAAAGCAGACCAGAAAGGCCCAACCATGATGAGGCTTTGAGTGGAGCCAGGAAGGGGCATGGGGACAGAATGACCTCGTAGACTCAGGACTCTCCTATACTCACACCTGGTCAAGTCACAGAGCTGTGAGCTCAGCAGGTGCGAGAACCATTCTACAGCATAACACCTCAATAAAATCAGATTAAACATTCACCTGGATTCCCTGAAAGCCATATTTCCATTACAAAGTAAATCAACATTAAAATGGATGTCTAGGTTGGGTGTGGTAGTACATGCCTGCAAGACAAGAGGATTCCAAGTTCAAGGCTAGCCCAGGCTGCATCAGATAATCCTACCTCACAAAAACCCAGAACTTGGAGGGGTGCTTTGGTTCAGAAGGCCACTAGTATGTGCAAGACCCAAGGTCCACAGCAGCACTCTACAGTAGATAGGTAAATATAAACAGTGTGTCTGGTCATGTGAGCCTTGTCCCCTGCATTGCTCCCTGGATGGACCTGTCCATTACTCCTGTTGCTCTGGGACAAACACTTCTTTCTGGCCCCTCTACCTTCATTTTTTCCAACCTCATCCATTCCTGAACCTTCTCATGAACATGAGAGGAAGGAGAGGAATTCCCAATGTAACCCCACAGCCTGGGGGGCTTCAACAGCTGACATCCCCCAAACCCTGTATCCTGGAAGGCTGAAGTCCAAAATGGAGGTGTCACAAGTCTGACTAAGGCCTCCGTCCTTGGCTTGGAGATGGTATCTTCTCCTGGCGTACTCACGTGGCCTTTTTTCTGTGTGACCACATCCTGATAAAAACTTCTTAGAATGATTCCAGTTAGACTAGATCAAGGCCTATCCTCTTGGCCTCCTATGTCATCCTGGTCATCTATTCTCTGACTCTATGTCCAAATATAGTTTCTCCCAAGGCTCTGGTATTAGAACTGTCACATGTAGAAAGGGTCACAATTGAGTCCCAATACATACTCTTCTGGGACTCCCTCCTGCTTCCCTGAGGCCTTTAGCTCAAAGCCCTTCTCCCAGCCCAGTCAGCCCTTAGGAGAATTCTGGAAACCCAGCTCTGGCACAAGGCCTGGTGGCTGCTAGCTTGCCTGCTGATCGGGGTTGTGGGGGAAGACCCAGGATGTTCCAAATACATGCTGATAAATATTGAGGGTTAACAAATGAGTTGCCAGCCTCTGCTCCTTCCTGGGTGGCAGAGGGCACTGGGACCCTTCACCTGGACTGCGTTGCTTGGCCACCAGCCCAGGGAGCTTTAACTGAAAATATCTGGCCAAAGAGGCCCCTCAGGAAGCCCCAAATTGCTGTTTGTACCTCCCTGGGTTGGAACCAGATCACAGACTCTGCTGAGGGATGGAGCAAGACTGGCTGGCAAGAGGCCCCTGCCTGGCAGCGGGCTGCATTCCTGGGGTCTTGGAGATGTGCGCTGGCACTTCCTGAGCCCTCCCAAGACCTCAGGGCATCTCTCAGCCCAGCCCCTCTGGTGTGCAAGGATGCTGAATCCTGGGTGATGGGCTCAGGGAGGCAGGATAAGTGGCTGCGGCCTGCCACTCTACCTCACAGCTCAATGTCTTTGCTTCCTCTGCCTCAGCTGTGACACAGGACAAGAGGCGGTAGATACCATGGATTTCTGGGGAACTTGCTGGAGGTTGCCAGGTGTCCCTGGGTGTGAGCCCCACTCACAAATAATAGGCAAGACACCTGTGACTTAGAGCTTAGGGGACCAGGATGGGGTGTGGTTTTCAGGACAGAGCTGCTGTGAAGGGATGCTGGCAAATGGCCAGGACCTGCCCTGCTTTGCCTCTCTGTGTCATGTTGCATTGTACATAAAGCACAAAGATCTCAATCTCCAAAGCTTGTGGTGCAAGGTGTGAAGTAAAGAGACCTCTATGAGCCTAGCAGAGGCTGCTGGATGGAGACGGGATCCCAGGGATCATCATTGTAAGCACCCCACTCCCTCTGAACTAACTCACGGGTACCCTGGGAGAAACAGTACAGCAACCAAGTGAGCCATTGTGTGTGCATGGCGCAGGGGTGGGGTTGGCAGAGCCTAGGATCTTGCTGTCTCTCACCGGATTGAAGTACTTTGCTCTTACATTCCTGTGGCTTCGGATGATCACAGACTGGGTGGCTTTGGATAAAAGACTTGACCCTTTGGGGGCTTCAGACAGAAAGCCAGAGTCATGGCGTGGTATGCCGTGCTCCCTTGGGAGGCTCCACAGCAATCCTTCTGCCTCTTTAAGTTCTTAGGGGACTCCAGACAGACCTGATTGGGAGCAGTGTCACTCTGGACTCTGTGCCACCTGACAACCCCTCTACTGAATATAAGCCCCTCTGCTTCTCTCATAAAGGTAGTTGCTGGAGGCACTGGAGCCTACATGGTGAGTTCAGCATCCTTACCTCCAGATCCTTCACCTAACCACACCTGCAAAAACATAATTTTCCACTCAAGGTCTCATCCATAGGTTCTGAGGTTCAGACACAGTCATACCCTTCAGGAGTCACCCTGAAGTTGAGTATACCCTATATATGAGAAGGTGGGCAGGGAAGTGAGGGAGAGGAACAAAGCAGGAGCTATGAGCTCTGGTCTGGCTTGGGGTTCCCCATCTGGACGACCTGGGGTCACTAGAAGATACCAAGGTAACCTCCACACACTGGAGGGGGACCTAGGAACTTTCCAGGAGGCAAACCAAAGCAGAAGTCCCGAAAGATACCAGGGCCTGGCACAGTCCCTGTTGGCCAGAGCTTACCTGGCTGCCATGTGGTACCTGGCACTTCCCATGAGCGAAACCAGTGTAAGACTCATGGCACCTGAAGTCTTGGGGTAAAGCTGGGACAGGACGCTTGGCTCCTAGAGCCTCAGGTTTACTCTGTGACACAGGGTGTAGTGGACAAGGCACAGAGCTGCTACGAAGCACAGACAGTGATCAGCCCTGAGCTCTTCCTCACACAGGTGTGAGAATTCTGGCCTACAGAAAGCCCAAGTGTCTTCAGGGCCTGTTCCCAGGACCTGAGAGCTGGTGCATGACTCCTAAAACATGTGCTCTCTCTGTGTCATGGAATGTTGAGACGTCTCTGGGTTTGCAAATAAATAACTAAACAATTAAAAGATGGTGTTGGAGCAGCCCCTTGACCCAGAGGACAGCGCAGGCTGGGGAAGCCTGTGATTTGGACGTGCTACTTTCAGTGCAACCAAGCTGCTTGAAAAGTATGAGGAAGGTTAGCAAGATGGCTTAGCAGTTAAGTGTGAGGATCTGAGTTCAGATCCCCCAAACCTGATGTGAATGCTGGTCAGAAGAGTCCGCTTGCATGAATGAGATGGAAGGACGATGGAGGATGACTCCCTACCTCATTCTCAGACTCCCACATGCATGACTATGGACACACAAGCATGCATACATGTGCACACGCGCGCGCACACACACACACACACCACACACACACACACACACACACACACACACACACACAGGAAAAGTAAAGATTAAAAAATTAAAACTTGAAAAGGAAAACAAACAAACAAACAAACAACCTTCTCTTCAAAAGAGGGCTAGCTACAGATGATCTTGATAAAACCCAGATCACCATGGCACCGAGACGAATGCAGTCTCTTGCTGTGGCGCTCATACTGGTGCCGCCTGGGTCCTTTGCATAGAGACAAGCCTCTTCCTTCCGGAGGGCAGCTTTGGGCCTTTTGGATTATGCTCTCCCTCTTTAAGCCACAGGGACAAGGAGAGATGGAGGATGGAACGACACCATGGGGAGTCTATCTAGTCCCATGTGGAGGCTGGACTGGCCACACCTGTTCCCTGAACCAGCTAGGTCTCCTCTGTTTAAGCCGGGTGAACTGGCTGAGGCCTCACATGCCCTGGTTTTTCAAAGGAGCCAAAGGCTCTGTAGCCAGCCACTGGTTGGGCTGACACAGGCCTAAGAAAACCGGCAGCACAGTGGCTGGGATTTCTCCTGAGATAGTCTACTGTTGTCCCCATGTGCATCATGGAGAGAGGGCTGTATGGATCAGGGTGACAGGAATTCTAGCCCCTCAGAGCCACATGCTGGGCATGCCACTCCTTGCTCTGTGCCTCAGTTTCCCCTTTTGCAACAAGGGACGGGAAGGTGTAGCCTCTGGTGTCTCCCAATACTTCTTCCCAGCCTCCCCAGGTGGGCATTCAAGAGCCAGCTCGTGGGAATGGGTTCTGGTTCCCCTTCTTTCCAGGACATGGGGGACCTGGGGCCAGAGTGTGCTGCCAGCCCTTGGGAGCTACAGGCTAAGCCTGAGGGCGTCAGACTGGGCTCTGCTCGGCAGTTTCCCAGAAGCCAGTGTGGGAGGCAGCCTGGAAGCCGATGTCCTAGAAGCAGGCACAGGACGTGCCAGAGGTGACACAGCCCTTGGGGGACATGCCCCGGAAGGTAAGGCAGTGGGTGACCCACTGTCCTGGTTTTCCCAAGCAATAGTTCCCACCATGGGGACTTTCAATGACAAAACCAACCAGGAAAGTCCCTGGCAAGCCACATAGCTGGCCACCTTAACGAAGCCACCTGCTTTTCCTCGGCTTTCTCCCATCTCATTTCTTCTTTTTCAAAGATTGCTTGTGTGTGTGTGTGTGTGTGTGTGTGTGTGTGTGTGTGTGTGTGTGTAGGTATCTTCAGAGTCCAGAAGGGGGCATCAGATCTACTGCATCAGGAGTCACAGGTGGTTGTGAGCCAACGAAGGTCAATGCTGAGAACCGAACTCGGGTCATCTACAAATGCAGCAAGTAGTTTTACAGCTGAGCCATCCTTCCAGCCTCCTGAATTCTTTAGAAATACATAAAATCGGTGTTGTCACCAGCATGGGCCTTGTCACCATCTACCCAGGTGGGTCACAATGTCTCAGAGAGCATGAGAATGCAGAGCCCTTATAATGTCTGTAGTCCTTGCCTTGGTGATAGCCACACCCTCACCCCCAGCCCCACCCCCACCCCCACACACAGTGTAGTGAATTACCTGTGCACAATGTCAGAAATAAATACAGTGTTTCTTCTCTGATCATTCTCAAATTTGAATGTGTCACAACTCTGAGGTATTCCTGGCACAGTTCTCCTGGGTTGCATCTCACAACAGGAAGTGGGGAATGGCCTACAGATACAACTTGGGGCACATCAAGCTATGGGCAGCACAGAAGCAGGCACCACACTCATCCAGAAAGGTTCTAGAATGTATTGGTGGCCAGCAAAGCCCCAAGTTATCATTTCACGGGCAGGAAACAGAAGGCATGCACCTCAAGAGGTCTGAGCAGTGGGTTGCTGGGTCTCTCAGGGTTCTCTATAACGTGAGGATGACCATCAGGTGACATCTTTCTCCTGCCCCTGCCATCCTGAATTGCTTTAACTAGTTGCAAGATTTTGTAAAATGAAAAGCTGTCCTAGCAGAGCTGCTGCTGTGGTGTCCATAGTGGGAGTGGGGTAGCGTCAGCTGGAGCTGGGTCAGTCCCAATCTGTTCCTAGCAAAAAGGATGCAAAGGAGCCAGATTTGGGTCTGGCTAGACAGGAGTCTTTTGTCCCCAAACTGGGAATTCATCCCTGTCATAAGTTTGTTTTCTTATGAAGGTTCTGGGGTCTTAGGAGCCAGAGGAGATCAGCCATTGGGAACTGATGCAAAGCACATAGACCTAGCTCACTTCCAGAGGCTGTCATGTGGCTCCCATGACTCAGAGCTTCAGAGTGGATGGATCCTGTTGCCTTCAGGCACAGCTGGATCCAGGTGCTCAAACACAGCCACTGGCTTCTCTCTGCAACCATTCCTTGACTGTCTTTGTCCACACTACCTCTATCTCCATGACTTCCTTCATTGTTTGTGTCTCTGCTTCTTTTGGTGTCCTCAGTTGCAGACAGGCACCCTTTGGGATAAGAAAAATGACAGTTGGCACCCTTGTCTCTTGAGTCAAGTGATAGCTCCCCCTGCTGGCTGGGTAGGAAAAGTCACAGGGAGACTCTTGGCCAGCTTGTGTCACATGCCTACCCCACTGTGACAGTGGTCAGAGAAGAAGAGTCCTCACACTGCCAGTCCCTCCAAACCACACTACTGGGACCAAAAAAGTCATACAGTTCTTCAAAGAAGATGCTGCCATGGAGGAAGGTCGGAGCCAGCACCACCAAAGATCACAGATGCCGTGGTGGTTATGGGAAGCAAAGACCTTCAAGTCCAAGATCAATTCCAGCAACTCCAAGTCTCAGTAACTGTGATCCTCGGTGTGCCCAGAAGGGAGAGCACACCCAGATCCTGCAGCTTTGGAGAGACGTAGACCAGAGCGAGCAGGTTCCCAGGTAGAGCAGAAAGGGATCGTGACTCCGAGCCCAACCTCAGGTTGCCTTTCACTACTTCACCCTCATATCATGTGTCAGGTGTCACTGTGCATATCTGTCTCAGTTATTGATGTCTGCCACTGCTGCTGCCCCCACCACCACCAATACTGTCGTCACCACTACCTCCATCAGCAGCAGCATCACCAAAACCATCACCATCATTCGTCACCACTATGAATCACTGTCATTACTACCACCAACAGCACCATCATCACTACCAGCATCATCACCATCCACTCATCACTGTCACCATACCTGGGACCACCAACACTTCACCCGTTGGATCCACCACTAATATCCCATCTCACCACAATTACTGTCACCACCCATCATCACTGTCACACCAACACAGCTCACACACTCCTACTCCTCTCACCATTAAGAATAAGCCTCAGATCCACATCAATCAACAGTGCTGTTACCATAGTAACAGCACAACCAGCCCCAGACTTTCAGACAGGAAGTTTATTGCGGAAGTTTGATGCACAGGTATGGATGCAGCCTAAGAAAGGAGCACTGGGCCACTGCAACCCAAAACTCCATTCTTCAGGTGAAGATCTTAGAAGTGAAGAGACTAAACAAGACAATCTGGGTGACTAAAGGACTGGGGTTCCAGCCCTGGGCTCGGATCCTGAGCTTGAGTGCTACCTCTCCAGACTGAGTCACCTGCTTCCCAAGCCTGTCTCCTCCATCCCTGGGAATGGCTGTTGAGCCTGTCTTCCAGCTGCTCAAACACTGGGGAATCGCTGTTCTCTCCTGACCCCACCACAGCCAAACCACAAGTCAGCCTTGAGTTTTCTACCTCACAGTGAAACCGATCTGTGTCTTAAATGGCCTATGAAGCCCTGAGTCCCTGTCCCATATCTGACTGTCATCTCAGACTTCAACTCCCTACTCTGATTCTGTCTGAGGTGTAATAAGGCCTTTAAAGTGAGTAAGCCCAACTCCATCCCCGCCTCAGGGCCTCCATGTTCATCATTCTTGTGTACTCCCCAGACTTTCACGTAGCTGGTTGCCTCTCCTTCAGGCTTTACTGTTAACTAAGGCACCCCCCACTCCCCAGCCACTCCCCATCTCCTGTAACTGAAGCGTCCCAGCCTGGAGGCTCCATCAGACCTACAAGCAGGGGTCCCTTTGAATGCACGGTTGCATTTCTGTACATCACTCAGCTCTTTAGCTACAGCCCAAGCCCCATGGGGACATGGACGATGCCTGGCTCTTGGAGGTGGCCCCAGGACCTCACACAATTTCTGACAGACACACACTTGGAATCATTGATTGGTGACTTCATTTGAGTGGATCCATACAGTGTCCCACCTCCAGATTCTGAACCTCTTATTTAATGTTCTGGTTAATTACCTACTGGTAGTTCTCTCATATGTCTATCTACTCATCAGCCATGCACCCCCTTAGCCTTTTTTGTTCAGCATCTTTTGTTCATCCATCCAGTAGTCACCCGTGCTATCCATACCCCATGCATCCACACTCTACCTGGTCCATCTAACTACATATTTGCACACCCCTATGTCTATCTGTTCCCTACCTATATGTGCATCTACCCATCTATCCCTCCATCCAACCAACATCTGGCCATCCTTCCATCTATCCAACCAACACCTACCCATCCACCCATTCAACCATCCTCCCTTCCATCATTTACCTGTCCAACCAGTTAACATCCACCCATCTACCAATGTCCCATCTTTCCATTCACCCATTCATTCGTCCATCCAAACAATGAACACATACCTCGCTACTGACCCATCTGTCCACACAGCAAATGTCTACTCATTCACCCACTCATCCTTCCATTCACCCACACATCCACTTGACCCCCAGCCTTGTCCTCTCTTTGCCTCATTTCTTCACAGCGTAAGTTGGTCCAGGTAGGAACTATGCCACCCAGTGGGAAGATCAGACCACACCCCAGAAGGCTGTTCTTGCTCTTAGATAGGTCCACGCATTCCTGAGCCACTCACTGAGAGAGTCAAGATTATGCACCACTCTGAAAAGTAGCTGACATTACATAAAGCTTGTGGTGGGGCCGTGAGGGTCCCAGGTGAGGTCTGGTTCGAATGCTAGGGCAAGAGGAAAGAGTGTGATGGAGTTAGTGAGGCAAGAGTAGAGCTGGTCTCCATAGAAACGGAGGAAGCATGGGCTGAGAAGTCTGCTGGATGAGATGGAAATGATTGGGCACTGTTAGTATTCATGGTCAGTACTCGGTAAACTCCTATTCACACCACAAGGCCTAACCTCATTTGCCCTATTCTGAGAAGGCATCTCCGAACTACCCACTCTCGTCCTAGACAGTTAATAATAGTAACAATGACAATACTATAATCCTGGTGACCATTATTAAGTAATATCTGTGCTGAATGCCCTGTGACATCATCATATCCAATATTATAGCAGTTTGTAATTTACCTACTTCACCATTGCTTTTAAAATGATAACCAGAGACTTGGGATGAGTCATTGGGATGCCCAGAACTTGGCCCACACCTTCTTAGTTCCCAGCCTTCATTGAAGCAACATGGAGATTTATCGTCTGTCAGCCACTCTCTTTCAGATGTACACACTGAGCGTGCCATGGTGGGGCAAAGGCAGTTTGATGACTTTTGATTATCTGAAGCCTAGCAGAGGAGGTGACCTTGCATAAATGTATTGGATGGATGGATGGCTGAATAGATGGTGTACATATGTATGACTAGAAGGTGGGTATATAAGTAAGAGATGGATTAAAGATGGATAGGTAGTGAGTGGATACGTGAACTGATGGATATAGATGATGGGTGGATGGATGGATGGATGGATGGGTGGATGGATGGATGGATGATAGCTGAATGGATAGGTGGATGGATGGATGGATGGATGGATGGATGGATAGGTGGGCGGGTGGATGGATATAGATCATATGTGCATGACTGGATAGATGAATGGATAGATGGATGGATGGATGGATGGATGGATGGATGGATGGATGGATAGATGGATGTGTGGATGGATAGGTGGGTGGATGGATGGATATAGATCATATGTGCATGAATGGATAGATGACAGATGAATGATGGATAGATGATGGATGGGTGGATGGATGATAAATGGATGAGCAGATAGATGGTATAGATGATGGATAGGTAGTGAATGATAAATAAGTATAGATGATTGATGGATGGATGGGTGACAGAAAGATAAGCCAGTAAGTTACATCCCTCCATGACCTCTGCATCAGCTCCTGCTTCCTGACCTGCTTGAGTTCCAGTCCTGACTTCCATTGTTGATGAACAGCAGTGTGGGAAGTGTACGCTGAATAAACCATTTCCTTCCCAACTTGCTTCTTGGTCATTATGTTTTGTGCAGGAATAAAAGTCCTGACTAAGACCATCATCAGGTGGTGGCTTTCATGTCTGTCTTATGTGAAAGTGTTTTTTTTTTAGCTGTATTGGAGAGCTGAGACACTGGAGGTCCGGCCTATCTCCCTTCTCTGTGTACAGTCCCCTCTTCTTCATGGCCCTTCCCCAGTCACACCTCATACCTCCCCAGTCCCTTGAGAGGCTCCACTTTTTGGGAGGACCCTCACTCCTCCACCCACTGGCAGATGTCACAGGCCTTCCCCCCATAGCTCCCCCTGCCCCAGCTGTCTACCCTTACAAAGCCTGGACTGTTCTATGAGGACATGCCAGCTGGAACGAGGCACTTCCTGTCTAACGAGACCTTGTGCACAGAGCCTGCAGGCAGCTGTCAGCTCAGGGCATGCAGCCGGATCTAGAAGCTGCTGGGGCCAGTGCCCTCCAAGTCCCTCCGCAGAGGCTCGCCTGAGTCCAGCCTTCAAGGCCTCGGACACAGAGGGAGCTCCTGATGTCCTCGTCCTTTGGGAATCCACCTCTGTGGGAGGCACAGTTTCAGCAGCCTCATTGGGGTCTGGGGACGAGTGGGATCTGCTGGTTTGGGTGTCAGCCATCAGTGACCAGGACAGAAACGGGAAGGAGAGAAGGCAGAACTTACGTCAGGATGAGCGCCCCTGTTTGCTCTAAGCTAGTCTCAGAGAGAGGCTACTGAGGGTCCTCTGGGTGTCTCAGGTCACCGTCTAGCTCTGCCACTTTCCATATCCCCCTACTTGACCCCCAGCTACTGCTCAAGTACCTGTGACATGCCAGGCTCAGGGACACAGCCAATCCCAAGCCACCTTCCCAGGGGCTACATTCCCACAGCCTAGCCTGTCAGCCCATCAGGACCCTGGGCCTGGCACAGCTCCTGGCTTCTGGCTCCAGTCCCTTCTCAGAGGCTCTAATTCCATCCTGGGAGGAGCGATTAGAATGAAACTATAGGTTGTTTTTGTGTCTTGCCCAGGCTAGGCCTATTTAATAACTTAATTAAATAAGCAGAATTGTAATTATGATGTTAATGTTTCCTTTGTGTATTGCTTCTCATACCGCTGGAAGCAACTTCTCTGGGGAATAGAGCCTCCCCAGCCCCTGGCAGGCAGCTCTGAGGTCCCAAGCTCCTGTCCCAGGGCCTCTCTGCCTGGCCTGGCTGCATCAGGAACTTGCTAACCAGAAAGGCATTCCAGTCAGGTAGAAGCCAGGCCGTCTCTGCTGCCTGTTTATGGGGAACTTAAACCACACCGTGGAAATGATGTGAAGCTCCTAATTGTCCTTTTCCTTCCTCCCACGGCTCACCATTGGCAGTCGGCTTTGAACTACTCACTCAGTAATTCACCCTACACAGAGAAGAAAGGAGGAGGCCGCCAAGTGGGAACCAGTCTCCCCACATGGGCCAGGCTGAACATGCAAGCAGCCCTGACTTTTCCAAAGGGCTCTGGGGTCCCATGCTGGGAGAATCTTGACACCACCCCAACACCACCCCCAACACCACACACACACCCCTCCGGCCACCGAGCAGATGACAGGTGTAGCTTGGCCTCCAGGTACTGCATTTCCTCCTAATAAATGGGAAGGGGAGTTTTCCCAGTAACAAGGGGTTGTCCGGCTCTCAGGAGGCAGTGAGGTTCCCTAGCCTTTTCTCCTAAGACTCCTGCATCAAAGCCTGAGGTCTCTCAGCTTCTGCTTTCTCTGCTAAGGGCAATGTAGACTGCTGAACCACCAGCTAGACCCAAGCCTTCCTGGGACCCCCCTCCCCGCCATTGCTGAGCAATGACATCTCTGAGGGTGGCTTTTTTGAGTTTTCCAGGTCTGTAGGAATAGCACCTTACTGGATCCTCAGGATGTGACAGACTGGGACAAGGAAAAGCCCTACAGAGGCCAGGGCCACACCATCTGTCAATCTGTGGTGGCTGACTGGGTTTGGGGATAAAACAGATGTAGCTTCCAGTCTCGGGTACCCATGTCCTTCAGAAAGCCATGGGATTTCATGACTTTTGTGTCTCCTGCTGTTAATGTTCAGAACATGAGACAGACCATAGGCAGGGAGGCCCCCAAGAGCCACACAAGAAGTGGCACAGAGGCTGGGGACATGAAGACTTAATCCAGATAGTAACAGAAGACAGGAAGGCTGCAGGTTGGAAGAGACCCTCTGGGCATTTGAGCTGTGGCCTGGCATGGGATGGGGCTCTGTGGCCCTGTATTCACCTGCTTCCTCATCAGCTAGGACCCTCAGCCAGGTTGGAGCTCCAGTGTCTACCCATGGCTGGGCTCTGCCTGGGCCTTCCTGGATGTGTGCGCTCAAATTTGTCACTAAACGGCTCTGAGCTTCTGCTTCCTCACCCATAGACAGAGACCTCATAGATGGTTTGCAGTTGGTGAGTTATTATACAGCCATTGTAACCCAAGGCCCGGGATCAACAGATATCAGCATAATTTGCGACTGGGACTCCATCATCCCAAGATTTGCCAGCCAGAGATAGTCCTGGATTTTATTAGTATTGTTGGGGACATGGAGTTTGGGAATTCACTTGAGAATTGCAGTCAGTTGGGAACAGATGACAGATCAGATCTGGGAGACACCTGCTGTTACACACACACACACACACACACACACACACACACACACACACAGAGAGAGAGAGAGAGAGCGAGAGAGAGCTTCCAGCAGAGCTGGGATGAGGTCCAGGGTCCCTGCTGTCCCTTGTCTAGGCCCAGGCTCCTCTCAGGCCCCCTATGGTTTTCCAAGAAGCTCCAAAGCAAGCTAGAGTTGGTAAGGTAGGAAGGAATGGTCTCTGCAGTCAAATCCTGTCAGCTGGCTTCCTCCTGACTCATGGGCAGGAGTCCAAAATCGATACATTCTTTTCTAGTGAAAAAAATCATGACCAACCTGCTTCAGTCACCCACACTGTGAAATCAGATACATCGAAGAAAGGACCCTCGGGATTCAGAAAGCATCAGCAGCCCTTGGACCCCAGTGACAAGTGCTACAGGTGAAGGACTGGCCACCAACTCTTGCTGCTCTAAATGTCCCTTCTAGAGGGCCCCTGTCCGGCTTGTATGATCATTGTATGTACAGTGGAACCCCGAAACTGTCTTCTGCAGCCAAGATTTACCATTCATCAGGAGCCACTACCGGCAGCTCGGGGTCCTGGCTGTCTCCGATAGACCTCCGGACACCTCACATTGATCCCAACAAGCCACCTATTCAGCACCTCCTCCCAGAGTTGTCCCAGGCTGCGGGCCTGGGGACCTAAGAGGACCTGGTCACTAAGCTCAGTGACTGGAGTCTGCCTTGGACCTCAGGTCCAGGTTGCACCCCAAGTTCTGCTCCTTCCCCAGTTGTCTTTCCACAAGAGATTGATTTCAAAGAGGACCCTGACAACATCACTTCCTGCTCCTACTGGCTTCCCAGTGACTTTCATGGTGGACCAAAAGCCTGTGAGATCCTTCCAATGTGCCCCATGTGACTTAGTGCCCTATAGCCCCACCCTGAGACCACAGGTATTGGCCTACATGGGATGTCTGAGTGCTATACCTGTCCTCCGTCTCCTGCCTCCAGCTCCTCGTTGGGGATCTTGGTCCTTGCCTGAATCTTGGCTTCACAAAAAGCTAGGTCCCACCCCTAGGGAAACTGTATATGCAGGATGTAGGTGATACTCTAACCCCTGGGGGACATTCTACCTTCAGTCAGCATGTATCAGCAGTGAGGAGAGAGCAACATCCCCATAGCCACAGCAGAATGGCTGATGGAGATACACAGCAGTCCACGAGTTCAACACATCAGCATGTCACCCAGGCTTCTCTGGGACGTCAGGCAGGGCAAGGAGACTACCAGCAGGCTACCACTGAGGAATGCACCTGAGAGAGCCACAGAGGAAACTACGATTCTGTCTGCAACGCATGTAAAAACTGTTGGTAGGAAACAGCTCTACAGTGTGAACGTAGCATAGAGACTGTGGCAGCTGAAGCCAGGAGCAAGCAAAGAAGCAAGGCAAGGTGAGCGAGGGGAAAGTGGGACCAGGAGGTGAAGTCCACTTCTGGGCATCAGCTCTGCTCAGACTTGGCAAGCCGCTGACCTCACTAGAACTGTCATCCGACGGCATCTGACACCAGTCCTGGGGGAAGCTTTGTTAGTTACAAAGATGAGGGTCCTCCATGGGCACAGCTGGGAGGGATAAAGGATCAGAAGTGTCATGCAAGCCACAGAGTAGCTGCCTCCAAGGGCATGGAGGCCTACATGTGAGATGCAGCCATGTTGAATACCAAGGAGGCAGTCTGGACAGAGAGTGAGCCAGAACTCCCTCCATAACAAAGCCAGGGACATTCTGGGGATGGAGCTGAAGGGGTGGGGGTAGATGAGTCATTTCTTTAATGCCCCAGTGAGCTGGGGAGACAATGAGCTGCCCCAAGTCTCAACTGAGACCTCCTGGAGGAAGGGACCTTCCACACCCATCCAGGGGTGTGTGGCCCAGCATAGTCATAAATCTGCTAGGCAGGAGAAGGCTCCCATCCCAGGAAGCCATACCCTCTAACTCTCTGTCTATCCTAGCTCCCTGCCTGAGGCAGGCTGAGTACCCCACACACTTGCAACTGGCCAAGGATATCCCAGGGATGTGGCCACAGCGGATGGACACTCTGAATGAAGGAATGTGTGGTAGGAAGTGACAGCTATGACTCACTGTGACTCAGCCCGGAGCCTGCCAGGGGCCCTCTGAGCAGCCGTTGGCAGCCCCTTAATTCATCCTCCTCGGGACAGGGCCTGAGCGCAGCTCTTATATCCCTGCAGCTGCTGGTCTCTATCCCTCACCTGTAGAGATCATGGGATGCCCAGCAACCTCCATCCTGTCTTGCTTTGTACCCTGACATTTGGCTAGAGGGAGGAGGGGAGGATGTCATGTGGTTCTAAGTTCTAGGACTGAGGGAGAAGTAACTTCTAAGAGCCTCTATCCATTTTCCTTAGAAATTCACCTCATCCTGCAAGCACTCATGCTCCTGACATGGAAGCTGAGGCTGGAGCAGGGAGGGAGAGAGGTCTGGCCAAGGTCAAGAAGCTGATAAGGATAAACCAAAATCCAAACCCATGTTCTAGCTAGGCTCCTCTGGCGAAGGGCACAGGCTATGCACAACAAAACTCTGTCCTTGAGGTCCCTGGCTTCTCTTCCAGAATCATCTCACACAGCCTACATCCATGCTGGTGATGGCTCAAATGCTAACTCTACTCTCTGCCACTGCTCGTCCATCCCATCACCCATCTACTCACCCACACATCCATCTATCTTTCTATCCATCCATCTGCCAGCCATCACCCACCAACCTACCTGTCCAGCCCATTGATCTATGCAGGCATCCAATACACCATCCATCCACCCACACATTGTCCATCTGCCAACTCATTCATATATCCATCTATTCATCCATCTACTTATCCACCCACTCATTTATCTATCCATCCACCCATCCACTCATGTCTCCATATGATTAGCCATTATCCATCTCCCATTGATACAACCATCACCCCTTAACCCACCCATCCATGTACCTATTCACTCATCCATTCTTCCATCTATCCATCCAGCCTTCATCTAATCTCTTAGACTGTTCCCTCATTCATTAACTTATTTACCCTTCCATATGTCCATTGATCATCTATTCATCTGTCCATCATTTTAGTAACTTAACAAGCCCTGGGGCTTCTTTACCTCTGGAGTCAACCATACTCTCTTGCCTCCTCTCCAGCCATCAGGCCCTGTTCCTTCCAGCCAACTGAGTGACTCAGACAAGAACAGCCTGTGACATTCCAGAGCTCATAGTCTCCAGGGCAGACAGAAGCTACACCCAGAAGAGCTGAACCTATCATTTCCCTCCCTGTCACCGTTGTGACATCCTTGTCCTGCTGGTCTCCATCCTCATCTGTAGCAGAGGCAGGGGAGGCCCAGTGACCACCATCATCCCACAGCTGGCTCAGGGAGAGCTGCTAACTGTGAAGGGGCCTGCCAGGTGGTAGGACAATGTACCGCTGTTACTTCTGCCTTGGACTCTTCCAGGGCTCTGGAACATTCTGTGGTTCTCTGCTTCAGGGACTGAGGAATCCTTGCTTGGTCCTATGCTTTGAGATCCCATGATAAGGGTCCAAGTTCAGAGGTGCAGCAGCTCGGCCATAATTGATGACATTCTTCCTCTTACGTCTTTATAATTCTGGTGACATTCCATCTTGGTTGCAAATCAAAGGACCAGGCTTCCTGGGGTTGGCTGAGTCCCTACGTCAGCTATGGCTGGTCTGGGAGGAAGTTGGGAGATCACTAGGGATTAAGCCACCCTCCAGGCACCTGATGCCTGAACAAGACTTGCTTCCAGAGCCTCAGTTTCCCCAACTGCAGAGGCAGGAAGATTGCCCACTCACAGGGATAGAATGAGGTAAAAATGAAGCTCTCTATTGAAAATGACAGC
Source organism: Mus minutoides (assembly GCA_902729485.2). Taxonomy (NCBI): domain Eukaryota; kingdom Metazoa; phylum Chordata; class Mammalia; order Rodentia; family Muridae; genus Mus; species Mus minutoides. The sequence continues at coordinate 19,761 of LR753342.1, forward strand.
AGAATTCATGACAGTTGTAGCAGAAAAGAACAAAGTCTGTGGTGCCCATGAGACTGTCCCCATGTATTTATCCACTGTCATGGTGCCAAAGACAAGAGTCTCCATGATGACACCTGTACCTCCTTCCACATCTGTGGGAGTGGGGGTGGGGATGGGGACAGTGCATGTGCATGCCCGCTGCATGACTGCAATGGCCACGAAGGCCAGAAGAGGGTTGCAGATCCCCTGGGGCTGGAATTATGGGAAATTGTAAACTGCCTTATGGTGGGAGATAGGATCCCCACCATAAGATTGGGTCCTCCGGAACAGCACCAGTGCTCTTAATTGCTGAACCATCTCTCCAGCCTGTATATTTCATTCTTAATTGCTATCCCATCATTCTGTGGAATAGAAATGGCTCCCAGAAGCCCAAAGACCATGGTGGCCAATGAAAACCTGCAAACACTGTTGGGAATGAAAGTGGTCAGGTCCAGGCCCAGAGAAGACCCCTGATGGCTCCTGTTCCTCTGAACTCCAGAGCCTGGGACAGAAAAAGATCTAGATCCAGGATGTTTCTGAGATGCCCTTGGGGAGTCCAGGGCCACTTCTTCCCAGGGAAGGGCCAGGTATGGGTTCAGTTGCAAATCCAGGGCTAAGACCATGCACTCCACCTTCCGTATACATACACATCTACTCTGCATCTCCAAGATTAGCTAACGTACACTGTGTTCTATTTCCTTCTAGCAGTATTTGTAAGAAAACCCCAGAGCCCTGCCAGCCTTGGCTAACCCTTCTGAAAGGGGCAATCCAGGATGGCCCCAGAGCCTCAAGACACCAGGGCCTTGGAAGGGTGGCCTATCTTTCTGCTGGCCCCCTGGCAGGCAGGTCTACCTGATTTCTAGTCCAGGGAGCCTCAGGAAGCCAGTCCTGAAACAAGGGAAGTCTGCACCACCATCTACTTACTACAGGCCAAAGCCAGGCACCTATGCACATCTGAGCCCTGGCTCCTTCTGCACGGGTCCAGCTCTAGCCCACCTCTCCCTACTAGCTCCCAACAGACCCTGGTCCCATCTCCTAGATGACCTCAGGGCTTCAGTACTCCTGGCTTTCACATGCATTTGAGCCCCACATGTGCCAGGACCTTCTACCTGGCCTCCCCCACTCCTTTTTCCTTGGCCAGCATCTCCTCACACCACACCACACACCCACTTCCCACCTCCGCCAACTCCCCTCGCATGCTCATACCTCCATGAGGCTTTCCTTACCACCAGCTTAGCCCTCTCCTGATTGAGATGGCTTTTCTGTTTTCCTGTCCTTTGGTGAATGGCCCAGATGCTAGAACCAGAAGCTCCGGGGCGGAGTCTTAACACAGTCATGGTGGCCCAAGAGTCAGCATGAAGCCGTGATGAGTGAACACTCGTTATGGTAGTGACACCCAGGGCCCCTGAGACAGCAGAGAGGCCACTCCTGGGAGGAGAAACTGGACTGAAGGTCCCCTCCATTTGTTCTTCCATTTGTCCTCCTACCCCTCCAGACACTGGGCCAGAGAAAAGGAGATCACATGACCTGAGCTCAGCAGGAGGATAGCCATTCCACCTCAGTCTCCCTGCTCTGTGTGGGAGCCACAGCAGCCCCAAACCCAGCCCCTAGACAACATGTGAGGTGGAGGCAGAAGGAAGAGACTGAAATTGCCTCTGGCCTTCTAGAAGCACAGGGTTGGGTCCCTCTTGCCCCAGGATCCTTCCATCACTCCTGTTCGTTTCAAGCATCCAGCTAATAGGAACAGGGCTGGGGCCTACGGAACCTCAGCAGGACATGGGACCTGTATGTGTATATGGATGTGTGTGTATGGATGGGCATCTGTGCATGTGGGAGGAGGTGTGTTTCTCTGTCTGTCTCTCTCTATCGGATGTACATGCATGCACATCAGTGTGTGACGTCAGAGGTCACTGTCAGGTGTCTTCTCTTTTGTGTGCCACCTTATTTTTCCAGACAGGATCTCTCACTGACTTGACTGACAGACAGCTAACCAGCATGCTCCAGGGACCCTCCTGCTTCACCCCTCTACCCTTGGGCCCCAGCTCACCGAATGGCTAGACCAGCTGCCCAGCAAGCTCCAGGGTCTGCCTATCTCTATCCCTCAAGGGCTGGCATTGCTGAGGCCTGGCACTGCCCGCTGCTGGACGTCTGAACAAAAGCCCTCACCTTACACAGCCAGCACTGAGCCCACCGAACCTTCTCCCCAGCCCCTGTGGCCTTGGGTTTTTTTTTTTTTGTTTTGTTTTGTTTTTTGTTTTTGTGAATGAAACTTCAGCTGGGCTTCCTGCCGCTGGCCACGCCCTGCTGCTCTGCCTTGACCACTGTATAACCTCAGGGGAAAGACGGCAGAGGGAACTTCAAAACGAAAGTGTGAGTCACAGACAAGGGGGAAAAAAATGAAAAGGACATTCTTTAGTTTTCAGAGCCAGGGCTCCAGCAGTGGCTCTTGCAAACATGACCTGTTCATTGCATTGCTCCTGTGATTCCCTCCAGCTCCATCTGCACAGGGAAGAGCTGCCTACTCCCCATCTCTGTCTGGGACGCTTGGCAGGGTGGCTAGGCAGCCAAGCAAGGCAAGCAGATAAGTAAGCAGTTAGTAAGTAAGTGCAGCCTGGCCAGCAGGATTCCCCCACCAGCACTGCAGGAGGCAAAGGGAGCAGGGTCTTGGGTTGCTGTTGGCTTGGGTTGCAGGGCCAGCCAAGCTGGTCAGGGAGGAGGCAACGCTGAGCCTCCCAGGAGGTGATAGGACTTCACGTGGAACAGAGGGCAGGCAGCAGAAGAGTTGCAGATGGCTAAAAGAAGGCTCAGCAAGCCCATGGCAGGGACTTGGATCAGGCAGGACACACATCAGGGGAGGCCAGTCAAGCCCGAGCCTGCCTTGTGGGCCCCCAGGATTGGCAGGGCAGAGAGGAAAGCCACTGTGTGCTTTATAGACTTTGGGGAAGTCACAGGCTCCGCTTGCTTGGGGGAGGCAGGAAACCCCCTCCACCCAGGCGTCTGCCAGAGCACCCGCAGGCTTCCTCTTGTCTCTGTCCCCCTCCCCAGCACCTCTTCTCCTGAACAGCTTCCCTCTCCGGGCCCTGCTGTCCCTTTAAAGGAACTTGAATCAGAGTTGAGAATGATGGTGACTCAGGGTGGAAGGGTGGTCACTTGCACTGGCCAGTAGCCAGGACTGCAGCGCGAAAGGAAGCCGAGCAACCGCAGCTGCCTGTGTGTGCGCCCCTAAGAGGGGCAGAAACCACAGAACCCCGTTTGAGACTCCACCACGTTGGAACTTGTGTGATGAAGTTACCCCTCACAATGGAGGCATTCAGGGTCCACCAGCGCCTGAAGGGCTGGGGCCTGTTCCTCAGGCCAGCTGATGGTGATGTCATCTTCCGTTAGGAGGTCCCCCCCCCAACTCTGTTGACTAGGGACTTAAAAAAAATGCACCAGGAAACTCAAGTGCAAGCCAGGACGGAAGCCTTGGTTTTATTTATAGTTGATAACTTGCGTCCGGCTTGCTCCACGGGATGCAGAGCCTGAGGATAAAGATCCCACAGGGGCAGATGACAGAAGGACTCGTGTCCTGGGCTGCTGTGCTGTCCATGAACAAGTATGAAGCTTCATTCTGAGCTTCCCAGCAGCCAAAGCAAAGAGGGGACAGGGTTTTATAGTGTGATATAGAAAACCAGGCTGTGAACCTGGCACTCTGAATAGCTAAGTCCCTAGATTCTACTTTCTCATGGTCAGAACAGCCATGCATTCCTGCATAGCATCCAGCAGTGTCAAAAGCATGTTATAGGCCTGGCTAAGTGATGATGATCCCTCAGAGAGCAGGGGCCATACTTCCCTTCCTGTGCACATGGCAGACATTACTAATGGATTGCAGCACTCCTTCCCCTAGCCAGCTTCTGCCTCAGAGCCCCAATTCCACATAGTTCTCCAGGGAACACTACCAAAGGCCAGCACAGAACTAGAGACTGCTGAGCTTGTGACCAGCTAAGAGAGTTCTGCGAGGACCCAGATCTGGAACATTCCTAGCACCTGGCGTGTGCCTACATATAGTAGATGCCAAGTGAAAAATTGTCAGTTAAAGGCAGAAAGGGGAAAGGAGCCAAGGTTGGGGGAGAACTCAGTATCATCCTGAGGGTGAGGTGAGGATGTGCATGAGCCACACAGGAAGTTATCAGTGAGATCATGGATGTTGAAAAAGAACCCTGACAGGAGCTGGGAATGCAATGGCCCTGCCTGGCCTGGCTTCCAGCTGCAAGTGCCAGCACTCCACAGGGCCCGTGAATCTCATGAGGCTGGGACTGGGTGGGGGTGGGGGGTAGGGGACAGAGGTTGTCATAACTGGGTCATGTGCCCGTGACAATGGCTAGTCCTTATCAAGTGCTTGCAGGTTCCACAGTCACGGGTGGCATGCAGCCTCTGCCTAGCTCTGACACTCCACGGCTCTCCATCTTCTCTTTCCCAAGCTCATCTGAGGCGTACTGTCACCTGCCTCCTTACAGAAGCTGCACCCCAGAGCTTCACTCCCAGACCATGTGCAGTCCCCCAGGGCATCTCTCAGCATGGAGCTCGGTCCATCTTCTCCCTCTCCTCCAAGACAGCTGTCACCTGTTGCTGTTACTGTGTGTCCGCTGGCTTTCACACTAACTGGTGGCAGTGCTCAAAGGCTTCCCAGGCCAGCGGGAGGGACACAGACACACACCCAGCAGTAGCTCTGTCCACAGCACCAACATGAGGACGTGAGTGAAATAAAGACTCTGGGAAGGTGTCTGCCTGGAGTACCCCCCTGCCTTAGGTTCCAGACAGTAATCGATGAAGGCAGAGATAGTTTGAGCTGACACTGTGTCACAGCCAAGAGGCACACAGCTCACAGCTCACAGCTCACAGCTCATGTGTTGGTGACTGTCCGTACTCTACCTGGTGTGAGCTGGCCGGCTGCAGGTACAGCACCCATGGGGCCAGGCTATAGAATTATAAGGTGAAGAGATAGTCAAGTGTGAAGGAGAGAGACCCTGTTTGGTTTACCTGCTCTCTGCAAAACCCTCACTTTTGTACGGGGTGGGTTGTGGGGCTTCAAGAGGGAGAAACCATGGGTGGGAAGGACTTCCTGGTGGGCAAGGATTCATGATTTAATGCAGTTCTTGGTAAAAAGGGCTTCTTTCTGCAACCCTTCCTCTGGGGTTAAGCCAGGCAGAGGTCACAGTCAGGTGCATTAGGAGATCAGGGAGAACTTGAGTCACAGAGGTTCCATTTATGAGCAATACCTCTCAGTGACCTTAGAACACTAGAGATGAGGGGCCACTCATCCACTCACTCACTCACTCACTCACTCACTCACTCACTCACTCACACATTCACTCACACTGCACCTTCTGGCTTTAAAACAACCTTAGCCAGTGAGGGAGCCTACTTTAGGGCTGCCCACACAGCCTGCCGGGCTACCACTGTTCCTATCACAGATGATGAAGAGCTGTGGCCTCCGGGCCTCACATGGGCGTACACGGCAATGTGGGAACTGGGTGGCATAGAAGCTGCAGGAAAAGCGGTGGGACGAGGAGAGGGTCCTCCACCCCAGCTTCTTGTTCACCTTCTGGAAAGCCATGGAGACAGAAGTCTCTTAGTCCCACTGTGGCCTCAACCAGCAATCTGCCATCCCATTCCAACCTTATCCTGTGCATCCCGGATCCCATGAGGGCTTGGCAAACACTTTTAATGTGCTCTGCCTGTTGCTAAAAGAGGGTACAGGGCCGGGCTCAAGCAGCCCTACACCCTCAGCTTCTCAGAACATTGTGGTGGTCAGGTCAACAGACAAAGGTCAGCTCCAAAGGAAACCCCAGGGAAGAAAGAAAGGAGAGCAGAAAGCGCGTGCGAGAGCCCAGCAAGAGCTCTGCGGCTGGCACTGTCTGCAACCAGAGGTGGTACTGCGGCCCTGAACCAGCCTCTGCTCTGCAGGGACTGTGGGCCTCACGGACCTCATTAGGACCTTGGCTTTGCCCCCAGCCCTGGGAACCCTGAACGCGGCAGAGACAATATCTCACTTCCCCCTCCAGAAACATCCTCTGTTGCTGGGTTTTTAGGATAGGAGATGAGTTTCCCATGAACTGGTCATCTGGGAAGGGAGGATAACGAGGCTCAGGGACCAATCTAACATGGAGGCAGAGAGATGGAACGTCCAGAACCTACCCAGCGTCTGGCTGCCACAGGAAGGGTGTGACTCCTTACAGGGGTCACAACACTGGAAATGCCTGTGGATGGCTGCTTTGGTACCCGTACCCAGAGAGGTAATGTGGCTCCTGTGCCCTCAGGGAGTATTGCCAGGCCTCCCAGACCCTACTAGATGGCTCCCAGAATTCTTCCTACTACAGGGCCCCCCTTTCCTCCCTACTTGCCCATCAGCTCCACCTACTGGCTGCTCAGGGAAGGCCCAAGAGGCTGATTAAGGGCAGAGCCTGATGTCTCAGTGTGTCCCCATTTTAGAGATGGGAGCAGAGGCTGAGAGAGAGGAGATCGCCTAGCCAGAGAGAGACACTGATCTGAGATCTGAGCAGGCTTGCCTCCCGTAGCTCTTCTCTCTGTGAGATGGTTCTTCATCCCACAAGCACACTTTGATTAGCCAACGTCATGTCTTTGTGCTGATGCCTGCCTCTGTGACCCCCCAACAGCCCAAATGAGTCCTAATGGGAGGGAAGGATATAGAAATCTGAATTTGTCACTTAACAATTCTCTCTTCTGTCATCTGTAGTCAAAGTGTGCGCCAGACTAACTGTTAACCAGTTGAGGAGGAGGATGGTGATGATGGTGATGGAGAGTGTGGTGATAGTGATAGAGTTGACAGCTATGCTGATGATGGTGATGGTGGTTAGGATGATGATGATAGTGACGTTCGTTCGTAACGGTGATGATTATGGCGATGGTGGTGATAGTGATGTTGGTGATGGTGTTGCTAGTGATGGTGAAGATAATGATGGTGGGGATGGGGATGGGCATGACTGTGGTGACAGTGGTGATAATGGTAATGCTGATGACAGTATGGTGATGATGACAGAGATGATGGAGATGCTGATGCTGATGATGGTGATGGTTATAATGGAAACAACTTGGTCTGAACATGCACCTATAGTGACAGAATTGTTATCTCAAGAAGGAAATTGAGGCCAAGAGAGGTTTAATCCACCTTACAAGTTAGCAGCTGAACCTAGAGGGTGTGCCATCAGAGCAGCACTGGTCCCACTCCATACCCCTCCCTCATAGCCTTGCTGTTTTCTCAGACTTGCCTGCGTTCTTGGTCCCTTTGGGGTTGTTTCTTGTTGGTCCTCAGTGTTATGCCTGTTACCCACACAGACTTGGCTGTTGCTCTTTGTTCTTACATTGCAAATAAGACAAAGATGTAAAAAGTACAGGGCCCAGGTGTGGGTCCTCCCAGGGACTGAGGAGGGACAACAAATCCCTCTCCAGCTCTCCACACCACCTCTCTGATCTTCAGGGTGAGCCCTGGGCCTGCTGAGGCACAATAGACCTATGGTGTGTGCCCCAGGAACCCACCTGCATTCAGGCCTCTGCAATGCTTGGGCTCTGGACGGCACCTGAGGTGACTTCAGATGTGGGTGAGCACATACACCTGCCTCTGTGTGGATAGACGCCTGCTCTAAGCCAGAACGAGGCGGTGTGATGTAAAGAATCTTCACACAGAGTCACCTGGGTCATAATGGCTGGGCTCTGCCCAAACCTTTACTTGAATGATCTCATTTGGCCACGCAGATGCACTAGCTCACAGTCTGTGCTATTTATGGGACAAGGCACTGTAGAATTCCAATCACTACCTTAAGATCACAGGATTGACAACTATAGGAGCTGCAGCTGCTACTACCATTATCACGATCATGACCACCTTCACCACCATCATCATCAATCACCTTTATCAATATCATCACCATGACTATCATCACTACCATAACCAGTAGCATCAGCATCACAATCACCACCATCAACATTACTGACATCACCACCACCACCATCATCAACATAGTCAGCCTGTTTCCTCAAGATTATCAGCCATGGGAAAGCAGAACCAGTGTTGGTCCCACCCTAGTCAGTCTGATCACCTGTGACCCCATGGAAATGGGAAGCAAAATCAAATTTCAGTGCACACTGGTGGGCAGAATTCTGCTGAAACAGCCCCAGATCTCACCTTTGGTCCACACACTTTCTAGCATGCAAATCCCCAGCCGTGGTGAATGCCACAGAGTGATTGTCTGTGATGAGAGTAGATTAGGCAGCACTCATGCAGTTTAAGGCAGAAAGACTATTCAGGAGGGACTGACGTCATGACATGGATCTGTAAAAGGGGGTATCTGTACACACGAGTGTGTGCATGCAAACACACACACACACACACACACACACACACCTGTGTGGTGTCAGACCCATTCCCACACACTCTAGGAGACACAGACTGAAATGATGGCTGATTCCTGGCAGGCTCCAAGTGACCTTGTCATTCTGAGGCATGGGCTTCACAGCCTGCTCACCTCCGTGCCCTCTCAGAGACCACACCGGTTCCTAAGTCCTTACACTACAAAGCCCAGCTTCTAGGTCACATGCACTTTGCAAAGAAGTGTCTATGTTGCCACACCTGAAGATTTGTTGTACACTGGGATGGGAATGGTGGCTGCCCAGAAACTTTCCCCAAAAGTCTATTGCTTCTAAATATGGTGGCAATAAACCACCATGCACCCGACTCTCCCGAAGCTTGATTCAGCCTGGCAGACTACGTCTCGCTTAATCAAGTTTGTGCTTTCTTTGTGGTTGCTTTTCCTGCCTGCCTTGACACCTGCACAGACCTCTCAACACTTGACTCCTGGCCCAGCATGGGTCTCTTCTAGAGTTCAGTGGTTGACTACCCTGCATTCTGGGGACGTTTTGCAGACTTGGCGCCAAGAGAGTGCAAAGGGCAGGATGAGCTGGACTCCCAGGCCTCGCTTGAGATCTCACAAGTTCCAAGCTATCAGGTGACCCTGAGCCATGAGACAGGACCATGTGGTTTCTTTTTTAAATCTCAAGGCATATCACAAGCTACTCCAGTCCCTTGAGGTAAGAAAGTCTGATGGCTACATCCAGGCACCTTCATCATTTCCCCCTTGAGAGTCACTTCAGTCTCAATTTCAGAGCTTGGACCAGCTCATGCAGAACGAGTGTCATGGCTACCCAACTCTGCACATGTGAATCCTTGATCAGGCTACTACTGATCACTGGTAACATCTGGGATATGAACCACTCAGAGATATTAACCACTTGCGTGCTTGTCACAAAATACACCTGGAGCACCAGCTATTTACACATGAGCGAGCACGCACACATGCATACACACACACACACACACACCACATAGACACCTGTGTACACACATGCAGTCACAGGTATGCACTCATGCTTATTCATACACATGTATGCACACACAAGGGTAGAAGAGGGCTGCATGCAGCATCTATGGTCCAGAGAGAAGGGAAGCATGAGGGGTAACATTCCCATTAAATACTTGAGGAATCAGGGGATGGAGAAATTTCCCCGGAAATCTTTAACTTACAGTTGAGATGAAGTAGATACACACAGAGTGGTGATTGGAGGTAGAGGCCAGGCTTTCCCAGCCTGTAGCCCCCCAATCTCTGCTCCTTCCTCTGTGGAATTCATGGATATGTGAGAGGACTCGAGGGAACAGTCATGCTTAGAGGATCCTGCTTAATGTTCCCTTTAATTAGACTTGGTCACCCTTGACACAGTCTTGGCTGACCACGGGTGAGGCAGACCCTTTCAGAACACCTGTCCACTGACCCTAAAACACCCACATCCTGCCTGGCTGACCCCTATGGCTCCCTCCAAGAGGATCTGAAGAGTGGGGTCTCCTGGAGCAGAGCCAAGGCCAATAAGTAGCGAGCCTGGAGCAGGCCATGCTGTGGGAACCTCAATCCCTAGAGGTTCCTCGGTAGAGAAGAATGCACACGGGAGATGCTGGGTCCCTGCCAAAGGCTGGTGCTCACCTGGTTCTGCAGACAGAATGTGATCGTGGCTGGAATGCCAGGGCAGCAGGCCTGGCACTAAGGGGTGGGCCCTGCCTGCCCTCGGTGCTCACAGACAGACAAGGATGAGGCTAACTTGTGACCCCGATACAGTAGGACATGATAGGAAAACCCAAGAGCTGAGGATCACAGTTCTTTGTGTGGGCCCAGACATGCAGATTGGCAGGATCCTAGTGAAGACAGGTAGCTTCAGGTCATGGTGGCCACCAGCAGGCTGTGGGCACTGAGAGATAATATCTGAGGTCTAGCTGAAGAGTCCCTTGCTTCCTCCAACCCAGAATCATCACATCCATCTGTCACCTACCTAATCATTTCCCATGTATACATCCATCCACCTATCCATCCATTTATCCATCTATCCATGCATCTATCCATCCATCCATTTGTCTACCCACCCATCCATCCACCCATCTATCCATCTACCCATTGTTCCATCCATCCATCCATCCATCCATCCATCCATCCATCCATCCATCCATCCAGTATCCACTCCATATTGTTGTAGGACCTGATGATGCAAAGGACACAGAAATACCAGAACTTCTTCGTGCAACTTCTTCCCGTGAAAGAAGCAGATTTTGAGCAGTTATAGAAATAAGCCAGCTGGGAGTGGTGGCACATGCCTTTAATCCCAGCACTCGGGAGGCAGAGGCAGGCAGATTTCTGAGTTTGAGGCCAGCCTGGTCTACAGAGTGAGTTCCAGGACAGCCAGGGATATACAGAGAAACCCTGTCTTGAAAAACCAAAAAAAAAAAAAAAAAAAAGAAAGAAAGAAAAGAAAGAAAGAAAAAAGAAATAAGCCACTAATGAAAGTGTGACAAGTGGGAGAGATAACCCAATGGCGGGAACATAACAGAGAGACTCACTTGGGTATAATATTGAGGAAGGTACCTGAAGAGGAGACCCAGGGGAAGACCTAGATAAGAAGAAGCTGACATCAGTAAAATAAGAAAGTACCAGGCAGGAGGAGCTGAAGGTGCAAAGGCCCTGGGGCTTGTTAGAGATGCTAGAACTAACATGGTGAGGCTTATGAGAGCCAAGGCAAGCTGTGTGTAGAGTGGGTGGGTCTGGGCTGGATTCCAGGAATCTAAGGGCTGTGTAGTGAATGTACCATAGCAGTGAAGTTCAAGGCCAGGAAAACATGGAGACTTCCAAGAAAGGGTGATGGTGGTCTCACTAAGATGCATGGTGGGATGAATTTGAAAGGCACTGAGCTAGAAGGACTGGCCTTAAGGCTGGGAGAGGTTCATAGTGAGACTCTGGGTTGGGTACTGGATCCACAATGGCCATTTGCCGGGGATTAGGGGGGTGGGAGAACACAAAAGCTCAAAGTGTGGAGATGGGGTGGAGAAACCAAGACCTCCAGGGCACGTGACAGGCTATCAGTAAACCAGACACCTAGGGCCACAGAGGACTGAAGGTGGGACATGGAGTTCAGTGGAGCGGCTGGCTAGCTGCCTGTGATGAAAGTTACATGTGGTCCACACAGCCCCATACCCATGTTCCTCAGACACCACATGCTCAGTCGGTCACACCCCTACCCTAACTGAGTCCTTCTAGTCCTTCTGTAGGTGTGCTCATGGCTGCCCTGTGACTGGCTTTTTTTTTTGTCCAGCTGATGAATCTTATAGGAAGCCTCCTACCTCAGGCTCCCTCACTCAGGCTATGGCAATGGTGTGAGAGAGGCCAGCCTCAGCCCAGCTTTGTACTTGCTGGTCAGACCGGAGTGAAGCTCAGCTGAAGAACACCTGCCATGGCAGCTACTGATGAGATGACCAGGAGAGGCGAGCACACTCACCCACACACAGCCCATTCCTGCAGTGCACACTGAGCAAATGCACAAGACCCAGCAGGGACTATGAGAAGGGACTCTGCCAACTGCTCGCCTGAGGGCTTTCTGACTCCCAAAGGAAGTCAGGCTCATGGCATGCTGAGTCCCAGAAAGTTGTAAGGACCATGGTATCCACATTTTACTAGTGGGGAAACCAAGGCACAGTGCTATCCAGAAACATCTCCAAGACCACCTGAATCATAAGTGACAGGCCAAAGGGGTAACACAGACAGTCCTCTCTATGGCCCAGGACCAATGTTGTCACCCTGGCGGGTACCCTGAAAGTCCCACAGGTGCCCAGTAGGCGCAATGTGGCCCCTCTTTGAAGTCAGCTAGGATCTTGGCATTAACTACCACAGAGGTCATCAGCACATGTCTGAAGCTATACCTCGTGCAAGGGGAGTGAGACCGGCTCCCCTGAGCTCACCTTCCTGCATTCCAATGCTGAGATCTTAGCTTCAGGTCTTATGTGCAGTGAGGAAATTACTTCCTATGGAATGTACAGCCCAGGGCCTTATCTCAACCTCAGGTGTCACTTAAATATCCCATGCCTGCCACTGAAATGGCACTTGGTCCCCCACTAAGAGGCAGCTGGGGTGAAGCATGGGTCAGGCAGAGAAGTGCTTAAAGCCAGAGAAAGCCTGGATCTCTTATATTCACTACCCTTTCTAAGCACCATTGAAGCCTAGGGCAACTCTGGGAAAAAGCTGTCTTCTTCCTTGTATAAAGAGGAAACAAGGCTCAGAGACCACAAGCCACCTGCCTGAGGCTGCCCAGCCTTATGAATATGGTTTGGACATGAGTATGTGTGTATGTATGAGCCTGTGTGTCCCAGCACAAGGCAGCTGCAGACTCCAGATGAGGTGGTAGGCACAGGGGACACTGCAGCGGAAAGATTGGCTGCAGATGACTCCTCAGAGAGCTGGGCTGAGGGATAGAAGTCTGGATGGGTTTCTTGGGAGGAGAGACTCACACATCCTGTAACTGCAGTGTCAGAGGAAGCTTCAACTGGGCTGGAGGTATCAGAATGCAGGGTTTTCAGCTTCCAAGATGGCTGCACTCCTGCACTGAGGGCAGAGGCACATATGAACGCAATTAACAACATGACAACATCCCACTGGAGTCCTTTGTTTCCCTAGAGTCCTCCCAGGGAGAAGACAGCCCTGTTCCAGGGGGCCACACAGGATGAATGGTAGGAGATCATTTTAAATCCAAGATGGTGGGTGAGGCAGGTTCATATCTCTCACCAGGGGCCCACTTTCTGTTACACGATTCAGATACCTGTTCAGACGTGTGATATGCCAGAGGGATACCTGGTGTGAGGATGCTCTGAGGAGCAGGAACGGCTGAAGTAAGGCACGGGCAAGCTGCCATCACATTTCAGAAACAAGATGCAGCCCAGGTTGTGTTCTGTGCCTCCTGCCTCAGGCTTCCTCTCAGGCTATGGCAATTGTGTAAGAGAGGTCAGCCTCAGCCCAGCTTTGTACCTGCTGGTCAGACCCGAGTGAAGCTCAGCTGATGAACACTTGCCATGGCAGCTACTGATGAGATGACCAGGAGAGGCGAGCACACATCATGACCCCCATACCACTCCCGAGGGGCACACTGAACAAATGCACAAGACCCAGCAGGGACTATGAGAAGGGACTCTGGTAACCGCTCACCCAAGGGCTTTCTGACTCCCAGAGGAAGTCAGGTTCATGGGATGCTGAGTCCCAGAAAGCTGTAAGGACCATGGTTATCCACATTTTACAAGTGGGGAAACTCAGGCATAGGGACATCCAAAAATATCCCCAGGACCACCTGAGTCACCAGTGACAGACCCAAGGAATAACCAGCTCAGAAGCAGGGGGACCAGGGCAGGGATGCCCAGGGCAGGGATGCCCAGGGCCAGAGAGACAGCTGCTAGATGCAATGCCAAGAGCTGGATGTGGGCATCAGACAGAGCAGTGGGAGTTAGTGTCCCACACCCACCCTCATCCTTGGTTTGGTCCTCTAAAGGGAGCTGGATAATTACATATGTCACATATAGAGATAATAAAGCCCTGTCTGCTGAGGACTGGCATATACCAGCACCTCAGCCTCTGCCTCTCCCGAAGCACAGCCCCAACGGGAGAAACAGAAACAGCCACCCTCCATCCATGCCACATTCTGCCATGTCATGCATTCGAGTGAGTCAGGCAAGTTGCCCAGTGGATCATGTGTGCCTTTGTCTCATCTCAGCCAGAGAGCAAAGGCTCTTCGCCCTCATAGCCTGGTCTGCCCCATTACAGAGGGACTAAGCTGGACTAAGGAAGGGCTCATACCTCTCACTTCGCTTTGGGTGGGAAAAATGATGTGGACCATCAGCTGCTTCTTCCACAAAGAAAATAGCCTGTCCTGGTTTCATTTCCATTCCTGAGATAAAATACCCTGAAAAAAATGGAGGGGCGGGGAGGAGTCAAACATTAAGGGGAAGTTGAGGCAGGACCTTCAAACAGTTGGTTACATCACATCCACAGTAAGGAGCAGAGAGAAATGAACACATGCATGCTCACATGTTTGTGCTCAACTTGATTACTCCAGTTTTTTACAGTTGAGAACCCACTGCCTAGGGAATGGTGCTGCCCACAGTGGGCAGGTTCATACCACATCAATTAACTTAATCAAGACAATCCCCCATAGATTAACCCAAAATAGACAATTCCTCATAGAGACTTTCTTCATGCTGATTCTAGGTTGACAAAGATAACATCACAGGGTCCTTCTTGATGCCATTCCTATACTGGGAAAGTATCCTCAGTGCAGCTCTAAGAAAAACAAACAAACATACATCAAAAACAGGAGTTGAAAACAGATGGGGATCCGGTTGAAGTGAACAAACAAGGGTGATAGGATTTGTTTTCATCTGTTTGGCATTGTTCCCTCACCCAGAATTGATAGTGGGCAAGATTTGTGATCACTTTGTGATTTCACTAGAAATTAGAAGGTACAGCAGTGGGTGAGCAGAGTGACACTTCAGGTTAGGTGTGGGAGATGTGGATAGATGGATAGTCAGAAACCAATGCTACATGCAGCAATTGCTGGTTGATGAATGGGATGGGTTGACAGATGAGTTGTTAGATGAATGGATAGATGGATGATGGATAATTGGGTTTATTGGTGGATGGATGGATGGATAACTGTGTGGATGGTTGAGTTTGAATATATTCATGACAGAAGATATATGTGAGAATAATTCATAGATAATGGAATAGAAATATGTATGGGCCAGGCAGTGGTAGTGCACACCTTTAATCCCAGTACTTGGGAGGCAGAAGCAGGTGGTTTTCTTAGTTCAAGGCCAGTCTAATATACCAAATGAGTTCCAGGACACCCAGGGCTACACAGAGAAACCCTGTCTCGAAAAACAAAATAACAAAAAAGAAAGAAAGAAAGAAAGAAAGAAAGAAAGAAAGAAAGAAAGAAAGAAAGATGGATGGATGAATGGGCAGTGTATGGGTAGATAGATAAGAAGATGAGTTGCTGCTGTGTTAGCTACTTTTCTCATTGTATGGGCAAAGTACATAACAAGAAGCAACTCAGGGAAGAAGTTTGTTTGGGCTTATCATTCAAAGGGAAGCAGATTATCATGACAAAGAAGGCATGGTGCAGGAGGCTCCAGGGAGACACTGGCTCCCAGCTCTAAGATCAGGATGCAGAAATCATTCTAGGATCAGGGCCTGTGCTTTAAACCTGTAGACTTACCCCACAATGTCTCACTTCCTTTATCTAAGCCCACCTCCTAAAGATCCCACAGCCTTCCAAATCACCAGCTAAGAAATTAGTGTTAGGACATGAGCCTATGGGGAGACATTTCATATTCAATTCACAACAGGCAAGGAGGGGTAGGTGAGTGGACAGATGGATGGATAGATACTAGATGAATGGAGGCTTGGTGGGTGGGTGGGTAAGTAATAGAAGAGGCATGTGTGGATAACTTGTGAATAAATGTATGAATGTATAGATGAATGGATGGATGGATGGATGGATGGATGGATGGATGGATGGATGGATGAGACTTGGGATGGATGGATGGATGGATGGATGGATGGAGAGTGTATGGGTGATAGATGGGTAAAGGTTGGTGGGTAGTTGAATGGAGAGATGGTTGAGAAATAAATGGATGATGGGTGTTGGAACAGACATACATGAAGAACTGATGAATAGTGGGATGGCTGTGTGGCTGTGTGGGTAGGTGAATGAATGGATGAATCATCTGTTTGGATTCATGGTGGGCAATGCATGGGTTAATGGATCAGTTGAATGAATAGGGGTGTGTGTGTGTATGCATGGAGAGTGAGTTGGGAGATAAATCTGGGGTGGATGGATGGATGGATGGATGGATGGATGGATGGATGAGACTTGGGATGGATGGATGGATGGATGGATGGATGGATGGATGGATGGAGAGTGTATGGGTGATAGATGGGTAAAGGTTGGTGGGTAGTTGAATGGAGAGATGGTTGAGAGATAAATGGATGATGGGTGTTGGAACAGACATACATGAAGAACTGATGAATAGTGGGATGGCTGTGTGGCTGTGTGGGTAGGTGAATGAATGGATGAATCATCTGTTTGGATTCATGGTGGGCAATGCATGGGTTAATGGATCAGTTGAATGAATAGGGGTGTGTGTGTATGCATGGAGAGTGAGTTGGGAGATAAATCTGGGGTGGATGGATGGATGGATGGATGGGGATTCAGGCATGAGTAGCTGGTGCAGAGCAAGTCAGATGGGTGGGTTGGCAAAATGAGTAGGTTAATGATGGAATCCTTGTGTTGTGAACAATGTGAAGGGCAGGCAGATGATTTTAAGTTGATACTGAGTGAGAAGGGCCAATTGGTGGTCAATGTCTCAACCACTTTTTCTGTTGCTGTGATAAAATGCCCTGATAAACACAAATGAAGAGAGAAGGGGCATATTTTGGCTCACAGTGAGGGGTTATCATCCACTGCAGAGGATTCAAAGCGGGGGGAAGCTTCAGGCATTGCATACACAGTCAAGAAGAGAAGAATGATGAATGCTTGTGCTCAACACAGGATCCCAGCACAGGGAATGGTGCCACCCACAGTAGGATAGATAGTTGTCCTATCTCAACTTAATCAAGACAATGTCCCACAGGCATACCCAGAGGCCTGTGCTTCAAGATCCCATTAAGTTGATGATTGATACTATCAGGTGGGCCGGACTATTCCATGCTCAGAGCACAAGAAGTTAGCCCCTAGCTTCAGTCTGACTCTAGCCTTCCCAGCCACAAGCAGAAAGCATGAGACATTGTCTGAGTCAGGACTTTGTCAGACATCACACTGAGTGGACAGGTCTTTCTCAAATGCCAGTTGTTGCCTTGAAATCTAGATCGTGTATGTGTGTATGTGTGTGTGTGTGTGTGTGTGTGTGTGTGTGTGTGTGTGTGTGTGTGTGTGTTGGGGGTGTGTATAGGATACAGAAGCCTACTTGGTTTGAATAAGGGTCCCAGGAAAAGATAAGATGCATAAAGCCAGGAGCCTCCCTTGTCCTGGGCTTCTCCCCCTTGTCTCCAGGCTCAGTGGCCTGTGGTGACTGATTCTTGTCCCCAGCTCTAGCCTGGGCTGAGCCAACCTTGACCTGGCCTAACTTCAGCAGTGGTCTGGATAGAGGCCGATGGGAAGGAGCCACCAAGGAGACCTTGAAATGGCCATGGTGGCTCCTGGTCCTGTGCCCTTGGGGAGCCTGACAATGACAGGGCCTCCATGAAGCAACAGTGGTGACTATTACTGAGGAGTCTCTTAAGATCAGAATTCCTGGTGTCCTCAGTCCTTCCCAACCCCTCCCAGGGCCTCAGGGTCCTGTCCATGGAGACAGGCATCGACAATCAAAGACCAATGCCGAGGCCAGGAGCACCCAGGTGCCAAGAATGGGAAAATGCCACCCTTAGGAAGCTAAGCCTGTATACAGCTGGTGCCCAGTAGGTGTGTGCTGGAGGGAAGGAATGATTCAGGCATCTAGGTGCTCCCAGGCAGGGCACTCGTGCCAGCAAACTCATGGCAAGTGGACCCACTGGAGGGCTAGGGACCCTGTGACCATCCATTTGCCTCTGTGAGGAAATGGATTCTTTCTCATGGAGAGCGGAGCTTGCTTTTGGTTACTCTGACTTCAAGTAAGCCAGGACCCCAACTCTATATCGCCCCCGAACGAAGAACCCCAAAAGTAACACCAGGCTAAGTTCAGGGGGCTAAAAATATGTGTTTCTCCAGTCCATTCACTTCATAGCCAGACATTAACCAGAGGCCAGTCAGGTACCCACACACCCACTCTGTGAATGGGAACCCCAGGTCACTGCTATTCGGGGCCCTTGAAAGTCCCACCAGACATCAGTCTGACTATGTCTACACAGAGCACCATACTCTAAAGAGCCATAGAACTTCAACCCCAAACCCAACCTCTTCCCACAGTTGTGTGACTGGGGGTAAGTCATTTAACCTCTCTGGGTTTCAGGTTCCTGTGCTGCAGGGAAGGTGGTGGTGAGATGAGCTAGGTGGGCTCACTGTACAGACTCAGCAAGCGGCATCTGCAGGTGGACCCTGCAGGTGGGCGCTGCAGGTGAGCGCTGCAGGTGGACTCAGCAGGTGAGTCCTACAGGTGGACTCTGCAGGTGGGTGCTGCAGGTGGGCGCTGCAGGTGGACTCTGCAGGTGGGTGCTGCAGGTGGGCCCTGCGGGTGGACGCTGCAGGTGGGTGCTGCAGGTGGACCCCAGGCAGGGTCTCCAGACTCACCTGCAGCTTCTAAGGCCCTGCCCTCCCCACTGCCCAGCCTCCAGCACGAGAGCGTGGGAACTTCCTAGTGCTGTGTTTGTCTTGGGCGGCTGGGGAGGGGTTGCACCCTCTGTCAGCTCCAGTGTGCTCCTGCCAGGTCACCCAGCGTGAAAGGGAGGGATTGTTCCCGTGACCTTTGCTTTTCTAGTCAAAGGTTCTAGGGCCTGAGACAGAGCGGGCCCTTCTTCCCAAAGGCCAGGCAGCCGTGGCCATCCTCCCCACCCCCTACCACCAAAGGAGTTACAGGTCACCTGTGCCAAGGGAACTCTACAGTCCTGTCCCTACCTCTAGAGCCAGCAACTGGCTGGGGCCCTTTCCTTCTCATGGGATACTGGTATTACATGCCATGTTCAGCTCCTGTTAGGCCCCAGTCACACTCCTACCTGTACAACCCCCTGGGAAGGTGCCTGGAGGTGGGCCTCAGGTCTCTACCCATTTGGAGACACTGTTAGCCTTAATCTCTCCAGTCACGAGGCTGGCAGCCTCTGAACCTTCCAGAAAAAAAAAACCATTCTTGCACAGCCAAGAGTTAAGGGTCATTAAGGTCGTGGAGGCTCCGTTTCCGATATTCCAAAAGGTGCCGGTCGCTAATGAATGTTGTTCTTTCCTTCTTGGGCATGAACAAAGCGGGTTCAGCTCACAGCAGAAAGGCTGCAGGTCAGGGTTCCCAGGGTATGGAATGTCAGCCTCGAGCAGCAATGACAGTCACCCAGAAACTAAAAATAGCCCCAAGCTGCTGTAGAAAAGGAGGTGAGGCTCGGCCACCACTCATGCCTGGCCCCTTTTGGCTTTTGTTTTCCGGTTCAAGGACAAAAGAAAATGAACTCAAAAAGGTCAGACCAGAAGGATGACACCATCATGAAGAAGGTCAGACCAGAAGGATAACACCATCATGAAGGCTACAGCAGGCTCCCCTCGTCCATCTGAGGATCAAATCTGATCGTCCAGAAGTCCCACCGTTGGTGGCATTTGGTGTGTCTGGCCTCTGTGCTGTGTGAGCTCCTGTTCAGTGTCACTGACTTCCAGAGGCTGGCCGGGCAGCCTGGTGGACACCATGCAGGACGACAGAGCTGACTTGTCCAGCCGGCACCCACTGGCTTCATGGAGATTCAAGCACTTGAAATGAAGCTTGGGGACGGAGAAGGCCGCTCAGTAGGTAAAATGTGCTCCAGACAACCAATGAGGACTTGAATTTGGATCCCTAGCACCCACATAAACTGTGAGGTGCCTCCTGGGTCACTGGTGGTGCACACCTTTAATGCCAGCACTTGGAAGGCAGAGGCAGGTGAATCTCTGTTCCAGGACAGCCAGGGCTACACAAAGAGAAACCCTGTCTGGAGAAAAATAATGCTGGGTGCAGCAGCAGTATACATCAGTAATTCCAGGGCTAGGGGAGTTGAGGCAGGAGGATCCCTGGAGTTGGATGGCTAGCCAGTCTAGTCTACTGATAATCTCCAGGTTCAGAGAGACCATGCCTCAAAATAGATGGAAAGGGGTGGAAAAGACACGTAAATTGACCTGTGACTCCGAATGTACATGTCTGCCTATGTACACACACACACACACACACACACACACACACACACACGGCTAGAGGTTGTTGTATGCAACTAAATGGCTTTAAACCCTAAGGGAAGAGAATGGTAGTTGATTAGTAATGTTGTTCAGTGTTAGAGGATGGGAAAGTGAGGCCTGAATGTGGTGTTACTGAAAGACTAGGGGATTGGTTCAGATCTAATGGTTCTGGGGCCTGTAGCATTTTAGCATTCAGGAGGAAAAGTATCAGTGAGGTTCAGTGTCATGGTCATGTCCTTCAGTCTCTTGGACTTTACTCAACAGCCAGAGAAGGCCTTTCGTAATGTGATGCCAGCCATTCTCTGGAAGAAATGCTGAATCTATGTCCCGCCACAGCCAGTAAGAGACCCTTTCCCAGGCCATGTCTTTCTGGTTTCCCAACTGTCTTTGTGTCCAAGTCCACACCAGCACAGACCCCAGCAAGGTTGGACGACTTCCTTTGTCCCACAGTGCAGAAAGCCAACGCCGATGGCTATTCCTCAGCCATCTTGGCACTTCCCCACATGACTCCAGGAACTCCTGTGTACATTTTCTCATTATAGCCCACATGGAAAGGCGGGTACTATGATTGGCCCATTTTCCACATGAAGACACTAAAGTTCAAAGAGGGGCAAGGTTTGTTAAAGGCTAGAAGAAGGAAATAGCAAGATGTGAAGTCCAACGTGGGTAGGCCTCATGCCCAGACTTTGCTCTAGCACAGTGACTCTACTGAGAGCAGGGCTAGGTCTCAGGACAGCAAGCTCAGGACCTTTCCTACTACTGCTTCAGTAAAGACTAGATGATTGACAGACAGATGGGAGGGTGGGCATAACGATGATGAACAGATGTGGATGGATGGATCGATGGTGGTTGAATACATAGATGAATGAGTGGGTAGGTGGGTAGGAACATGAGTGGGTGGGTGGGCAGGTGGGTAGGTGGGCAGGTGGGTAGGTGGGTGGGTGATTGGGAAGGTGGGTGGGTAGATGGACAGAGAAGTAAACAAGTAGAGGTATGGGTGAATGAGTAGGTAAAGAAGAATTGATGAATGAATGGGTGGTGGACAGAGTATGAATGGATGAAAGGGTGTGTACATGCATGAATGAACAAGCAAGGAAACACGGTAAGAAGTGAGGCAGAAGGCCGTGGACAGGGAAGTGGGTGAGATAACCATCCACCTGTCTCATAACTATTTTCCAAGCATATCAGAAAATCAGGTCATGCAAAAAAATATTCTTTGAGGTTTTTGTTTTCAAAGAGATAAAGCCTTTGGCAAACCATTTCAAGGAAGCCCGGGGCAGTGGGAGGGCTGGCTTCCTCCCTCCCTCCCCTCCTCCTCTTCTGCTGGGTCGCTGCACAGCTCCTCCCTGAGGCAGCTTTCCCATGGGAAGGCAGAGTAAGTTCTGAATGGGACTCTCTCAGGCCAAAGAGTAAACACCCTGCTCATAGCCTGTGGCTGGTTCCTAAACTGCTCAGCACTTAACAGAAGCCAGCTTACCTGGGAGAGGCTGGAGGAGCAAGGGGTGGGGGTGGGGGGGGCCACTTCAGCAGACACTGAGAGAAGCAAATAAAGGAAAGCAGCAGGGGTGGGCGAGGTGGGGAGAGGTCGGCATGCCCAGGACAGGAGCAGCTGCCTCTAGGGTGGGAGGACATAATCTGTCCTTGCTGAGGGTCTTCTCCCAGTCCCAGAGGCCTCTGCAAAGTCCTCCTGCCCTTCTCTGTGAGCCTTGGTTGGATCTGTGTGATGCATATAGGGTGAGTCAGAACAGTTGTGTTTCTACTATTCATGATAAAATGAAAAAGACATCCAGAGAGGGGCAGCCATAGGTCCAGCACCTGCGGTCCTTGTCAGAACTGGGATAGGATTTTGGGCTGGCTCCAGAGTGCAGGGAGAAGGCAGGCAGCGCTTGCCACCCTCCCTCCCTTTCCCACACTCCTCCCCCACATCCTTCCTCTATCCTTCCTTTGCCCCTCCCACCCACCTTCCTTCCTCCTTCCTTTCTTCCTCCTCCCTTGCCTTTCTTCTCACTCCTCCCTCCCTCCCTTCCATTTTATTTATCTTGTGGTTCACACACTACACACCCTCCTAGCACCCCATGGGTATTAGGAAAGGGACCAAACAGAGGTGAGCCCCAGTTGTCATGGTCCTTTTAAGGTGGGTAAGACAAGGACCCGTCCTCCTGCCCTGTCCTATGGAGTAAAGACCCCAAGTGTGGAGTCCTTGTTTGAAACATGGTATAACAATCCCACCTGCTCTCCACTTTGTCCCCCAAGAGTTTGGGTGCTTCCTGGCCTGAATCTGGGCTCTGAATCTCCTATACTCCATTGAGCCTCTGGGGTCATGGAGGGCATCATAACTTGGCGCTGGCTTTGCTGGGCACATAGATACCCCACAGGAAGCTAAGGGACACTTGCAGTTGCTGAGGAGGGGAACAAACCCGGAGCCATCAGACTCAGAGGTCCTGGGGACCTGGAAAAGATCAGAGCAGAGCATTCAGTTCTGGACACCCACAGCAGCAGTGCAGACTTCTCCTTGTGACCTGGGACAGGCACCGCGCCTGTAAAGTGTGGGAGGGGCCGGGGAGACAGTTTGTTGGTGCCACTTGGAGTTACTTACAAGCTGTCCACACAGTGGCCACTCATGGCTGCATGGGACTGTGTCCTTCCTGAGGGGCCACCTGCTGACAGGCAACAGGCAGAAATTGTACCTGGCTTCCTGGCTCCCGGAGCCTTCCGGACTTGCATGTCCAACCAGATGTCACCTCGGAGGTGAGGTGTTGGGCTCAAGTCCTGTCACGACTCCTTCTCCTGGAACAACAAGGCTGCCAAGAGCCACACCACCATTACATAAGCCACTTACCTGTCACCGCTGGCCACCCCGGGGTTGCCATGTAAATAGAGCCCTGTATTTGCCCACTGTGGGAAAGGGGTGGCAGCTGATGGGCGGGGAGAGATGAGCTCAGAGGCTTCGGGATCTGGTTTCTCTTCCCCTGGAAGGGCACACACATCCTGTACCCAACTGGCGGGTGGAGTGCCCCAGGGGGTGGAGGGTAGCTATGTCCTGGCAGCCTGGGTCTGGCCTAGGGGTACAGCTCAGCTGCACTTGCCAACCCTGGCTATAGCACAGATTTCTTACAGGCCATGGAAGGCTGTCTGGAGCAGGATCTAGTAGCCACTGAGGTTGCCCTACTGTTGGGGAACTGGAGGGACGTGTGGTCTCTTGCAAAGCCAAGAGTCACAGCTAGAGGGCAAATGGAACAAGCCCCGACTCAGGCCTCCTTGCAACAGTCCATCCCTTAGGGCATCACGTTCATTAAGAACCCATCTCTGGGGCTAGAGAGATGGCTCAATGGTTAGGAACATAGGCTGCTCTTCCAGAGGTCCTGAGTTCCATTCCCAGCACCCAAATGGTGGCTCACAGTCATCCTAACTCCAGTTCCGGGGGGAGCTGATGCCCTCTTCTGGACTCTATAAGTGTTATGTATCCATGTGGTCAACATATAGACATGTAAGCAAAATATTCATACATGTAAAATAAATCTTTTTTTTTTAAGAACCAGGTCGTTCTACCCTTGGTAGTTATTTCCAATAGCCAGGCTTTCCCCCTTATCACCTGGTGTCTCCGTCTCCAAAATGAGGTGGCGAACACAACCCAAACAACATCATTCAGCTCTATGCCCAATAAACAGCTTCTAGTAAAGGGCCTTCCCACAGATACCCAGATGTGTGCTTGATTGTGCGAGTGGATGGATGGACAGATGGACCAATTGAAAGAAGGATGTGAATCGGATTAATCATTGAGGAGGGAGGATAGAAGAATGAGCAGCTTGGCACAGGAGAGCATTAGGGAGCAGGTAGATGAATGCTGAGTTGGTGAGTACATGGGGCTCCTGCAGAGCCTGGGCGCCTGGTCAGCGTGTGCTCCTCTTAGCGTGTGCGCCTGCTCAGCACAGGGCACCTGCTTAGCATGGGCAGTGTAATCATTGCTTCCAAGAGCAGGTTCTAGATCCTTCAGGGCATTACTAGAATGAGAGAAGTGAGATTGGTTCCAGGATAAAAATCTTTGATACAACCCCTATGATACCCATGTAAGGGCAGAGAGCAAACGACATTCTTTAAACTAAGATGAGCCCTTGGGTTCTTCATTTGGAACATATTATGGGATTGGAATTCTCTGGAATCTTCTTTGAGAAACTCGGTCCATCTCCGGAGCTTTGAAGTGCCCTGTGCCTATTCTGCAACCCAGTCCATCACAAAGATGAGAACAGAGAGGAATGCTCAGATAGCACCACGGAGCAGCTCTGGGTCCCAACTCAGTGATGGAGGGAGGGAGGGCCCCCTCACAGCCTGTTCCTGCTTCCCTGAGCCCATGTGGTACCAAAGCCCACAGTGCCACTTTTTAAGACTTGTAGAGATCCAATAGTACCTGTCCTACCCTGGAGTCAGCCTAAGGTTTACTGCCTGGGCAGAAAGCTTGCCCTATGGTGGTGTTCCTGGTAGGAATACTGAATTCCCTGCTTCTAGACCTCTACCCTCTCTCCTTTATACCAGTCCTACAGCAGGACCCCAAGGACCCCAGAGGCCTGTACCCCAAGGTGGAGCACACTCAAGGGCCTCAAGGTGACTGAATGGACCATAGCAAGCCTGCCAGGAGTTGGGGTGTACACCTCCTCCCACCCTGCCTCCTGATCTCCACCCACAAGAATCTTTCAGTCTGCTCCCAAAGCTCCTGTATCCTAAAAACCTCTTCTATTGACTCGTGCTGACTCTCCCCTCTTTCCGCTCTGCAGTCTTCTTCACCCTCAGCCCAACAGAGGCCACTGTGCTGGGGCCAGCTCCTTCCAATCCCTGACTCTCCTCTCCCTGTGCCCCGACCCAACTCTCTCTGCATGCTCTGGGCTCCCTAGGCTGGGCAACCTTGATCTGACTGCCCACTTGGGCATACACATTCCTATCCTCCTGTCTGATTTAGCCAGCTTAGGCTGAGCACCATCCTCACCCCAGGCTACACACACAAAGTCACTGTGGTCGTCAGGGTAGGAGGCTTAGAAAGTGTATACAGGGAGGAAGTAACAGGCTTCTATTCGCAGGCTATGATGAACCAAGGTGGCAGACAGCAGGACACAGAGATACTGCTGAGCAGAGTCTGAGTTATTAACAAGATGTGGACAGGGCAACTTCCCATCTTAGGACACAATGGTCCCTCCATGGGCTTATCCTAAGATGGAACTGAAAATATTCAAGAGAATAACGTGCATCTCAGGTCTGCCTCAGTATGCATGAGTGTTTGCTCTGTATGAATGGGGAACTGAGTTGAAATCACTGGTACTCACAGAAAGCTCAGGTACAGCTGTGTGAGCCTGTTACCCCAGCATTGAATGAGCAGGGGTAAGGAATGAAGCATCCTACATCCCAACACCAAGATTAGTCCAGGTCCAAGGCAAAAATTGCTGCTTCTGTGAGTGGGCTAATAAATGTGTACAGAGGAGGAAGTGCAAGTCAGCCTTTCTCAGGCACTGAGCACACGCATCAAACTCTCAGACCCCAAAAATACTCAGGTACTGTGAGTCAATGAAAGGGAAGGTGTGAGAAGGCTAAAACATCAAACCTGGGGATTGGAGTTGAATCCCCAGATTCAGATTCATTTAAAGATGGCAGGGCAGAATCAGCCCCACAGAGTTGGCCTCTGACCTCTACGCGTGCACAGTGGTACCTGTTAAGTCTCAAACCTTAGGTGGCAGCCAGGTTGTCCCAGCATCCCTTAGCCCCAGAGGATACAGGGCCCTCCTGGCTGGCATACCCTATCCCTTACCTGAACTCGCCAGCCTGGGGGGATTGGGCTGGGATGCGCTTCCCTATATAATGCCACCATTTTGATTACCCACCCCTTTTGTACCTTTGCCCTCTTGGCTACCACACCTATTCCTCCCCCCTTCCCCCACCCTCCTCACATGGCTCAAGGTCATGTCCACTCTGGACTCTCCCAAATGTCTCTGCCTTTGGTTATGCTCTCCCCTTCAACTACAATAAACCTCCTCCACCACTCCTAGGAGCAGTCAAGCCCTTTTCTCTCCTTTTCATTTTTTTTTCATACAGTGCACACACACACATACACATGAGCACACACACACACACATGTATGCACATACACACATAAATAAAATTCAAAGGAAAACAGAGGGAGTAAAGACTGAAGAGAGCTGGAATGTTGAGTGGAGCAGTCTCTGATGCAGCCTCCTCCCCAGCCAACCCCCTGCCTCAGAATTTCCTCTTTCCCTTACTGCTATGCAGCACAGGCCCCTGGGGTACCAATCATACCTCCAATGTCTCTCTCTTGGCCACCTCACCTCACCTATGTGTCAACACATAACTTTACAAACAGGATCTCAGCATCCACAATACAACCCCCACCCGGATTTCCATCAGGACTGCGTTGAATCCACAGATCAAGTTGTGAAAACCAGGTGGGCCCTGTGACTGTGGGTTGCTCACAGCCGATAGATAGCACAGGCTCTCTTCTCTCCCCATTGACTCCTGAATATCCTGATTCTGCAATCCCAAAGACAGTCCTGAGATCCTTCCTTCCTTCCTTCCTTCCTTCCTTCCTTCCTTCCTTCCTTCCTTTCTTTTTCCGTGTGTGTGTGTGTGTGTGTGTGTGTGTGTGTGTGTGTTTGTCTCTCTCTGTGTGTGTACATGCATAAACATCTTAGTGTACTTTGGGAGCCATCCACCTTGCTTTGTTTGTTGGCTTGCGTGGCTTTTTGAGGTAGGACCTCACTGGGCTCAAACTCACAACGATCTGTCTGCCTCCTAAATGCTGAAATTAACGGTATAGTTCACTACACTGCCGCCCCCCCCCCATGGTTTTTTGACACTGGCCTGGAACTCACTAGTTGGGCTAGGCTGGCTGCCCAGTGAGTCAGATCACCATGTCCTAGCACCTCCCACGTGCTGGGGTTACAAGTGCACCCTACCATGTCCAGATTTTCACACGGGTTCTGGGGGTGCGTTACAGGTGTTCACATCTGTACAGCAAGCATGTTGCCCACTGAGTCACTTGCCAGCCATGGTGTTCTCTGACCCTAACTCTTGCTGCCTGGCCACTGAGTCGAGATGCCAGCTTTGTTTTAAGAGGCACAACCCAGCCTTCCCAGCTCTGCCTGCTTGGGAACCTGGCTAGAATGCCACAACTGGACCCTGCCCACAAGACCCAGGAGTTGAAAAGCCTCGCTCACATGCAAATCACAGAGACCAGGTTCTCCTGAGATTTGCATGCAAATAGCAGCTTTAAATGTTTTTTAATCTCTAGAAAGTAAACAGGAATTGTTGGGAGGCCAGGTGTGTGGGATCTGAGGACTCCAGCCCCTTGCAGAAATGGGTTTTCCTTTGAGTATCCAATTCCTCAGTTCACCTGGCCAACAGTTCACCTCTTAGGGCTTCTTTCTCAAAGAAATATTTTCTCAAGAACCCTCAGAAAACCAGTTTCAACAGCTAACCCCATGGAGACTGAATGATTCTAGGACATTGTGCCATAGTACATGCGTCAGTCTGGATGATGGTGGCCCTGCTATCTTCCTGTCTTGATGAAGAAAATGAGGGCCTTCCCAAGGAGAGGACAGGCTTTCCAGGAAGAGGGAAGAGCTGCAGGTTGGGCCACCTCAGAGGTATCGGGAGTATCTGCTCTCACTGGTGAGCGCCAGGCTGGTAACCCTGCCCAGGCAGCAGAGAGGGTCGGAGGCTGCAAGACTGACTTGGTCCACAGCTAGAGCTGGACACTTGGTTGAGCTCTGTTTTCTTTCCCGAGATCCATGCTCCCTTTGCAGGTGAAACAGACAGACTCAAGGGATCTTTGTGATACTGCAGTCAGACAAAAGTCCTGCAAATCACACCAGGTACTGCCTTTGAACTTGCCATAACTTGGACCTAAGATAACTTTGTCCCCAATCCTCCGGTCAGCATCCTGTATAGGCATTCAACAGGTGCCTATACAAGTAGGTGCAAGGACACTTGTGTCCCTACCACCTGCCTGCTCCCCAGTGTCCCCAGCATTCACCTTTGACCTTTGCATGGAGTCCTCTTTTCTCAGCACTCTGACCAAATACCCAGCAGGAACAAGGAGGAGAGGAAGGGCCTGTTTGGGGACATAATCTTAGAGGGCTCAGTTCGTGGTGGATTGGTCCTGTGCACTTGAACAGAATGTCAGAGCAGCAAAAGCGTGCAAGGAGAGAGCTGTTAGTGGTAGGTTTACAGGAAGCAGAGAAACAGACAGCAAGTGGCCAGAGCTCCCACAGACTCCTCCCCAGGGGACGACTTCACTGGGTACCCCACCCTCTAAAGTTGGTACAACCTCAACCGGGCACTAAGCCCACAGCACATGAACTCATGAAGCCCATTTCATATTCAAGCGATAGCATTCTACACCTTGCTCCTCATCCATGGCCGTCTTACAAAATAAGTGTAGCCCCAAGAGTCCCTGTAATGACCCAAAATTAACCTGTAAGCCCCACCAGCTCAGGGACCAGGTAACTCCCTGGAATGCTGGGAGTTATAGTTCTTAAAAAAAAATAACAAAGCCTCGTGGGAAAGGACAGTGGCTTTTAGGTTTGTTCTTATAAGCCCCTGTAACACATGGTTCAGGGCTATTCTCTACTGGGAAATTCCAGGGACTAGTCCTGACCAAAGTCCATCTGTTGGTCAGGATTTAATATGTAATAAAACTTGTTTTAAATTTGGCTCAAAGAGGCAGGTGGATTTCTGAGTTTGAGGCCAGCCTGGTCTACAGAGTGAGTTCCAGGACAGCCAGGACTATACAGAAAAACCCTGTCTTGAAATTAAAAAAAAAAAAAGGCCTGAAATGGTAGAATTGGTTTTCTTCAAGAAAATCTCAGGATTAACATCCCATAGTCTTAACATTTCCAACAGTGTTAAGACCAATCCCACCCATTTATTTATATTAGCTAGAACTTTCCATTTAAGAAAAAAATATTTCTTTTGTTTTTGTGTATGTGTGTGTGAGTGTATATGCTTGTGTGTGTGCAGGTACCCACAGATGCCACAAGAGGAAATCAGACCCCAGAGCTGGTGTTACCTGCATTTATGATCAGTCTGGTGCTGCAGTCCAACCCAAGGTCCTCATGTAAGCACTCTTGATGGCCGAGTCATCTCTCTAGTCCACAACATTGTTAACAAACAAACAAAATGTCCCAACAAGTTCTAAATCTCTAAGACTGAATGATATGAAAAATACCATATATATATATATGTGTGTGTGTGTATATATGTGTGTGTGTGTGTATATATACACATATATGGTATATGTGTGTGTATATATGTGTATACATGTGTGTGTGTGTGTGTGTGTATATATATATATATATATATATATATATATATATATATATATATATATATATATGTTTTGGGTGGATTAACCAAACAGCAGACCAGGCCAAGGTGGTTCCACGTAGGAGAGGTTTATTGAGCAGGTGTGTGTGGGGGGGTGGCAGAGAAGAGGAAAAAGAGAGACAGAGGGGAGAGAGAAGAGAAAGAGGAAAAAAAGAGCGAGGAGGGGGTGTCTTCCTAATTTATACGGAAAATGACGTCACGCCAGTGGGGATGGGAACTGAGCCAAGTGGATTGTGGGATTGAAGGTCATTGTCCTGGCAAGGCAGGTCAAGGGTTATATAGTTAGGCGCGGCTTGGAGTGTCCTGGTACTAACACTGAAGGCAACTCTCAGGTGTGAACCCCAGTAAAAAATTTTAAAAAGCAAGTTAACCTACAACAAATATGCAATGACAGACATTTCTATTCTAAAGGGCAAAGTGAAGGAGGATTGTTAATTCCACCAGTCAAGAATTAAGACCACTACTATAATTGTGAGTCAAATTTGAAGCAAGCTTTAATTAAATATTGGCCAGAACTCTGGCCAGGTCCTTTCCTGGGTTCCCAGAAAATGGTGACCCCATAAGGTCACAGTATTTTTCAAGTCCAATCAGGGGAAGGCATACATCCTGGCGTCTTTCCTGCCTATACATGTCCAGTCTACATGTGAACATGAGATCAAGTACATCCAGTGCAGTTGGAAGTTGGGTCAAACAAATTTTGGGGGTGGGGGGATGGAAACACATGGATATATATATATATATATATATATATATATATATATATATATATATATGTTTTTCGAGACAGGGTTTCTCTGTATAACCCTGGCTGTCCTGGAACTCACTTTGTAGACCAGGCTGGCCTCGAACTCAGAAATCCACCTGCCTCTGCCTCCCGAGTGCTGGGACTAAAGGCATGCACCACTATGCCCGGCTATGGCTTGTTATATTCCATAAACATCAGCCTCCAGCATTTCAGGAGGTATCTGTCCTTGGGTAGGGAAGTGGGGCTTACAAGTTAGAGCATTTTTGTTTCAAGGATCTCAGTAGTTAAAACTTAAAACATAACTTTGGCTCTCACAGGATCACCACAGCAGACAATGAGTGGGAGAGGTAGGCCTCTCTGGGAATACAACGTCTTAGTAAGCTCCGGTGGGTCTGGAAGCTCACTGCTACCATCTTGCTATTTACGAACCCTGCGGCTTCACTGTTGGACCAGCTCTACCTACTGATTGCTGCTTCCCTTGCCGGCCAGATGTTCTGTATGCCTGGGGTCTCTGTCATAGCTTAGACTCCATCATATAGCTCCATATACACTCTTTCAGGGAGAAGGGGCCTGCTCATAGGGATCCCGCCCCAGCCACTCCCAAGTCTTCCTTTGAAAGTTGGGTACAACCCCCATTCTCCCTTCACCCTTGCATTCTGCAAAACCAGCATGATGAGAACAACGTCAAGGTCACCACCAGTTCAGTAGCAGCCTGAGCTCTGTAGACCACAAGTGCAACAGCCTCTGAGTGCTTGCGTCTCTGAGCACAGTGAAATGAATCTCGGGCAAACAACTTCCCAGGCAGCTGTGTGCAAGCAAGGTGCCTCCTGGGTACACTCTTCTCAAGGAAAAGCCTGGGATGGGTGGGGTCCAGCTAATTCCTGAGACACCCTTAAGACGTCTTTGCTATTGTCCTGATTCAAAGTACTTGACTTCTTTTTAAAGATGCTAATCTCTTTAACAACCACACCCTGCTTGTATAAAACTTTGAATGCTCTCATTTTCTGGCCAAACTCTCCAGTTTTAAACCTGCCCTTCTTTCCAACTCTCTCTCTCTCTCTTTCTCTCTCTCTCTCTTTTCAGTGTAAAGCTGGCTAAACACAGTATGCAATATCCATGCCACAGCCACACACCACACTGCCTTAAAAAGTCCTTCTTCTGAGCTAGTGTTTAATATTCAACCTCATTCAAAATCTCACAATTCAGTGAGGACGAATTCCTCCACATAATATGAAGGGCCACTAGTCCAATACCAGGGACTCCTGTTCCCATCTGAAACCTCATGAGTCTCAGCTCTCTGCATTCCTGTCAGCATCTGGTCCTCTGAGCTCTCGCAAAAAACATTGCAGTACTCTGGGCTTCCCCTAATCAGCAGCTCTAACCCTCTTTTAGATTGATCTAGCAAATTGGTTGCAAAGGCTGATACACACATGGCCAGGTTTGGTCACAGCATCTGCATCACTTCTCAACGTCAGTTCTTTGCACTGGTTATTTTTGGGTTGCTTTGACCAAATTGTCTGAGAGCGCAGCTTGCAGGGATGGGAACAATGTGTTTTGGCTCATGGTTTCAGGGGGCTCTATTCTATGCACGGCTGCTTGGTCTGTGTACTTGGGCAGACCATTATGGTAGTAAAAACAAGTGATGGGGAAGCAGTTTGCATCATGGTGGACAGAAAACACAGCGAGAGACAAGAAGGGGCCATGAATCTGATCTCCCAAGGACCCACCCCCTGTGATCTACTTCCTCTAGGTAGATCCCATCTTCCAAATTTTTAGAACCTCTTGAAATAGCACCACCAAGACAAGAGCCCAAGTTCAAAGCCAGGACACTCTAGACATATGCAGCTGATATAGCCAGGAGGCTTAACAGAAGTTGTGAGTCTCTCATCTGGAAACTGAACATCTAAGACCAAGGTACTGCAGGGATGGAGCCTCCCGAGGTCAGTATTCTTGGCTTGTCTAGAGCACCTTCTCTCTGTTGTCTTCTGAATGCACCCGGGTCCTGTTCTTATAAGGACTAATTTCTCTGACCTGCTGCAAAGAACTAACTCTTATCTAACTTCATCAATGGTTCTTTCCAAACATAGTGACATTGTAAGGAACTGAGGACCAGGACCTCAGTGTGTGGACTGAGGGGTTGGGGGAGGTGGGGAAGAACAGTTCTGATCATAGCAACCATGAGAAGTTCCAGTGACCTCTCCAGCAGCAGCATGGGATGCAGACAGCCTGGATCCCTGGGCCACCAGACACATCCCTTCATTGTAGTCTTCAGGTGAGAGGAAAACAACCCCTCACGGCATTAAGCTATTGAGCTGTGGAGGCTTACTAAGACAGACCACAAATCCTAGCTCAGAGATGACATCATCACCCACCGTGAGACAAGCACCCAGGCAGACATTACTAATCCATCTCGGCACTGTGCTTGAGGTAGCCAGTACCAATGGATGTGTGGAGTATAAGATGGTTAGGACCCTTCTAGCTCACTGTCACCCAGGAACTTAAGCCATCTGAATCTCCCCATCAAATGACACTGACATTACTATCCCCCTTGGGTGTATCTGATATATCCTCCCTTTCTTGCCTTGTGGGTGCTGTGGTGTGGAGTGATCCCCACAATTTCCTCAGCGCCCTTGTCTCCCCCCCCCCGCCCGCCCCTGCCGCCCCGACCCCCCACTCCAGCTCCATGGTTCTGAGAGGTTAAGCTCCCTCTTAGTAGCTTTAATAGAACTGAGTAGAAACTTGTTCCTGGGTAGATGCTGGAGGGGGCACGCTGCCCCACGTGAGCTCATTTTTTCCTCAGGGTGTGCTCAGCCTCAGACCCAGGAAAGATGCTTTTACTTTTTGGCTGGGGCTAGAGTCCTGTGTTGGCGGTCAGATCCCTCTCCTCAAGTCCGTCCTAGGGAAGGGCTCGCCTGGGACACAGGCTTTAAGCAGACAAACAGAGTGAACATGACTTTTTACAATGGGGCTTTGATCTGCCTAATGTCACAAGACAGGCTGGGGACAGATGCCAGGCTCTGGTGATTCCTGGTTCCCACAGGAGGGCCCCGTGCAGGTATTCACACGGGGAGTATCTTGGCAGGCCTGGGCCTGGGTCTGTGCCCATCATAATTAGGTTTTGGGAAGAAAAAAAAAAAAGGTGGGTTAGGTATGTTTGGCTAGGGCTCTGCCTTCCTCCCGCCCCAAGGAAGGGACAGGAGGGAAATGAGGAATGAAGGAAGCTGTCCCCACGGGGGCAGGCTTAGTTGGGGGTGGGAGTGGGGGAAGATCCTCCTGCTGTCAAGTAGTGTGCAAAAGGAATTCTTGTGGTCAGGGATGGCAATGGGATACCAAGGCTGGGCTTGCATCCCCGACAATACATACTCTGTCCTTCTCAGTGGAGATTTTTGCCAAGGCACTCAGAGAATGGGCTGCCCCAGAGCCCAGGCGTATCCAAACCACTGACCCCAGAAGCAAGTGAAGAGGCTGGGGCCGTAGGGATGTCCACGGAACGTTGCTTTCTCCAGTGCCCATGAATCCTCCAGGGGCCCTTCCTCGAGCTGTCAGGTCACATTATCTTCACCTGTGCTCAGGAACAATGGTCACACCTGGGACTCACTCCCATCCCCAGGCGATGGTCCAGGCAGACACACAGTCCACAGCTCCTGCCTGCAGCTCAGATTTCCCTGGCGGGCTCCCCTGGGACAGTGCAACCCGGAAAGATAAAGGGATGGTGGTGGGGACATAGGTGGCAGGAAGCAGGTCCCTCTACAGACTCAGAGCCATCAAAGAGGTTCTTGCCACTCTTGACCACTGAAACACTTCTTAGGTTCTGCCCTTTCCTGCCAAGACCTGTGACAACTCCATGTTGGCTTTATGGTCTGGCGGGCAGTGAAGTCAACTCTGAGGTGGAGGTACAACTCCGTGTTTAATGCTCACCCAGGACTCACTCTACAGCCACTGTGCCAGTATTCACGGTTCAGCCAGCCCTCTGTCACCCTATGAGATGCCACAACCAGCCTCGACCACTTCCACTCCACTTGGGGAAACTGAGGCTCAGAGAAGCAAGAATAGGAAGCTATAATAGCCAAGTTGCACTCTCTGTACCTGTATCCATGTCCATGACTGAGCCCTGTACTCTGCCACTGCCACCGCCACCAACCCAGCACTCTGAGCCCCAGAAGGGGCCCCTTTACACCCCTGGCCTATTCACACCTCTCCTGCACCCACCTCTGGGGGCAGAGACCAGGGTGCTGTTATCCATCATTGTGCCAAAGCTCTCAGGCAGATCTGTCTAAGAAATTAACAAATAATAACTGGATAATAACAGGCTCATTTCCCTGTTTCAGGCACACTCTTACCTCTCACATGCCTACACTGGCAACGGACGTGGAGAGAAGCTTGCTACTCCCATTTCACAGTTAAACAAATGGAGGCTGCACGTGAGAGCCTCCCTCCCCCCAGGTCCCCAGCTACTCAGTGGTACCAGGTCATAGGTCTGAAGGAAGGAGAGAAGGGAGAAAGAAGCAACAGGGCTCTTCTGATGCCCTCAGTGGTAACCAGGCCAGCAGAAGTGAGGATAGCCTGAGGAGATGCTTGTGAACCTCCATTTAGCTGTCAGACCACTCAAACAACGGAACCCAAGACATTGGAATTGCCCCCCACCCAGTCTCACACTGAGGAGGGAAAGGCTAAAGCCTGAGGCCAGACAGAGGGAAGCTTTTCTCCCCTAGAGACCCCACAGAGTTCTGAGAATGTGTCAGACCACCTTGCAGGAGAGACTGGAGCTGTGACAGTGATGGGTCAGTGACAGGCAGGACCACACCCTGACCAGGACTCTCAGCTCTGCGTTCCTCCTGCCCTCTGCTTAAGCCTGAGCCTTGTGTCCAGGCCTTGAAGACAGACTTGGGAGTCACTACACCTCTTTGTCCCTCTTCCCAGTGTGCCTGCCTGCACTGAATGGCTCTCCTCTCTGCATTCACTATGACTTAGCTGTTTAATTAGCCTATTGATGATGGTGGTGTGGCTGAGCCTGTTTATTTAAGAGTCCAGGGTTCATGATCCAGGACCACCTATCTAACATCTCCAGCACTACCCATGTTTGTGCCACAGGGTCAGCAAGCCTCTGCAATGTGCCAGTCATATCATAAGTCTAAGAGGTGGAGACTGTCCTTCCATCCCAGCAAGAATATAACACACATAAACACACACACACACACACACACACACACACACACACACACACACACCTCGCAGAATCCACATCCAAAGACAGCATTTTCAGGTCTCAGGCATGTTTGCATAGGTGACAAAAGGTTATCCCCACATGGCTGGGTAGGCCAGCCAGCCCCCTGCCTGGCACTGAGCAGCCATGAACAGGAAGCAGAGGACACGGTGTCCTCAAAGGCAGCATCCAGACATCAGCACTGCTCACCAAGCGCATCAGGCCCTCTGCCTTGTGGGGATGACTGGGCCAGGGGTGGTAACCCACACTGCTGAGCAAAACCTCTGACTCCCTGGGCCCCAGAGATGACATGAAACCCAGAGTCAGCTACCAGTGAATGGCTGTTGATGGTGGCACTTGGCCAAGGACAGAACGTCAGGACTGGGACATGAAGAAGCATCTTGCCCAGTGGAGTCTTGGCTGTGTCTGGAAGTTCTGGCACCTTCTGCCAGGAACCTTGTTTCCTGGGGGAAAGGATGTTATTGCCCAAATGGGGCTGCCAGGGGACCCCAGTGGGGTTCCTCCAGATGCTTTGTTGCTCATACACCCAAAGGCAAACAGCCCCTGCCTCCTTGCTGCAAGGCCTCCCTCAAAGGGTCCCCGGGAGCCGCGGTCGGCTTTTCAGTGGGGTGTGGTGGGATTTGGGCTGTGGGACTGTCACATACAGAGAACCCTTACCCAGACTTGCGAGAAGGCTGCTGAGTGCATGCTGATACATACCCAGACACACAAACACTACACTTATACACACACACACATACATCATATACACATACACTCACACACCACACCATACACGTACCATGTACACAATCCACATACATACATACAAACATATACACCACATACACACACACACACACACACACACCCCTTGTGCGGGAGAGGTCGTATGTTGCACAGGACAGGCAAGGATGTGGGGTGGGAGACTTGGAAGACTGAGACCAGGAAAGGAGAAAATAAACTCTAGGCAGTGGCATTGAAATATCAAGAGGAGCCAGGAGTGGTGGCGCACACCTTTAATTCTAGCACTTGGGAGGCAGAGATGGGTAGATTTCTGAGTTCTAGGCCAGCCTGGTCTACAGAGTGAGTTCCAGGACAGCCGGGGCTATACTGAGAAACCTTGTCTGGAAAAAAAAAAAAAGCCGGGCGTGGTGGTGCACGCCTTTAATCCCAGCACTTGGAAGGCAGAGGCAGGCGGAAACCCTGTCTCGAAAAACCAAAAGAAAAAAAAAAGAAATATCACGAGGGTTCAGCAGGTAAAAGCCACCTGGGCAATGCTGACAACCTGAGATCCACTCCTGGAACCAGGTAAACCAAGGAGAGAAATGTTACCAGAAAGCTGTCTGATGACCTCAGCATGTGGGTCATGGCACACACACACACCCATACATATCACACATGCCCACACTTGGACACACACACATATCTCTATCATATGCACACTCACATACTCATATGCACTTCCCTATTATACATACACACATCTCTCTGTCTCTGTCATATGCATACACACACTCATACACATTTTTCTATTACACACACACACACACACTCACACACACACACACACACACACACACACACACACACACACACACACACAGAGATAATAATAACATGTAAAAAGAAAGGAAACAATTGGAAAACTGGGGGTAGTGAAATTGAGATCTTTCCCGGGCCTTGGACAATGTGAGGAACCACTATGATGTTCTATCAGGGGCAGTTCCCAGACCACATCACTGAGTTAGAGACAGAGAAGGATCTTTCGGAGATCAAGGCAGCTGGAATTCAGAAGACAGAGCTCTAAAAAAAGTCAGGAAGAGATCGGCTTCCAAAATAGTAACAGGATCTTTGAGTCGTCGATGGTGGGGATGGAGGCCCTGAGAGGCTGGGAGAGCTCTGCTACCTGGGAGCTGGGACCCACCTGTGGGTAGAGACATGCACAGTGTCCTCCAGCCACAGCTGAGATCTGCTGCAGGGTCCTGGGAGAGCTTTTGGGAAGACTGTGCCTTAGTCACAGAAAGCTAATCCTGTTTCAGAGGCCACCCAGGCACTGCCCTAACAAAGTTCTGGGACACGATTCTAGAGGACAAAGCCAGATCCATGTGTAACTTCTCTTCTGGAGACAAAGCCCAGCATCACTGTAAAGCAAGACACATCCAAGCTCAGAACAGAGTTCCGTGGACAGCGTCGAGCATCTGAACAAAAGTTACCAGACTCTGGTAACAAAAAATAGCCAGAGACTCTGATACAGAGAAAAACCAGTAAAAAAAAAAAAATAGACCCACGGGTGACAGATGGAGGATACAGGAGCCAGGGACTTCTAAGGCTGTTAGAGATGTATTCAAGATCCTGACCTAGAGGCTCGGGCCTATCAGTACAGCCACTAGCAAGGCTGAGGCAGGAGGATTGTAAGTTCAAAGCCAGCCTGGGCAATACAGCAAGACTGTGCCTGTATTAATCTTTCAGTAGCTCTGACAAAAGCAATTTAAATGAGGACAGGTCTGGTTTGGCTTACAGTTCCAGGGACAGTTCATCATAGCGCAAAAGCAGTGGTAAAAGAAACCTGATCACATTGTACTTCAAAAGCAAACTTAGATTTACTAAGAGTAATAATGTAAAAAAAAAAAGTGCTGGACAGTGATGGCATATGCCTTTAATCCCAGCACTTGCAGAGGCAGAGGCAGAGGCAGAGGCAGAGGCAGAGGCAGAGGCAGAGGCAGAGGCAGAGGCAGAGGCAGAGGCAGAGGCAGAGGCAGAGGCAGAGGCAGAGGCAGAGGCAGAGGCAGAGGCAGAGGCAGAGGCAGAGGCAGGCAGATTTCATGGCCAACCTGGTCTACAGAGTGAGTTCCAGGACAGAGAAACCCTGTCTTGAAAAACTAACTAACTAACTAACTAACTAACTAACTAACTAACTAACTAAAATCTGCTAGGAAAATTCTGGAAGAAACAGGACCTAAATCTTTGTGACCTTGGATTAGGTAAAGATCTCATGTCTATTTCTCTGGAGGCATAATCAATACATTTTAAAAGTCTAGGGCTGGAAAGAAGACAAAGCAGTTAATAGTGCTTACTGAAGCCAGTGGTGATATGTACAATGGATCTCTGAATTCAAGGTCAGCCTGGCCTACAGAGCAAGTTCCAGGACAGCCAGGGCTACACAGAGAAACCCTGTCTTAAAACAGCAGCAGCAACAACAGCAAAACAACAACAACAACAACAACAACAACAACTGAGTGCTTGCTCTTCAATCATGAGACCTAGGGTTCAAATCCCACAGGAAGTGGCTCACAGTCATCTGCCATTCCAGCTCCAAGGGATCAAATGCCCTCTTCTGGCCTCCCTGGACACCTACACCTACACACACACACACACACACACACACATAAAGACAAATCAATCTAATACCTCTCTCTATAGATATAGATGATGTAGATTATAGATTATAGGCACAGACATAGATATAGATATATGAAGAAATCCTTAAACAGGATGTCATCAGAACTAAAACTATCTCCTGCTGAATGAAAAGGCACACCCCATGCCAGGAACAAATATTTGTGAGCCACATAATTGACAAAGAATTTGGAACACTCTCAGCAGTGGGAAAATAAGATACATGATTGACAATGAGCCAATTCTCTGAATAAGGTTTTCCCCTGAGCTAGAGAATACATGTGAATGGCTTCACCTCCACTAGTCACCATGGCAACCAAAATAAAACCACATTGCAATACCATGATGTACCCCTTAAAGTGGCCAAACAACTGATAACTAGTTGTTTATTCTTTGGGGAGGGGCCCTCACAGTACAGTGTGCTTTGTGGATGCAGTTATAGGAAGGCATGTGTTCCTGGAGTGTACAGAAGTTAGTTTAAACACTATGGGAAAGAGCTGCTTGTAAAAGTATAAACTTATCTAAAATCCTAAGACCTTTACCCAAGAGAAAGGAACACATGGATGCTCAGGCATACTTGTGGAATCTTGTGTGTGCCTTTAGGAAGAATTGTGAAAACCTGCAAATGCCACTTACAGCATCTCACTGAATAGAAGAATCTCCACAATGGATGAACAGTGGGATGTTTGATTGAGTACTATGCAGAAGAGTGGGACATTTGATGGAGTACTATACAGCAATGTAAACAAAAGGAATAGTGATATACTTGTTGCTACACATGATGCCAAAAAAGCTAGAAGCTGTAAGATTCTGGTTTTGTGATATTCTTGGAAAGGACAAATTAGAGGTACAGAAAACAGGACTGTGTCCTCAATATATGGAAGCCCTAATTTTAACTGTTCCCTTATCTGGAGATAAGGCTTTGAGGACACAAAATAAGGTTAAAAGGGGGTCGAGAGGCAGTGGTTCTCAACCTCCCTAATGCTGGGACCCTCTAATACAGTTCCTCATGTATGGTTGGTTGGTGACTCCCAACAACTGTAAAATTATTTCATGGCTACTTCATAAATGTAATTTTGCTTCTATTATGAATAGTAGTGTAAATATCTGTGTTTTCCAGTGGTCTTGGGCGAGCCCAGTGAAAGGGTTCTTAAACCTCCAAAGGGGTCACGACCCACAGGTTGAGAACAGCTGCAGTAAGAAGTCCTGACCCAAGAGGATTGGTATCTTTACAGAAAGAGTGAGAAGGCCAGTTCTCCTCCACACACACCTCAACAGCAAGAAGGCCCTGACCTGACACCAGGCAAGAAGTCTCCTCAGACACCAAGACTGATACTGTGTGGATCTTAAGACTTCAGGTGTCCATAACCATGGGGCCAAGTCCCAGAGTTAGCACATGTGTGGTGCAGCAGGGGCTAGTGATATAAGCAGCTCCTCGGGGCACGTGTGGAACACTACAAGATATGGGTGATGGCAGGACTGTATGCATTGACAATGAGGTATTCCACAACTCTATGTGCTTGTCAGAATCCAGAAATCTCGGAGCTAGAGAGATGGCTCAGGTGGCACTTGGCAGGGGATCCAGCTCAGTTCCCAGCACTCAAGGTGAGCAGCTCAAAACCACGTGACACTCTAGTTTCAG
Organism: Mus minutoides; assembly: GCA_902729485.2. Taxonomy (NCBI): domain Eukaryota; kingdom Metazoa; phylum Chordata; class Mammalia; order Rodentia; family Muridae; genus Mus; species Mus minutoides. Next base: position 60,438 of record LR753342.1, read on the forward strand.
GAATCCACCGCCCTCTGCTGGTCTCCACAGGCACCTACACTCATGTTCCCTCAGTACACATGCATGCGCGCGCGCACACACACACACACACACACACACACACACACACACACACACACACGTAAATCTAAAAAAAAAAAATCCCAGAACTTACATAAAGAAACTGTGTACATGAACCATCAATAACAGAAGCCAAAGAAGAAAAACTGCCTCTCTCACAGAAGGACAAAAGCAAGAGAGGCAGATTTAAACATGAGACCTCAGGGTGTGGCAGGAAGCTCTGAGCAGTGACAAGAGGTCACCTGCAGGGTTACCTGCAGGGTGGGGGGTATGGGGAGTGTCAGAGGGAGGTGTAGCTGAGTTCAGCCTCAGGGAGGAAGACTGCAGCAAGCAGAACAGACGAGAGGAGAGGTACTTCGGACATGGCTCAGTCTTGCCTGACAAGAATGAGAGAAGCCTCAGGATCCACAGACAAAGAGCTGAGCAGGTGGCTTGTGTTTGGAATTCCATCATTGGGGAGGCAGAAGCAGGAGGATCCCTGGGGCTCCATGACCACCCAGTCTAGCATCACTGGTGAGCTCCAGGCCAATGAGAAGGCCTGTCTCAAAGGAGGTGGATGGTGGAGGGAGGTTGTCCTCTGACCTACACACACACACAGACACACACACACACACAGATACAGAGAGAGAGAGACAGACAGACAGACAGACAGACAGACAGAGGAGAGAGAGAGAGACAGAGAGAGAGACAGAGACAGAGAGACAGAGAGAGACAGAGAGAGAGAAAGAGACCTAGACCTCACAGAAGGGATGGGTGGGAAGAGACTTGGGCTGGGAAGAAGGGCTAGGAACACTCAGAAGGCCTCAGGCTCCAGGCTGGGACCTTGGATTTCGCTCCAGAAGCTGAACATATATCAATACAGGCTGGCTGTACAGCAAGCAGAGGCAGAGCTTTCCCTTCTCTGCCCTGGAAGATGAGGAGGAAGACTGCAAGGTATGCACAGTGCCTTCCTGTCAGCTGTCACTTGATGAGGGCCCTTCCCAAGCTGATGCTTACCTCAGAGCATCCGCCCGGTGGCCACCATAGACCAGTATCAACCTGTTTAGTGTGGGAACTTTTAGGTCAGGTTCCCAAGCCCAGAACAAGCACCCAGCCTCCTCCAAGTCGAGCTGGAGAGATCTCACTCTCCTGCTCTGCTTCTGCCTCCTTCACACCGGCCACACAATGCTTGGCTTGCGGCCTTTGCATATGTGAGCGTTGGTTCTGCCTGAAACGCTCCTTTCCTGATACCCATGGGCCTCACTGGCAGCTATTTCTCGGGGCTTTCTCAAATTTCTTCCTTCAGCGCAGCCATTCTGACTACTCTAGCTAAAGCAGTGCCCACACAGACCACACAGACACCTAAGCCCACCCACTCATTCCCAGATACCCACATCTTCACCCTCTCAAAGATATCCAGATGCCCACTCAGACACCCATAATCTTATCCAGACACCCATGTGTCCTCAGAACAAGGGCGTCATGAGGTCCTTCACAGCCTAGCCACACCCTGTCTACCTATAGAACTGAACTCTCAGTCTGGGAACACACAGCTCTAAGCTGTGGACCCCAAGAGGTGAGGAGCAAAGGGTCTTGGGAGCTAGCTACCATGCGTGTACCTGTCCCTAGATGCTGAGGCAGGGATATCACCCTTGGCTGGGTCACCTCCACCCCCCCCCCCACACACACACCTGAGGCTCTTGTTCAAGTTCTCTTCTTTTAAGAAGATTTCTAGGATCTACTTCAGGCTGAAGGAAGGGTTCCTTGGAGCTCCCACTACACCGTCCTCAGTTAATGTGTGAATCAGGTACTCTGGAAACTGTTCCTCAACAATGCTTTTTGGAATATAGCTGAAGGACTACCCTTGTCAAAGACCATATCACATGTCACCTCAGCACCTAACACCAGAGCTGTTCATCTGTCCTCAGCAACCATCAGTTGAATGGAGGAAGGATGAAGAAAGGACTGATGGATGGAGGACAGATAGAAGGAAGAAGGATACCCTGGATTCATAGGTGGGAACATGGGTGGAAGATAAGTAGACACCCTGATGGTATAGGTGAATGGATAGCTGTAGGATTGTGGGTACTGTGTCTGCTCTGACACAGGGCTCGGCCACCTCTGGGGTGAGAAAGCACCGGTACAGGTCAGCTTGAGCTGGCTTGGGGGGTCCCTGGGCCTGCAAGAAGGCCGGGGCTGTCTGGTTCTCAGGTTCTTGCACATCTAGGCACTGCTGGAAGCAGTGGAAGAGCTGAGAATGGAGTGGGGGCCTGTGGGTCATATCTAGCTCGGGGCCAGGGTGGGGGGAAGGGGGAGAGCTCTGGCTGGTCCCTCCGTGACAGTTCTTGGCTTGACAGTGGTGGCAGGCTTGAGCTTGGGCTTGGTGGTGGCCATGGCTGGGAGCACAGAGAGGCCTTCTATGGGAGATTAGAAGGCAGCTCTATAGGCAAAAGCCTTCTCCATGGCTCTCTACGGTGGGTTCCGATGAAAAGAGACAGTCCATGGTTTTAAGGCATTTAATGTCATGGTGGAAAGTGGATGAGTAAAACCATACCCCACTTCTCAGGGCAGGCCTGAGGTTAAATACCTTTTGCAGGGAAGAATGTCTGGTAAGGAAAGCTTATTGGTTAAGCCTCAAGACCTTTAGGTACCTCTTTAAAATGGAGATCTGTCTTGAGCCTATGTGACCACAGGTCACGTCCTCTAAAAATGGAGGGTCTTGGGGCATTGCCCTTATATGTCTGATGGCCACAAATCTATGGGGAGCTGCAGCTAGTGACAGGGGCAGGGTGCCTGTGAACACTCAAAGTGCCTATTGTCCCTTCAGGATCTCTGAGGCTTCGAGCCTTAGCTCAAGCAAGGACCAAGATACCTTTCATGGTCCCACAGATAGGCAGGTCAATGAGTGACTGGACGGAAAAATGGAAGCATGGATAGATACATGGTGGATGGAAGAGAAATGGATAAGTATACAGTTGACTGGATGCATGGTGGGGTGAATGGATGGACAGACGGATGGACGGATGGATGACAGATGAATGGATGGATGGACAGACAGACGCATGGACAGATGGATGGATGGATGGATGGACGGATGGACAGATGGATGATGGACAGATGGACTGATAGATGGATGGGCAGATACACATGTGGTTATTGGAGGAGATGGGTAACTATAGATTGTTGGGTGCCTGGCTGGATGGGCAGGTGGTCAGCAGACTCTTGGCTGGAGGGGGGAAAAGAAGGAAGGAGGGAGGGAGAGAAGGAGAGAAGGAGGGAGAGGTCAAATGATGTATGAATGGATACATAGACTGCTTTTTCTTGTTTCTACAACAAGGTAGCCTCTTGGGATTCTTGGGGTTTTAAATCCAAGGAGAAACTCAACAGGACTGTACAGAAATCCTAGAGCCAACAGTGCCCCAAAGTCCATCATAACTGAGATTTCTAAGGGCTTCAGCTAGCCCTCCCTACCTACCTACTTCCTGTCAGCCGCCCCAGAGTATGCTATCTCTCTCCCTTATGACATACACGTTCATGCTCATACACATGAGGACATGTCCACGGATGGCCACATTCCCGAGACATCAGGACTTTGCTCAGGGTTGTGTGTGAGCCTGAAAAGCTACACAAAGCCAGCTTCCTCGGGTGTCTTGTTCTGGGCAGGCAAGGGTGCAGCCTGGAGATGGGGGTTGGGGGTTGGGGAGAAGGGAACCTCTCCATCCCTGCTCACCTGCTCCTGCCATCTGGTCCTGTAGGCCTCCCACAGCCCTGCCACCCCTCAACCCTCCTCCCCCTCTCTCTCCAGAGACCTCTGTGGGTTCTGGAGATTCCCACAATCCTTGTGATCATGGAACTGAACACCTGGGACAGCTTTTGCTTCTTTTACGGTAATAAATGGCACATGAAGCCTGTCCTCCTTTGGGAAGGCCATACCCGGCAGCCACCGCCCCACCTGAGGTTCCAAAGGGACAAGGAAGAAGTAGCTCATTTCGTAGTGGACCCTTAGGGACTGTGGTGGTGGCTTGGACTTCTGGGAGCCCAGGACTTGTAAGATACTCACGGCTGATTACAAAAACTAACCCCACATTGTTTATATAACTTGAGTGCAAAGGAAAAACCACAGCATATGTATTTTATTTTTAAGAGTTATTTATGTTACCTTTAATTGTCTGTATATCAGTGTTTTGCCTGCATGTATGTCTTTGCATCACTTGCATAACAGGGCCATGGGAGGCAAGATGATGGTACTGGATCCCCTGGAACCAGGCTTACATGCAGCTGTGAAGCACCATGTGGGCACTGGGAATCAAATCCTAGCCTCCTAGAAGAGCAGCCAGTGCTCTTAGCCGCTGAACCTCTACAACAAATCTACTTTAATGAGTTGTCTGAACTCTAAATGGGGAACTCAGGAAACAGCAATGGCGTTCACACTCTGCAGCCTTCAGAAGGTGCCTCCCTCTGCCTCTTCTGGCTGCATTTTAGTTGCTTATTGGTGTGACTGGTTACATCACAGCCCCTTCCACAGAGACAGTGCAGCACGTCAGCCTGCCAAGACTGGGGTGTGGTTAGCTCAGTGTATAAGAAGCCCTCAGGGCAGGGGCTCAGTGCTCAAGAGCTCTTGTTGCTATTACCAAGGACCCAGGTTCACTTCCCAGCACCTACATGATGGCTCACAACCATCTGTATCTACAGTCCCAGGGCATCCCTGGGGTACTGTCTCAGCCCAGCAAACAATGAGAATTCCAACTTCTACTGGGGAAAGGGCTCAGCACTATGAAGTGCTTACCTTGCAAGCATGAAAACCTGACATACAGTTCATGTAAGCCAAGTAAAGCCCAGTACTACAGTGGCAGACACAGGAAGGTCAGCCAGCCTAGCCTGCTCAATTCATCCAGGCCAATTAGAGACCTTGTCTCAATAAAGCATGTGCAGACACTGTACACCATGCACATGTCCAAATACACACACACACACACACACACGAGCAAAAATAATACTGATTTACTTAATTTTTTTTTCCAGACAGTGTGACAATGTTTCTCTGTGTAGCCCTGGCTGTCCTGGAACTCACTCTGTAGACCAGGCTGGTCTCCAACTCAGAAATCCGCCTGCCTCTGCCTCCCAAGTGCTGGGATTAAAGGCGTGTGCCACCACTGCCTGGCTGATTTACGTAGTAGTAGTAGTAGTAGTAGTAGTAGTAGTATTTTATCACATAGGAATGTTCCTTTAGCTTCACGTTTCTCTGCTGTTAGTGGCTGCATCTAGGATACCTGGTCTGTCATTAGTGACTGTGCCTGAGACATCCCCTGTACTTTCTTGCTGGAGAGGGAATCTGTCTGTGAAACATCAGCCTGTTCGTCTCACTCCTTTCTTCCCCCCATGACCACAGCTGGGCACCTCTGATACTGAGAGAAGCAGGACATAAATCCTGGTCACTGCACACCTGAGCAGGACGCACAGCTGTGAATCTTTCCAGCATCTCTCCCTGAGGTCTACAGAGAGGCTAAATCTGAGGCCCACCTGGGGCAGGTTATCCAGGGCCCTCTTCATGGGTCTAGAGTGTCCCCCAAGGAAGGCCAGGGAAAACAGAGCCAGGCATTGTGATGGACATATGCAATGAGGGGCCTTCCAAAAACTTCATACATTGATAGTCTGAGGGTGCTTCCTGCAAACACCTGGACACGAGGGTCTCCTCAACTTCTCTCCCCAGGTCAGAAGCAGGCCTGACACCCAAAGGACTGGCCTGAGGTGCTACAGAAAGAAGAACAGAAGGTAACAGAAGAAAGGTTTCCTGGTAAGGGTGTGGCCTAAGCCACAGGCCCTGGGATTTTGGCCAACAATCACTCATTCACACCCTTGAGTAAGGCGTTCAGACCTGCAATTCCAGACACTACCAGGTGGAGGCGCTCAGTCCTGCAGTGAGAGATACAAGCCTCTTGGTAATACAGAGAATGTGGGCTGGGCATGACAACTGAGTCCAGTGAGCACCAGGGAGGAGTTTAGTCACGTGTGAAGGCCATCGTGTGCCTAAGCCCCTATCTCATCTCCTATCCAGCTCCCAACACACAATGACCTGCAAAGTCTACCACCATGAGAGAGTGTCCAGGACCAAGCTCAGGCTCAGGAATACTCAGGTAGGGGGGCCGTGGTGATGGCGAGAGCCCGAGTTCTTCTGAATAGTTCAGCATGATTTCTCCTGCTTTTCCAGAAAGTTCACTCACCCCTCAGCCTCTATGATTTCCTCTAGATTTAAGCTCCCAGTAAAGCAATGTCTCCCATCCCTTGTGGCTCCAGGAAGCTGTGATGAAGCCAAGTTTCCCAGAAGCGCAGGAGAGCTGCCATGTCTGAGGCCAGCAAGGACTTGTTCAAGTCACCCCGAGTCTGGGGTTCCGGGTCTTGCCCTAGCTCAGCTTATTCTTACTCAGGGACTCATCTTCTTAAACCTGCAGTCTACAGCTGGGCCACTTGGCATGCCACACACAGATCTTAGGCTATCCCACTTCCAGGATCCCGCTGTTTCTTACTCCTTACCCCAGGCTTCCCCTATTCCCCACTGACTTGAGATGAAGAACCGATCCTCCAGTCCTAGGGCCTCTGCTTGCAACTGCCTGAAAGGACCCTATCCCTAGCTTCCCCCACTGAAAAGCAGGTTTGTGACAGCCTTATAGGGAGGGTGGAGACAAGTCCACAGGACTATGCAAGTAGGCAAACGGACCCATACTGGCCCACACTGTCCCCCCACCACCCCTCACTGACACACCTCAAAGAGGTGGCTAGATTCTTTATCATATCCTCCTGTTTCAGCAATGGGGCAGGAGAGGGAACAGCCGCTTTGTCAGCCACAGTCTCTGACCCCAGACCCTCCTTCACCTCATGGCCACTCAACAATTAATGCAAGTCAGTTTGCTTGCCCAGTACTCAGGAAGCCCTCGGTCAGTCTCCAGGATCCCCTAAAGCTGGAGCATGGCAGTGCACGCTGAGAATCCCAGCTTTCAGAGGGAGAGATAGAAGGATCAGAAGTTCTAGGTCATCCTCAGCTACAGAAAAAGTTCAAGGCCAGCCTGGGCCACCTGAATGAGACACTATCTCCAAAACAAACAATAAGTAATGTCCTGGGATTGGTAGATGTGCTGGCCACACCTGAGCCTGGGTTGTGTGCACACTTGGTGAGTCTCCTACCCTTGAACTTTAAGGGTAGATGCAATGGACACACCACCTGTGGGACCAAGGTGCCTGCAGGGGCTCAGTCTGCTGATGAGGAAGCCCTTGAGAACTAAAACATGCTCACAGACCCATGTTTGATTGCAAAGAGCTAGACAGGCTTCAGAGCCTTGCCTGTTTCTCTGGGCAGATGAAGCTCATGGACAGGGCAAAGCCAAGTCAGCAAAAGAGGGATGTGGAAGCAGATCAGGTGACCTATGTAAGGGGACCCACGTGTCCCCTTCCTCCCACCGCCAGACTGACTGGGGAGATTCTGTGGCTGCTGGAGCAGGAGTCCAGATGGAGCCACTGTAGAACACACTGCCTCTGATATTCTATCTCCCCGCTCGGGCTCAGTTTCTCCTTTTGCCCCCTTTCAGCCTTATGCCCGGCAGAAGGCTGGAGGGGGGTTCTTGTAAAAAAAAAAATCTCCAAGCTTCTTTTGGCTGTGCTCGCTGGGTGAGCAGCACTGTGGCTGTGGGCAGTGGCACAAGACTTTAGTTTTCAATACAAGATACAAGCTGCCAGTGTTGAGGCCAGGCTCCTCCTATGGTTTCTGGAAAATTCACTTCAGTCAAAGGGAACATTTACCTGCTGGTGTGTGTGTGTGTGTGTGTGTGTGTGTGTGTGTGTGTATGTGGGTAGCTCTGCACACAGGCACAGAGAAGTCAGAGAAGGGTGCTGAATGCCCTGCTCTATCACTGTCTGCTTGAGGCAGAGTCTCTTGCTGAACCCAGAGTCAGGGTAACAGCCAGCAAGCCTCCTTTCTCCACCCTGTGTATCCCTAGCCTTTTTTATGTGGAGGCTAGAATTTAAACCAGGTCCACATGCTTACTCACCGAGCTTTCTTACCCACACACTCAGAGTAATTCGCCCATCCTGAGGGTCACTTTGGATCAACCTGGTTTAAATATGAAGCAGTCAATATCTAGTGTGCTATTTTTATTAAAAAGGAGAAACTCCTTTTTAATAAAAATATTTATCTTATTTATTATATGTAAGTAAACTGGAGCTGTCTTCAGACACCAGAAGAGGGAATCAGGTCTTGTTACAGATGGTTGTAAGCCACCATGTGGTTTCTGGGATTTGAACTCACAACTTCCAGAAGAGCAGTCAGTGCTCTTAACTGCTGAGCCATCTCTCCAGCCCCCTGAGAAACTCCTAAAAGGAAGCTGGAATGACTTTCCTGCCTGTGGGTTCACTACAGAATTACTTTGTTCCTTCCCATAGAGGAGGCAGTAGGGTGGCTTGGAGGCTGAAAGCCTTCTCCATCCTCTGGTGGCTGAGAATCTTACCCCTCATCCAGGACCAACATCCTCATCTGCAACACTGGTGTCTGAGGACGCTAGATTTGGAAGCATGAGCAAGGGGAGGTCACACTCTGAGTCAGAACAAAAGTGACACAGGGCGTTCTGTGGCAATTTTAACTCAGAAAAGTTTTGTGCCAATCAGAGTACTGCCTAGCTGAAGTAGGACTGGATAAAAGACACAAGAATGTGACATGCAGAGATGAACAGGCTTGACGGAGAAGACAGAGGGGGACATTTCCAAAGTGAAGGCTACCCTATCCATGTTTGCACTGAGTTAGAAACTTCGAGATCCACTGAGCAGGCTGCAGAGATGCGCTCATTACTCAAAGGAGGACCCAAGTTTGGGTGCCAGCACCCACAGCCTGTGGCTCACTACATTTACAATGCCAGATCCAGGGTATCTGATGCCCTCTTCTGTCCTCCTTAGGCACTGTGTTCACATGCGCATACTCTACACACACACACACACACACACACACACACACACACACACACACACAGAGGAAATCCTTTAAAAATACCTAAGTGAAAGCTAGTTTATGGAATGAAGCCAGAGAGCGCCTCGCCTCCAAAGCTAAATGTTTTCAGGCTTCCTCTCACAAACGTATGGAGCAAGTAGACTTCAAACCGAGTAGAAAACAGAGGATGCCACCATCCACTTTGTATCAACTAGAAAGGAAAAGCACAATATCTGAAATGAAGTGTTCAGTAAGCACACAGTTCAGTCCATGTGCCAGAGGACACCCAGGGTACTTGGTGGCTGAGCAGTGGAAACAATCCACAATGCCGTGCAAGAAGAAGGCCTCTGACATCTGCAGCCTGCACAATGATGCCAGGCCGTCCGACATACTCTGTCTCTCTGTGTGTCTCTCTCTCTGTCTCTGTCTCTGTCTCTCTGTCTCTCTGTCTCTCTCTCTCTCTGTCTCTCTCTCTCTCTCTCTCGACCCCCCCCCCCCTGTGCTTCCTCCTGTCTGTGTTTCTTTGGGTTCTGAGGGCTGGGAGATGCCCAGGACGTTTAAAGCAGCAGGTCTGAGCTGGCCCAGAGCTCACCTAAATGCCAGGTGGGCGTGGTGCTTCCTCAGAGTCCCAGTGTGCAGGAGGCTCAGGCAGACAGGGGTCTACGCATCCTGCTGACTAGCTAGAGGTGCCACACCGGATCAGCTGAGAGACACTGTCTCAAGGAAAGAGCAATATGGAGAGCAATTGGGAGAGATTCCCAATCTCACCTTGAACCTCTACACACATGCACCTGAACATGTCTAATCAGCACACACAGGTAAGCAGGAATACACACACACAACAAAGAAAACTACCTGAAAAGAGTTATTTTAAAAATAGCTTTTATGGTGACCCGGCGGGTGGAACACACCCAGAACCCTCCAAGACACCTGGAGGTCCACCCACCACCATGTGGCCCACCCTCAGTAGGAGCCACTCCGACATACAAGTGTCTGGTGGATAGATGGGAGAGAAAGGGAAACGGGATGGCTTGAGCACTATGAAGGGAGGCAGACCTGGAGATGTGAGGATGGAGAGGAGTGGGCTGATGTGACACCTCAGGCCATGGTGGAGTCCCCACCCATGCAGCTGCTGAGGGCCACAGCTGGGTCCCTGGCCATGCAATGGTGTGGATGAGGGAGGGTCCAGCATCCAGTGGTCTTCCCAGGGTGGAAACAGGCCTGTCTCACTTACATGCAAGTGGGAGGCCTGTGGTGATCACAGAGTGTAACAAAGATTACAGGATGAAACAGAGATGCCTTTGGCTCACCAACCACAGTACTTCCAGAGCCTGGGCACCAGGCTCGGCCTTGAGCACAGGTCATCAAAGCTTCTTCTTCTACCACCACGACTCACTTTCCCTCAAAGATAGGCTCCTCCCACCTGGAGTTCCCCATAAGTGTAGGGTAATTCTTCTGGCCAAAGGAGTAAACTTGGCCCAGAACAAGCCTGGAGTTTCTGGGTCTCAGTAATTGGCCAGAGATGGTGATGTGGCCCATTCCTGGCCAATGAGACTCTTGCTTCAGAACCCTGGAATTCTGCTGCCCTGGCAGGAAATGGGGCTTCTCAGGGGGTCACTACCTATGTGCACAAAGAGAGACGCAGGGAGGAGGTCAGTGGAGCACACCGTGCTGTGGGGGTAGGGCCTGGTCCAATGCATTTTGCCTAAATCCACTTTGAGTTATGTCTCCTGTCTCTGACCAACATTACTCTATTCTTAGGTGTGTAGAAGTTGACTCAAATCCCAGTGGCCTCTGCCCGGCATGCCCATCAGGGCTGCCACTGGTCCTCCCGCATGGCAGCCGGCTGCACCTCTCTCCCTGAGCTGCTCAGAGTGAGGGGTGTAATTTATGGTAGGAAGCTCTTAACAGCATGGGTGCTTTGGGAGAGCCTGTGACAATAGGCATAAAGCCGGCATTTAACCAGTGTGAAAGGAGCCTAGATTTACTGTCTGGGCCAGACGGGAGTTTTGTCCACAAGCCATCTCGGAGTACATTGACCACTAAAGGCTTCAACAGAAGACGAGGACCAAACAAAGGAAGTCAATTTTAAAAGGAACTTTGTCAAGGAGGTTTAGATGCCCACCAGATAGAAAAAGAGCGGCTGTCCTCGCCGGTGACAGCCGACCTGCCCAGTTGCAGCAGATCAGAGGGAGATGCTAATGAAGTCGTTTGAATGCCATTTGATGGACCCAGAGAATAGGGACCCATGTCCCCAAGCCTACAGTAAGGTGAAGGGATCAAAGAAGGTGCTGGCCTTTGGGTTTGCTGCAGGGACAAGGCACCATTGTCCCAGCTGCCTTTTGCAGCTACGAAGTGTTTTTTTTAGATACAGTGTTTACCAACAGAGAAGTGTGTTTTTAGATTGTGTTTACCAACGGAGACACACAGCCCTGCTGGCCCAGGCCCACAGAGTTTATGACCAGGAACAAACTTCTTAGAAGGGAAAAGAAAACAACTCTTTTAGAGCAGGCTGGGAAAGGCCTGTTCGCTGAGCTTCAGCATCGCAGGGCTGGGCCCAGCCTAGCAGGGGGGAGGGGCACACAGCAGCCTGGCAAAACAGAAGGCCTGGCATGGCACACACAAGGATCTTGCCTTTCCAGAACAATCAGAAAGAGAAGGAGGCCTGACTGTGCTCAGAATCCCCTGACAGCTCTCAGTGTGGCTTGTCACACTCTTGTCTTCTTATGACAATCCCCTTCCCCTCTTGGGCCCCCTCTCGCCCAAGTTCACAGGCTGCAGACTCTGAGAAACTGTAACGCTCAACTTGGGTAGTAGAGACTGTTTAGGGCCTGATACCCTTGAGCTGGCTCCCTGGCCAGTGGTTGGGGCTGTTTCCTCTGAACTTCCATGATAGCCTCCAGCCTCAGAACTCACCCCAGGCCCTGAACTCAAGTCCCTGACTGCCAGCTCCACTGGCCAGGGTCCCTATTCTGTCTCATTCCTGTGTGGCTCTTTTTTTGCAGGCAGAGCCCTCATCTTGGCAGATCCCTGGTCTCCTTCAGCCTGATGTACCCTGTATTCACTGTTGTGGGTAGGCAGGCTCTTGGATTCAGACTCTGTAACCTGGCTCTTTGCCTGACCTCTGTCTCAGTACCTTTCCCAGCGTGCTTTCGATCGGGGCTGATCTGTTCAGAAACGAGAGCCCGGAGCCCCAGCTCAGTTGCTAGGCATAGTTAAGAAAGGCATGTTACTGGGATACACATCCCAGGGTGTGGGGCGAGGCAGAGATGTGGCTCTTTGTAGGAGCTCTGGTTACAGCCTGAAAGGAAAGTCAGGTAAAGTAGATGTCTCCTCTCCCTGCCAGGACCTAGGACTCAGGGTCTTTCCAACCTTGCCATTGGGTGGCTATAATTTGGGGATATTGTGGCAGCTTGGGAGGCAGGCTTACCACCAGAAACGCTGTATTCACATCCGAGGGCTGTCACAGCAAGCAGCCATAAGCCAAGGGTAGGTCACAGTGAGAACAATTCTCACAGAGTTCTGGGAGCAGAAATCTGAATCAAGGTTGACAAGGTGGGCTCTTCTGCCCAAGTGCCCCAGGAACTGGAGAGAAACTGATCAACATCAAGGAAAGTGTTCCAGGCCCAGGGCAGCACAGGGGCAGGCAGGGATCGGAGAGAAGCCCACCCCGGGCTGCAGCCTAACCGAGACTTCCAGCTGTTGTTGGTTTGATAAAGGAATTAGCATAAAAGATGACAAAGTGGTCATTTTTAAACTTTATTAGCAGAAAGCTTCCCTTGAACTTAATAGGAACAAGGAAAAGAATGGCTAGCTTGGTTAGGTTAAGGAAGTGTGGGGTAGGAGGCATCCTAACTGACCCTGGGAAGATAAGGTGCTGCCACCGTGGCCCCATATCAGTGTCCCTGCTGTGGCAGATTGTCCTAACCCTTCCATAGTCTACAACCCCACCAGGCCATGGTAACAGACACCTTTATCCTCTCCACAGCCACGCAGTAAGGTCATTTTCCATGCTATCACCACCACCACCATAACCATCACTCATTGTTGTAAAGAACACCTTTGAGGCACCTTCTCCGCTCAGCGTCCATGTCTTCCCACAGCCTGCTGCTCTGCAGATAGCATGGGTCTGTACCACCTATTCTCGTAGTTACCGAACTCCTACTCTTTGAACAGCATAAGCTCTCAGACCGTAGCAGTGAACAAAGTATGCACGATCTCAGCCGCTGAGGAGCTCACACATGATTTTTAGGGCAAGGCAAAGAACATGCAAGTAACAAATACATAGCAAGACCATGCTAAGGAGAACAGTGCCTGAAGCAACTTCTCTGTCCTACCCCCTCCAGGAAGCCTGTGGCAAGACAGAAACATACATGCGTGAGAAGCTAATCACACTTCACACTGGATACAATAAGGAAATCTCCAGCCTAGCACATGCCAATTAAATATCACCGGAGTGATGCAGAGTGGATGGAAAGAGCAAGGAAGCTGGCAACGAATAACAACAGGTGAAGAAGCCTGGAAAAAAGATAACTTGTTGCAAATACCAAGGACCAGACAGGAGTTAGCACTACAGACACTTCAGCACCAAAATACTAAACAGAGCACCGAGCTAACCAGTGCTCTGGCCGCTGTGTGATCTTGACCCAGCTTATTTTTAAAAAATCACAACTTAGATAGATTGAAAAAAAATTAAATCCACAAGTTAATAACTGCTCCCACTCAAAATCTCCAGACGTCAATATTTCATTGGAGAATTTTCCACCAACGGTTACAGAAGTGTTAGCACAGTAGTCCACAGAATCTCTTCCAGAAAACAAAAGAAGGAGCCATCTACCTGTGCATTGTAGGTATTCTGTGTCTTTCTGATCCCAAACCAAAGGCAGCACAGGGAAGGGGGAGGAGGGAGGAGGGAGGAGGGAGGAGGGAGGAGACTCATAGACCAATGGCCCTTACAAACTTCTCAGAAGTTTGTCTCTAATCGCCAGGTCCTGGCATCCTTCCACAGGGGACTGACCAGTACACTATGGCATAGAATATTAGTCAGCAAGGAAACGGAAGAAACTGTCAGACATTCAACCACATAATGTATTTCCAAAGAGTTATATTGAATTAAGACACCACAATCAGGCTAACCGGCCTTCCCTGGACTAGGAGACAATGACCACCAACCATCTTGGACTTCCCTGAATATCTTATTAATAATATTCCAATTCTGGAAACAACTCAGATGGCCAAGTAAATAAATGAAAAACAAAAATTAAAAACCAGAAAATACTGACACTCTGCTCAGCAATTTCTACACAATGTTCCCCTGACTCCAGGGGAAGGGGGGTAAGTTGGGAGGTTTTGTTTTATATTTTTAGTTTTTCTGGGACAGCATCTCATGTGGCCCAGGCCACCCTTGAACTTGCTATGTAGTTGGGGGTGGCCTTTATTTTAACCCCCTGCCTCTACCTTCCAAGTGCTGAGATTAGAGGTGTGCCATACCACACCTAGCAAGAAAGGCGATTTTCAATAGTTCTCAGTTGATGAATGAGTCACCCAGATTGCTGGGAGAGGCTAAGCCCAGACCAGGGTCCATGTACTCAGTCACTAAAGAAGTACCCATGTCAGGGCCCAGGAAGTTCCAGAGAGTGATGACTGGGTAGGAACTCCCCCTCAGCTACCAGGTAATGCCACAACCACCCCCCAGGCTGCAGAGACACAAACCTCCCACTTTCAGGAATGCCTGGGCTCATGCAGGCTCTGTTTGAGCTAGTGAGCTCTAATGAAGGCAGAGCCAGGCTGGAGAAGCCCAGCCTTCCAGGGCCCTGGATAGGCACCCTGAGGAGAGATGGGCTGTCCTGGGAAGGTGAGTGAAAGCCAATCCTAGTGGGAAAAAATCCAGGCAGAGGCCGCAGGCTGTGCTCAGCTGGCAAAGAGCTGGTGGTTAATAACTGCCTCCAGAGTGGCAGCTAATTCCCAGGGCAGGGAGCCACTCCGAGGCTGGGTTCCATTCCCAAGGGGCTGCATGTGGGTTGCCTCACAGGGTGATTCACAGCCATACTTGGAATAGTTGACAGCTCACCTCTAACCTGGGGAGGAGGAGTGTGATAGAGATGCCCCGCTTAGGGCTGCCGTCTCTCAGGTGGTTCTGGGAGTCTTTGCTCATCGTTCTCTACTGCAAATGCTTCTCTGATGAAAGCTGAGAGATGCATTAGTCTTTGAGTATGACGATAAGTCACTACATCTAGGGCTTATGACTGGCCTAGCCACAGGTTCTTAGCCCTAACAATGGTGCCAGGTCTGGCCTCCGTCTTGAGAATTGAGCCTTAACTCCAATCAGAAAGTGGTTGGTTACTCTCAGGACACTTGTGCCACTGTACCAGTGGGCATGGCTTCCCAGGTCCATGGTTACTGTAGCTCTCAGAATCACAGCTGGATAAGATTGGAGATCGCTTTCTCCTCCAGTGTGTGCATAGAACCTGCCAGGAATGTGAAAGCTAGCTGGTAGGGGGTCACGCTTCCAGGTCAATACAACCTTGATTTCTCCATGTTTTATGACTCAAGCATATGGTGTCTCCAGCAACATAGTCTTACTGTCAAGTTCTAGAGAGTATCCAAGAGCAGTGGCAGCAGCCTGCAATATTCAGAGGTCGATGGGACCCCACTGACCAACAGCAGCAAAAGAAGTAACTCATTCCTGGCTCAGAGGAATTATCCTGTGGTATCTGGTAAGGACATGCCTCCTCCCATTCTGGGGTCACTCCAGTTAAATTCTTCTTATATGTGCATATGCATATTACTTTAGGAAGTTCCTATAGCAGTAGGTTTCCATGTGGGTCAATCATCCCTCCTCATACTCCCTCCTCTACCTTCCCCTCCCCCCACCCCCAAGGCTTTAAGGCAGCATCAGAAGAGGAGGAGGTAAAATTGGAGAGTCAGAGGTGATGGATGAAGACATGGAGACATTGTATTCTGTTTCTTTCTTTTTTTCCGGCTTCTTTTTTTTCCAAAACAGGGTTTCTCTGTATATCCCTGGCTGTCCTGGAACTCACTTTGTAGACCAGGCTGGCCTCGAACTCAGAAATCCGCCAGCCACCACGCCCAGCTTGACATTGTATTCCGTACATGAGGGATCCATCCACAGCTACTCGTCCTAGACCTCTATTCTCTGAAGCAGTGAGACCAGAGAAGGCAGTGAGTTTCCTCAGATCACACAGCACAGACTGGGCAGGAGGTGGTGCTCTATTGTGTGCAAAGGTTTCCACTGAGACCGGGCCTGGGGAGAGATGCTCCTCTCCCAGAGGCATCCTTCCGAGCAGACATAGAAATCTGGCCAAAGGCTGCGAATGTTTGTTTCCTTTAATGTGTGTGTAAAAAAACACCTCTTCCAAGGGTGTAGTGCAAAGTGGAGTATTTGAGAGGTGGTCACATCATGAGGTTGAAGCCCTCATGGATGGCATTCCTGCCCTTACAGAAGAGCCCCCAAAATGTCCCTTCCTCTCTAGATAATGAAGACACAGGGAGAAGGCACACCTGTGAACCAGCAAGTGCCTCTCACCAGGTTCCAAAGCTATAGGCACCAATCTACTAAGCTCCCCGTACAAACACGAGGTGTGCTGAATGCCAAACCAGCAGGAGGCCATGCACAGGATGAGAGAGAGTGGTCCTGAGCCTCTGTCCTCTCCTCCCTTAGCTGCCAGCTCTCTGCGCAGGTAGGTTCCTTGGCAGAACCCATGAGAGGCTGAACAGTTCCTGGTACCCGCTTTGACTTCCAGGGGTGCCTGGACAAGGGCTTTGAAGAAATAACAGGGTTAGCCATGGATCACTAGGAAAACCAGTGAGCCTTCCTCTCCTCTGTGCCTCAGTTTCCCATCTGTGTAGGAGGGAAGGACTGAACTGATCCAGTTCTGCAGCAAAGACTCACAGATGATGCCCAGCTCTTCCCAGTGGGAGCTGGGCCCTGCGCTAGAGGGTGCTGCTGGACTCTGAGACAAACCCTTGCAAATGGGCAAGAAGCCTGTGATTTGGGCTAGCCCTTTGATCAACCTGGGCAGAGGAGTCATCTGCAGGCCTAGGCATGGTCCTGAACAAGTCTCCCACCCTGAAGGGCCTCACCTCCCTCCTTGACTCCTTCTGTGCTGGAGGGAGGTTCTATGTACCCAGTGACCCTTCTAGGCTTAGCCCAGCGCTGCAAGGCTCTGACAGCTTGTGAGACCACAGTGGGACACGGGTTCATAGAGCCCAGTCACCCATGGGCTAGCAGTCTCCAGGGGCCTTCTGCCACTCTGTGCATCTTGTCTCCATAGCCCAAGGCCCTGGCCATGGCACAGATGGCTGCTCCTCAAGCACACGCCAACCCTAGCTCTTGACTCCCCTGATACATCATTTTGTTCAAGCTTTCCCTCTTGCTGGGCCTTGATTTCCCCATTTTTAAGATAGGTCTGGGACTTAAATCTTGTTCCTAAACATTACATGTCTCCACATAAGCAGGCAAAGACAGGAAATTTTGACTAAAAAAATGGTTGATGAGAAGAAGAGAGGAGGGGTGGGAAGGTGAAGGGAAGGGGGGACCCAGGAAGTAGTGGGGAGGAGAGGGGAGAGGGAAGAGGGGAGAGGAGAGGGGAAGAGGAAGAGAAACGCAGTATACTTGCTTAATGTGGGCAATGTCTGGTGCCATCCTGAGTGGGGGTGGAGCAAGTAAGATGTGTTCCAGGACCCTAGCCCCGTCTAAACAGCAGGAGCCATGTCTGTTCTGGGATCCTCTAGCCCCCCCAAGTGACTCACATTTACCTCAGGTCCCACAGACAGGCATTCCACCCAGCAAGGTGCTCGTTGGAATTCAGCCCTTGTTCCTATTGGAAAATTTTTATTATCTTTAAATCTGATTCCAGGAGTCTCAAAGACCATGGTTTAGGCTGCGTGACTCACAAGCCGTGGGCAGGGAATGTTGTTGGGGCTTGAGTTTGGGCAGGCAAGGATTCCCAAAGGTGGGTGGGTTTCTTGAAACCTCTAAGAGGTCTCTATTTCATAAGCAGACAGCCAGGGCAAGGTAGACAGCCACAAACACCCTTAATCCAACATCACGCCCTGCTATCCTGCCTGTCCCCTCCAGGTGACCAAGGTGTTTCCTTGGCTTCCTATCAAGAAGCTATAGAGCCATTGATTCTCTTGGCCACTTCTAAGGTCAAAACATGCTGAGAAGCCTTGGGGACAGGGGACAGGCAGTAGAAATGGGCACCAGGCTCCAGAAGTGCAGCTAACCACTCCAGGGATCTTATGGATAACCAAGTTAGTAGTGAGAGCTGCTACCTCTCCAGTCCAACAAGTTCCCCACAGGCCGTGTCTACGACAAAGGCCTGACACATCACACCAGTTTGTCACCCCACAAGGACGCTTCATGCACACATTCTCACACCCATTTTACAGATGAGAAAACTGAGGCTCAGAAGGGTGAGATAATATGCCTAAAATATGAAAGTCGGGATTTGAATTCACATCTGTCTATTCCTGGCACCTGTCCCTTACCATTCCTTCTGCCTCCTCAGCTTGTTGCCAGGACTTACTGTCAACCCTGCAGATGTCACCATAAAGAAGAGAATGAGGACAAGTGTAAGCCCAGTCCTGAGTGAGACAGAAAAAGGAGTGTTCCAGCCCAGTCCCCATGGTCTGGGGAGTCAGTGCCCTCATACTAGGCTGTGCGTGACACAGACCTGCAGAGCATCTCCCAGAGCTGCCTCAGTGAAGACAGAGCAGTCAGGAGGAGGCCTGTGTCACAAGGAGTTAGGAAAGAGCCACACAAAGGCAGGATGACACGGCGTCAGGGAATATGGAGGTGTCCACCACGGGCTGTTAGCACATGTGTTTTGTTTAGTCACAGAAAATGCAAGGGCCTTAGGAAGCAGAGAGCGAGATGCATGTAAAGATGGGCAGAGGGATGGAGGGAAGGATGCATGGATGATTGGTGGATGGATAGATGATGAATGGGTAGATGGAGAGATGAATAGCCATATGGATGGATGGATGGATGGATGGATGGATGGATGGATGGATGGTGGCTAGATGGGTAAATGGATGTGTGGACAGAAAGATAGACTGATGAGCAGATGGCTATATGATATGTATGCATTGATAAATAGATTTATACCCAAACACATATATATGGATAAATGAACTTGGTAGATGGATGGATGGATGGCGGCTGGGTGGGTGGATTGCTGAGTAGATGGATGGGTAGGAGGGCACCCTGATCCTTCTGTTGCCAATAGTGTAGCTACCTCTGTACTGGGAACATGGCCAACAAACAAGAGGAGACCCCTGAGCCAGGCTGGAGCTGAAGAGCCAACCAGCTACCCTGAGACAAGCTCTATGTGGGGATCTGATATGTGGGGAGAATGAGAGGTGGGCGGTGGCTCCCAGCCAGGACACACAAGCAGCCTCCTAATGGCCCTCCTGGGAAGCCATCCAGCTCTGGAGCCTGTGAGCTAGGTCTCAGTCCTGGCTGCCTTTCCTCCTGGGCTGACTGAACAGCACGGGGCAAGGCATTCTTCAGGTCTTGGCTGCATAGACAGGATGGGGGGTGGGTGAGAGCTCCCACCCTTGGCTCTCTTTGCTGCCAGCGCCCTAGAGGACCATTGCATCCTGTGGCAAACCTAAGTTACAGAGCCAGGCCTCAGAGGCAGAAAGGTCTTTAAGTTCTCATGGTTCCAGACCAGGTGTCCAGTGGCACTGGTGGAATTCATGAGCCAATCAATGGAATCTGGAGTCCCAGCTGTGTCCTGACATGGCACGTGTCCTCTCGGAGGAACCTGGAGGCCTGTACTGAGACTTGCTCTTCCTGTGCTCTGGGAGCACCTCCAGATGCTATCTATGGGCACAAGGTCCAGGGGGCCAAGATCCAGGATGTTCTTCAAAAATGAGGTGAGCTATCCAGTTCCGTGTGGAATATGCCAAGGATACCTGTAAACTGGAGACGTTCCAAGAGGAACAACATCCGTTCTCCAGTAAAATGGGAAGATAGGAAGGCAAGGAGAGAGGGAAAGGACAGAGAGAGGGGGAAGGGGAAGGGGAAGGGGAAAGGGAAGAAGAATGGAGGGAAGGAGAGAAGAAAGTGGCTAGTAGTAGGTAGTTTGATGAATGGATGGATGGATGGATGGATAATTGAGTAGAGAGAAAGGTTTGTTTGGCTAGATAGTTGGATATAACTCCTTGGTTGGTTGGTTGGTTGGTTGGTTGGTTGGTTGGTTGGTTGGTTGGTTGGTTGAATGGCTGATAAGTTGGTTGATAAAATAGCCCTTAAGTTAGCAAATGGCTAGCTTGAATCATGGTCAACCCAGCAACTGAGACAGTGGCAGGCTTTACCTGAGGCTGCACCTGCACACCAGCCTCTGGGTTCACCCTTTCCCAGGACAAATGCAAACATTGTTGCTTTACTGTTCTCATCTAATCCAATGTTTTCTTTGAATTGAACTAGGGGTAGAGCCTGCCCAGCATGCTCAAAACTTTGGGTTCCATCCCCAGAACTGGAGGAGAACCTGATTTCAGTGATTTCAAGTATCCACAAAACAAAATCCAAGGGCTTCCCCCAGTCACTCGAATCTCCATGTACTGTGAGTCCCTGTCCCTTGCCCACCAGCCCCTATTGCAGCCCCCTCCCCTGCTGAGCTGGGTGCCTTCCCCTCTGTTCATGTGTGTTTAAGTCTTATTTGCAGAGCAAAATACATCTGAGTTCCAGGCCAGCCTGATCTCTGATCTTTGCAGCAAATTTCAGGACAGCCAGAGCTACAGAGCTACACAGAGAGACTTTGTCTCATAAAGATAAATGAGGAGAGAGAGAGGAGGAGGAGGAGGAGGAGGAGGAATAAGAGGAGGAGGAGGAAGAGGAAGAGGAAGAGGAAGAGGAAGAGGAAGAGGAAGAGGAAGAGGAAGAAGAGGGGCCTCCACATGTTCATACACAAACATGCACACCTGCACATATGCATGCATACATGTTAAGTCAGCATACCAAGCTCTGTGCACACTTGGCTTCCATCTGTTTGTTTCCTGGATCTCTATGCACAGAAGACTGGAAGGAGAGATGACCAAACACTGAAGGTGATTGCCACCCACGTGTGCCAGTCTGGCCTGGTGCCTCCCTCTTTCAAAGCCACACAGTCAAAGTGCAGAGACAGAGAGGGGGGATGGCGCCAGCTGCCAAGCGAGGAAAGACTTTGGCCTCAGTCCTGAGAGCCCCAGCACTCTGGCAATGAGAACAGGACCGCCACAGAGTCTGCAGACCCTCCCTCAGCCTTGGCACTGCAGCAGGGGACGAAGCACGGGCACAGAGGAGTAGGATCTGAGCCAGCTTCCTACACCACCGAGTGGGATCCGCAGGGATGGAGGACTGGGAGGGAGAAACCCCTCAGGAGACGATCACCCTGTCAGCCATGGAGACCGGGGTCCTAGAGCCCATGGGTGGTAAGTCAGCATGTGTATGAGCTCCAGGACACAGCCCTGGTCGGGTGACATGGGCCTTGCCACTGGTGGGGCACAGACATAACAAATATTTCCCTAGACATCCTCCCTGATAGGGGAATACCTAAAGGCCCCTTTTTTCTTAAAGCATCAATGTCCAGTTTTGACTTAGGCTGCCCAACAGTGGAGGGGAGAGAGGAAGGCAGAGAGCCATGACCTGCGCTTTCTGAAGCCAGGCTCCATCAGACCCCGGCTCACACTTGTGGCTACATGAAGATTTATTGAAGCCATGGCATGGGCTAATTTCTTTTCCTTTAAACCATTTGCATCTGCCCTAGGAGCGATACAAAGAGCACACTTGGTCAACTGCATTTGGAATCTCTGGTTGTTACCAAAGAGGTGGCCGTGTGTTTGGTATCAAGCAGGGCACTGTGTTAGGGAGGGGACAGGTTCTCTCTCTTCCCTTCTCTTTTCTTGACCAGAGAATATAAAAGCTGGAATTCCTCATTATGTTTTGGGACCCACGAAATGAGCAGGAAAACCCCTCAAAGAAGACAGATTCAGCACATGCTGTCACCAACTGCTTGGTCTCACCACTTGTCAAAAAAAAATGTTACTTAAAACTCAGACAATGAAATATCATTTTAAGCCGTGCACTGATGGTGCACACCTTTAATCCCAGCACTTAGGAGGCAGAGGTAGGCAGATTTCTGAGTTCAAGGACAGCCTGGTCTACAGAGTGAGTTCCAGGACAGCCAGGACTACACAAGAGAAACCCTGTCTCGAAAAACAAAAACAAAAAAAACAACAACAAAAAAATCATTAAAAAAAAAAGAAAGAAAAAATACCTCTGTTGCATTTCTTTGTTGAGGGAGGGGCAAGCACAAACGGTGGTGGAGTACAGAGACAAGAGGGCCATGTGGCAAGTATCTGTGGCAAGGACCACGCATCGGGACACTGGAGCAGCACCATCCCTGCTCTCCTAGGGTGGCAACAGTACACTCTTACTGGGAGCAAGGCCGTGGCAGACCATCTGTCCCTTGTCCTCAAAAATAAATAAATAAATAGATAGATAAATAGATAAATAAATAAATAATTCCCCATCTGTCCCAATTTACAGACTGGGACACTGAGGCACATCAGTGGTAGCTCTTATAGGGAAGGAAGGTGAGAGGAGGCTCAGTCTGTTCCCATAGGCCTTTCTTCACAAAACAGTCTATCTCGCTGTCCCTATTAGCCTACCAGGATGACCTCCTAAACCAGTCCCTCCATCCCAGGCTTAGACAGACCCCACCCGAAGAGTCCCATCTGGGCACCGGTCTTTCCCATTGCCTTGCTGGACTCCATGCCCAGACTCCCAGGACCTAAGATGGGCACCCAGGAATTAAAGCATTGGGATCTGGGACAAACTAAGGATCTCTTGAGACCATGGACCCCAGGCACCTCGACAGTCTTGCTTTGAGCTCTTGGCATGCCCCCCCCCCAATCTTGAAGACATTGAGCAAGGCTTGACAAAGTCAAGGAAGCAGGAGGGAGGAACGGGGGAATGCCAGTGGGGATGGGTAGGAAACTAGGGGGAAAGGTAGGGTAGGACAAAGAGTGGAACATCTGCTTGGTACCCATGTGGTGTTGACAGGCACCCACCCACACCAAGTATGGAAACACCATGGGCCCTGAGTAACTCCAGATGCCCGAAGACCACTCCAGACCAAGGGGGAGAGAGAAATGTGCCCTGGACATGCAGATGTTTTTGCGGATGACAGGGGGTGATCCCTCTTTGGGCCTTCTTGTGAGGTATCCTGGGAAAGGAGGTGACTCTGGGCTCAGCCATGAGCATAGGTCAGATCCACATTACAGGTCACCAGCAAGAAGCTTGTATACAGGAAGCACTCAATGCTTGTCTGCTGAACACAGATGCACCAGAGGATGGTGGCTTATGTCTCTGAGTTGCTCCGTTGCCAGCACCTCCCACAGTCCTGCCTGTGGGGCCTTTGTGCAGCCTCAGGAGCTGGAGGAAAGAAGCTGGCTCCTTCAGCAGCACCCCAGAGCTCAGTCAAGCCTAGCGCTACAGGAGTGTCAATCAAGCATACAATGAAGGCTGTGCTCCTGGAAGGACCTGGAGAGGCCTCTCTCGGTCTCCTCTCAGGTTCCAGGGGAGTTACTCACACCCAGAATTCTCGTGGGTCCCTCAGATGGAGTGAACCTCACCTTGGATCTAGGCGCCTGCAGCCAAAGTCCCTGTCTGGTGGGCCTCTGGATTTGTCTCTCTCCTCTCCTCTGGGCCTCGATTTCCTCATCTGTGAATGAGAGGCCTGGTACTGTCCTGCCAACCTCACAGAGATGGCAGATCAGCATGAGATGAGAAACTAGGGCAGGCATTTTCCTCCCGGGGTGGGGGGGGGGCTCCAGCCCCAACAAGGGTCTTAGCCATGGCCATGACTACCCTCCATCCTCACCTGCCTGTGAGAACAAGCTTTGGCTGGCAGCCTGCTGCAGCCTCCTGGGTTTCTACACCTCTAGCACACAGTCAGAGCTCTATAGGATCTGGTCTCAGACAACTGCCACCTTTGTCCAGTATGCTTTGACCTGGGACTGATAGGCTTCTGAGGTTTCCATGGAAGCCCAGAGTCCCAGAAACTTGCCTCTTCCTTCTCCACTTCAGGAAGACATCTGATAGGAGGCCTGGGAGGAAGGCCTTCCTACATGCCAAGGTAAGGGCAGCACCTTGATGCCTCTCATGCTAGCTTCAGAGCCAAAGTTGCCAGAACTTTCTGTGAGTCTTGCTCTAAAAAAAAGAATAGGATCCTTAATCATAAGGACCCCCCCTGAGAGGGAGGGGCAAGAGGGAGAGAAGGAAGGAGAAAGTGGAAGAGAGAGGGAAGAAAGAGAAGGAGGGGGAAGGGAGGGAGGGAAAAAGAATTGATAGGAAGCAAGAAGTAAGGTAGAGGAAGAAGGGAGGGAGGGAGGGAGGGAGGGAGGGAGAGAGGGAGGGAGGGAGGGAGGGAGAAGAAAGCAGGGAGGAAGGAGGGAGGGAGGAAAGAAAAGGTCCAGGGTGCAGGCAGGCCACCCTCATTGCGTACAGCCACACCATGGAAGCTTTCTCCCCACACTCTGCCCTTTGGCGAGTCTCTGCTGAGCAGACCGCCATCCACATCAGTATTCATGACATCTGTCTGCCTCTATGGCTCCCCAAGAGGAGCCTCCCCAGTACAGCCAGCCTCGCCCCTCTGCCGAGCTTTCTTTCCCCTTCAAAACAGATTGCAGGACAGATGACCGCAT
This sequence comes from Mus minutoides, assembly GCA_902729485.2. Classification (NCBI taxonomy): domain Eukaryota; kingdom Metazoa; phylum Chordata; class Mammalia; order Rodentia; family Muridae; genus Mus; species Mus minutoides. Next base: position 85,162 of record LR753342.1, read on the forward strand.
TGTTTGTCCCATTTCCATCTGAAAACTCCCCTCCGTGTTGGCCACTGGGCGCCCCTATTAAGGGCCAGGCAGCGCAGGGCCACGTGGGGTGGCCCTGCCCAGCCTCTGTCTCCCGCTCCCTGGGGCCTTTCCATCGGAAGAGGGAAAAGGGCCGGAAAGACAAAGGTGGGACATAAATTAAACCCCAGCTTTTTTAAGTTCAAACCGAATTTTCTTTATTTTTTTTTTCCACAGCTGTCAGAGGAGCCGGTTAGAACTCCAGTAATGCATGTTTAATGTATTAAGAGAAAGGGAAGAAGAAAAGCCGGCGTCCACCCCGAATGTTCTGTCCACCGACTTGCATCGGGGACATTAGTTCGGGCCAATGAACTCTGAGTCAAGTGTGGAGCCGTGGACAGGGGCCAGGGACCCCCGCCGGCGGCTGTCATATCTACTGAAAGCTCACGCATCATAGCTGCGCTGCGGGACAGGATGGGGACAAACGTCTCACAGCCCCAGGGGCCGCCACACAGCCCCAGGGGCTGCCACCAAGCAGGCCCTCCCCTCAAGGCTGTTTGGAGGCGACCTGTTGCTGTCATGGTGCAGGCCAGACCCACCTCCTACCTGACCCCAGCAAACATCAGCCCTCTTCAGGTCTTCCGGTGCCACCCTCCATTTTGGGGAATAGCCCCAATCCCAAGCCTGAGAAAATAGGACTGAAGGTCAGGTTTGGAGTGAAGCTGTGTAAGCAGAGAACAGGAAAAGAACACTGCGGCTGGAGGCTGGGACCCCTGCACCCCCGTGGTGTAGCCTAAAATGAGCAGAGCAGAGATGGGGCCTCTGGCCAGTGGCATGGCACCTCCATGACACATACATACTGTCATCGGTATCCTGAAATACAGGCTTGGAGAACAGAAGAGGGAAGAGAACAACCTCTAGCCTTGGTAAAGGGGACATTCCAGGCTGTCAGACCTCACCAAACCTAGAGCCCACTAAGCCCTACAGAAGAAACAAAGGTCTGATTAGAGGGAGCCTCCTCCCTCCACTGCGGAGGATTCAGTACTAGTCCTAGGGAGACAGGATTGCTCTCTGTAGCTACGAACTCCTGGAAAGCCTCCTGACTCAGCCTCTTGAGTGCTGAGACAACAGGGGCATACTCCACATCCAGTTTCTGGTTTGTGCAGTACTAAAGATGAAACCCAGGTCCTCATGCACACTAGGCTCTCTACCACCTGAGCCACCGCCAGCACTAAGGCCACCATTGTTAATAGTCAGCCCCTTGGGGACTCTGAGTCTTCACTTTCATGGGCTGGGGTCCTGGCTGGCTGCGGTCCAAGTTGTTTTATTTATGTAAGTCACATGTGCCCCACCCCCTCAAAGCCCTCCTCAAGATATCTTAGCAAATAGCTTGGGCTAGGAGGCAGGCATGATGGGAGACAGCGACCCCAAAGGAAAGATCTCGGGTGAATGCAGCACATACTCAGAGTCCTAGGAAGGAGTGACCGTGGAGACAGGAGCACTAACTTGGCCTTGCATTTATTTATTTATTTATTTATTTTCCACGTGGTAGAGGTTTATTAAGCAGGTAAAGGGGGGGGCAGAGAAGAGAGAAGAAAAAGAGGGCCCTGCATTTATACACGCTTCACAGAGTAGGTGAGACGGCTAGAGTCACAGGCACCTACAGGCCAACTGAACCCAAGAACTCAAATTCTGTCCCCCTGCCCTGAAGGAAGAGGTCAGGGGAAAACCAGAGCCTCTACTGGAGACCAGTTGGAATACAGCAGAAGCCAGAGCCACTGTGGAAGCCACTGAAGGAAGGTGGCTGAGCCACCACAGCTTTCACGGGCCTCTAGTCTGGCACCCGAGGGGTGGGGGCGCAGGGAGGTCAGGGGCAGCTTTTGTCACAACGAGCTCTGTGCTCTGGCTTCAGGGGGCATGGTGGGGGCTAGGGGGTGGCAGTGTGGCACACAGGTTGAATGTAGACAGCCAGTCCCCCCAGCCTGATGGATCCTGCTTTCTAGTGAAATGCCACACTGGTGCTGAACGCTATGTAAATGGCCAAGCACTCCCATGCTTCCAACAACAGGCACTGATCTTATGCACAGCACCATTAGCAGGACAGTTCCTATGTCCGGCTAATCTGGCCATTTTACAGAGAAGGAAGGAGGCTGAGGAGGGGCAGGCTTAGACTGTACCTGACTGTCATTCTTCCTCCCAAGGCAAGGAGGTGCCCGGTCTGACTAGTACTCATTGTGTTGATTTTATACAATCAAGGGATAAGCAGATGAGCTGGTGGTGATGTGGCTCAGTTGGTAGAGTTCTTGCCTACTGTATAACCGGATGTGGTGGCCTATTCCTGTAATCCCAGGACTTCAGAGGTGGAGGCAGGAGGATCAAGATCATCAAGGCCAGTCTGGATTACATAAGACACTGTCAAAAAGGGGGTGGGTAGGGAGATGGCCCATGGATAAAATGCTTGCTATGAGGCATAAGGATGTGACTTTACTCCTTGGCACCCACATAAAAGCTGGGTTCCTACCATCCCAGCCCTGAGAAGGCAGAGGCAGGAGAATTTCAGGGGTTCGTTGGCTAGCCAGACTGACTAATGGGTGAGTTCTATGTCAGTGAGAGACCCTGATTCAACAAACAAAGTTGGAGGGCAATTGAGGAAGACACCTGACATCAGTCTTTGGTATGCACATGTGCACTCGCAAACACACACACACACACACACACAGAGAAAAAGAGAGAGAGAGACACAGAGAGAGAGAGAGAACAGCTCCTTTGCACATTCATTCATACACAGGTGCACATACATAGGTATGGACATAAAATATGTTTATGTACAATGTACTTGCATATCATGGACACACATGCATACACACACACACACACACACACACACACACACACACACGGCCCAGCTTCCCTCAGAACAGGACCTCCAATGATATCTTTGACATATTTTTTTCTCCAAGGCCAGACCCTTAAGCTGCAGAAAGAAAAGCCAAGCTTGACCCTCCAGCCCCTAAGCTAATGCTCCTGCAGAAACTCCACCCAAACCCTATTCATGTCCACCCCAGGACCAAGTCTGCTCACCCCCAGACAGGTCTGACTATGAAGTCTATGCAGAGACTTCATGCCTGAGACAGCTCAGTGTTCATGACTTTTCTCATTGATAATTTTTGGGGTGAGGCGCAGGACTGGTTTGGATCGGCAAACCTGAAGTGAGCCAGTGGATTCCATTCTGTCTTCTCAAAGGAGAGGCCCAGCTCAAGGCTTTTCTGCCTTGTGCTGACCAGTGCCCTGCCTCCAACCTGGACCCCCGTGAAGGCACCCCCATGCCCTGAGACAATAGCAGCACCTGCCAGGCCATGCTGTCCCCTGGGAGCCCTGGCCCGTGCCGGAGGCCGACGCCTGGCATGAGGCCCCATTGTTCCCTCCCTCCCTCTCTGGGGCTCTTCCATGAAGTGACAGGGCAGCCCCCAAGGTCACCTCCAGGGCACTTATGAGGGGCTCCTGGGCATCTGTCTCAGGCAATAGGCAGCAGGAGGGAGCTAGCAGGCCATTGTTTGAGTCCAGAGCCACCCCCACTCAGCAGGAGAGGGGCCCATTGTCCAGAAGCAATCTGCCATGCTCCATCCACCCTGGACACTCCCAGAAATAGGGAGGCCCTCCCATAGTCGGGATACCCAGGTCAGACTCGGGGTACAGCACCTGCGGCTCACTGGCTGGTGGCTGGCCCGGCCTCCTCCTTTACTTGTATTGGGCCTCCATTCTTGAAACCCAGAAACCCTCAAGTCCACATTTCTACAGCACTCGCAACTTCTGCTGGTCATTTCCCAGATCCTCCTGCATAGTTCAGATATGCATCCACTTCTTCCCACATGATGTAATGTGACATCCCTCTCAACTCCCTTCCCACCTCTGCCAGCAGCCCGTGGGAAAGCTGCCGCAGCCAATTCCTCCAGGCAGAAGCACCCTGCAATGGGCGCGGCAGAGGCAGTTCCCTTGGGAGTCTCCAAAATTCCTTTGCAGAAAAAAAAAAAATCCTTTCTTTTTATCCCCTTAAGCCAATGTTACTAATAAGAGGATGAGCTGGTGAGGTGTGTGATTCTGGCTGGATAATCCCTGACCAGTTATCAACCCAGGTGATTCGGGGCCAGAGCTCAAGCCTTTTGGCCACAGATACAGGTGATGTTTCACCAATACCCAAAAAGTCTGGCAGAAAGAAAAATAACAAGGCCAGTGAGTTCTACTCCTACTTCCAAAGAGCCCTGGTGGTCTGTGACGCCACAGAACAGAGCCTTTACACAATAGGCTAGTGTATCTACATGTTCTGACTGCTGTGACCCTTCACTAAATACAGCAAGGAGAGGCAGAAAAGGAAGTTGTTTGGATGCATGTTTCTGTTAAGAAGGAGCATCTAAATGTTTGAGCAGCTTGCTGGCTCCAGGGAGGTACCAGGACTGACTCTATAGGTTGAGCCTTGCAAAGCTCTCATAGAAGTCACATCTCTGTGGGGTGAGAATTACACATCCCTGCCGAGGTCCTTAAGAATGAGCATCCTCTTCAGGAGCAAGTAGGGGACCACCCACAGTGACCACTCAGTTGTGACTTAGAAGAGATATGGAAGGAAGGATGGATGGGGAGAGATGAATGGACGGATGGGGCAACAGGAGGATGCAGGGATGGAGAGAGATAGAGAAAATAAATAGAACGATGAAGAGATGGAAGGTAGATGGGATAAAGAGAAACCAGTGGGTGGATAGAAGGATGCGGGGATGGAGAGACTGGTAAGAGAGAGACGCATGGCAAGATGGATGGATGGATGAATGGATGGATGGGTGGATGGATGCATGGCCGATAGATGGACCCAGTGATCAAGATGGATTGTTGAGTTGATAGAGGAATGGATGAAAAGGGATGACTAGAAAGACAGAGGGACAGATGTATATAGGATGGACTGATGGAGGAATAGAGTGAAGGGACAGAGCAGAAAGATGAATGAAAGAATGAACTAAAGATGGAGGGAGGGAGGGAGGGAGGGAAGGAGGGAGGGAGGGAGGGAGGGAAGGAGGGATGGGGATGGCAAATAGAAGGATGGAGGAATACAAAGTTGGCAAGAAAGATAGACATATGGGGTACAGACAGAGGGAAGGTCAGAAGGCCAGATAGGTAAGGGTGGACCTCGAGCATGCAAAGATACCACATTGTTCCTTTCTGCCCTCTTTTGAGCCCCAGCAGT
>LR753342.1:90488-266933 GCA_902729485.2 Mus minutoides
TCTTTTGAGCCCCAGCAGTGAGAGAAGCCCACCATAGTTGGCAGGCAGTAGAGGTGAGCCATTTCCCTGACCCCTGCCCAGAGCGCACTCATCATTGGCACGGCACACATCACCCAGCAAATTCTACTGCCCTGTATCTCGGATGTCTCTTCCTCCCCAGCCAGGAGAGCCCAGACTTATTTAGGAGCTGGCTGCTCTGTCTTCCCAGACTCACTCCAGCCTAGAGCAAAGGAACAAGTATAAGAACTGTAAGGGTTCTTACAAGGGGACAAGGGACAGTCTTCAAAATGCATTATATACTTTCATGTAAGTGTATTTGTGTGACCCAGAATAAGACACTATAACGCTGTATCAGCAGAAACCACAAATACAAAGGAATTAGCTTTAAAATGTCTTCCTGTCAATTCTGAGACACCTCTAGAAACGTATATACCAGGGCCCCCAGAATGTTCACACCAACACTGCTGAGAATATACCCTGCACACTCTCCAAAGGTGATCTTAGAGACCCCCATACTGGAAGTCAACCCCAGAATCCAAGGACCTCAGGCCACTAATGGACAAGGGAAGGGGACCATGTCACAGACACCACCATATAGGAAGGAATTCAGGACCACATCCCTGCATCCCATGGTTAGGTGTCCAGGGAGGATGTCACATGTGCAGGAGTCAGGAATTTTAACCCCACTGTGCCTCCCGCCTTCACTGAGTGAGACCAGTTCCAAAGGATCTGATGCCTTCATCTGGCCTCTTCAGGCCCCTGCCCACATATTCAGTGAGGGGTGGGGTGGGGGCTAAAACTATCCCAAGGGTGGGCTAGGACCCACTTCTTCATTGCCCCACCAAGTCACCCTCTCCCTTCAGCCCAAGCAGGTTCCTCTGCTTTATATCGGGCTCTACATGTGACTGGGACTTACAGAGGGGTTCTGATGCCCAGTGAGATTGAAAACTGGTCTCTGTGGTCTCCCAGAAGCCCCTGGGACTCTGACCATTGCTGGCCTTAAGCCTGGAAATGGGTTTGATGCTATCCAGGCCTCCCAGCCAAAGGCCCCGTGTTAGACACATTTTCCAAGCACTTGGAGGGTCTGTGAGGTCTTGGGAGGCAAGTGGGCGGGAGATTGTAATTGGCCTCCCCTGAGCATCCAGCACCTCTTGAGAAGGGGCCTCTGAGACTTGGATCTCCCAGCCAACCAGGCCATGTGGTTAATTAAGTTCCATGAAAGCGTAGCCAGCAGAGTGTGAGCGGTTCGTCTTTCACAGTCAATACGGGCATGTGTCTTACCTGGAGTAAGTGCCTTATGCAGAAAGAATTTCCCAAATGGGTTCCATATGCCAGCTCTCCCCACAAGGAGCCCTCTGATGGGGGAGGGCAGGGGCTAAGACACACGCCCCCCCCCATAGCCCCAGCCCCAACCCCTCCACAGCTGGTGCTGTTTAAACAGAACATAGTGTCGAAGGAGTGATGGTGGAATCCAAAGATTATTCTGTCAGGGGAAATCACTCCCAGAGCCACAGAGACCTGTGAAGTACATCAGTCCTCATCCCAGGACCCTGACCACAAGGGAATCAGTCCTTGTCCCAGGACCCTGGCCACAGGGGACCCCCTCGGCTTACCAGTCAAGGGGAGGGGACAGAAATGGAAGGGCCAAGGGAACGCGTGGTTACATTCTTCTCACACACTTTCCTGATGTGCCCAAGTCCTGAAAGTGGAACACAGCTCACCTGAGATTACCAGCATAGTAAGTCATAAGGATGCCCATAAACCCAAGGTACCAACTACACATCTCTCTGAGACCAGGGAGGTAGAGTGTGGAAACGGAGGTGCCTGATTTAACTCTTGCCTCTCACAGTGGAAGCTCCTCTCTGTGTATACAAATACCTCGTCCTTGTGCAGCGACCACCACCCATCAAGTGACTGAGCTCATCCTAAGGCTGCAGTCTTTCCTTAGACATCTGTGAGTTTGCTTATTTGCCAGCTAGTGGCCTCATTATGGCAAAATTCTGTAGAAGTTATCAAGAAGACATTATCTTGCTCGCTGTGGTTTCTCCATTCCCCGCACACATGTTAGTATGTAGCAAATGGTCAGTTCATTGTTTCCATCCCTGCCATCACCACCACCACTACCACCATCATCACCACCACCACCATCACCACCACCACCACCACCATCACCATCACCACCACCACCACCACCATCATTATAGACATCATCATCATGATAACACCACAATTACTCTACATTTAACACCAGCCAGGCCTTGTTCAAAATGTTCTAGGGATTTAAGCCATTGCATTTCCTGGGCCCTATAATTAGGGATGTTATTGACCCACTTCACAGGTTAGGACATGAGGGTTGAGCCCACTGTACCTTTCCTTCTCCTGCCCTCAGAATGCTTGGGACAGTGTCAGCTCTTTACATCCTGTAATCTAATCCCAGTCTTGATGAACCCCAAGTTTGGCTCTCCAGTGAGAGGCTCTGCCAGGTTGGCAGACAGACTCGTGGGCCTCTGGGATGAGTCTCCTTGCCAGGTATCCAGTCTCTATGTATTAGTCATTCCCAGCCTGTGTGTTCTCACCCCTGCAGCCTCAAAGGGACCAGAACCATGGGAGACTCCCGCTAAAGTGCCCAAGAAAGTGGGGTGGGCTCCTCCAAAGAAACCTTCCATCGACATCTGGACATTTGAGTGCTTTCTCTACCTCCGGACTGTCTCAGTTTCCCACCACCACCACTTGGTGCCCACTGGGGCTGGAGGGGGTTTCTGCCATTGCCTGGCTTGGGAGGCACTTTAAGCTCTCAGGTGTCCTTGGGAACTCTGGGGAGCCCTTTAAGCATCTGAAATTGCCTGCAGTGAAGGTGTGGGTGAAGTTTTGAAAGTGGGGCCACTTGGGTGTTCAGGATTTCTGGGCAGCCTGCCAGTTTCTATTCCAATTAAATGCCCCATTTGGCCAGCTGGTGGGCCCCTGGGTGGGAAGAGAGTGACGTCCGAAACTGCCTGCGTCTGGATATAATTTGAGGAGGACAACAAGAGATTCATGTGCTGGGGGAGGGGGCATATCTGCGATGTGGTCAGAGCAAAATCAGCCCTTCGTGGTCCTCAGAAAAGAAGCTCGTCCACATACCCGTCAGTGCCTCATTAGAAGTGAATCCGTGAGGCACAGGAGAGACAGTGGCCAAGGCCCTGGCAGCCTCTCCAGCTCTGAGGCTCTTTGCCATGATTAAAGGGCATCTTGGTACCGTGCTGGCCTAGGACAGTGCTTCAGGAGAGCAGAATGGTGGAGCCCCCTGTGTGCAGGCCTCTCCACTGGTACTCTGTGGATGCACAGACATCTCCGGAACATCCCGGAGTGCAGGTGTATGTAGAAAATGGGGAGGCTGAGGTCCAGGAAGTTAAACAGCTGAGGAGGATGGCTGTGAACTCAGGAGCAAATCCAGACGGCTTCTTTGACCCTCTGGCATCCACCAGAGCTTCATACAAAAGGAAAGGTGTGTGCACACACACTCACGTGCACACACTCACATGCACACACTCATGTGTACAGATGAAAGCACACAGGCACATATCTGCACATACACGCTCATACATATACACACATGCACACACACACAAGCAACCTTAAAAATACAAGGTGGGAGCCAGGTTCATGGAGCCAAAGCTGAGAGGAAGATGAAAAGCAGACTCTCCCACCCCATCTCTGGAAGCTTCTATAGGCAGGCAAAATCCTGATGACTTTCATTTGTGGAGGCAAGCCTGGCGAGCAGAGCAACTTCGGGAGGGTGGAGCTGTGTGGTTGACAAGACACATCAATTGGAGGTCCCGTGACCCCAAAGCAGCTATCTTGGCTTGCAATCTGATTACCAGATGGATCCTTTCCCTAAGAAAAAAGGGAACTCTATGCAAGAATCAAGACAAATGGCCACCCCTCCCGCCCATTCCTCCCTCCCATCTGGCACTGTCTGTGAACACGAGGCCAGCAGCGGCAGCAGCCTTGTGTCACAGACACCAGGTATTTACAGTCTGTGATCAGCTGTGCTGCCAATGGCTCTCAGCCTCATCCAACTGACACTCGAAGTCATTTCAAGACACCCGTTCTCTGATACCTGTCCAATCTCTGATCTGCAAAGGATTTGTGACTGACCGATTTCAAAGCAAATAGAAATGACACTCAGAAATGACACCCACACTCAAACCCAACGTCACTGAAGGTCTACTCTCAGCCTGGAATTCAGCCTCCACGTGGGTACCCATGAACCACGATTTGCCCATGAACCAAGCCTGCCAACAAACAAGAGAAACTGAACATGAGGATGACAGATACTACCCCAATTTGGAGCCTGGGCAAACACAATGACCTGAGTTCAAATCCTCAACACGACTTAAAAGCTGGATGCGGTGATATATGGCTATAATCCCAGTGCTGGATCTTGACACAGGCAGACCCCCATCCACTGGCCAGTCTAGTCAAAATAGTGAGTTCTAGGTTTGCTAAGAAATCCTGTCTCAAAAATCAAGCTAGCCAGAGAGCCCCCAGGATCCACCTGTCCCTACCTCCCTAATGCTGGAGTCATACACACACACCACCTTTCTGGCTTGCTGTACATAGGAGCTGCAGATGGAACTCAGGCCCTTCCTCAAGCTCACACAGCCAGTGCTTTGCTGACTGAAGCGTCTCCCCAGCTGGAAGGGTCTCTTCTGGTTCACAGTCTCAGAGGGTCCCATCCATGTTCTCGACACCACAGAGGCAGGAGTAGAGGAGTAGTAGAGGGTTGTCTCATCCCATGATGGACAGAAAGCAGAGTGTGAGGACGGATCCATGGACTGACTGTCACATTCAGAGGCATGCCCCAGGGACCACTTCCTCAGTGCCCATTTTCTTTTCTTTTTTTTTTCTCAGTGCCCATTTTCAACATGTCCACCAGCTCCAAAACAGTATCACAGAGTACCCAGCATGAGACCATATGGTGGTCCTTTCAGACGGAAGCCATCCACTTCCTTTTCTCAGATGGGCACTTGCCATCAGCCTAGGCAGTCCAGGATGACACAACTCAGGCATATGCGCAGACCCGCTGTTCCAAATGGTGCCACACTCACAGAGACAAGGCTGGGAACTACTTGATTCTTCAAGAGACAAGGAGAGCGAGAATAAGCAGTCAGCAGTTCAGAGCACTGCCTTATCTTGCAAGACTCAGGTCCCCAGAACCCATAGGTAGCTCACTGTCTGTAACTCCAATTCCAAGGGATCCAATGTCTTCCCCAGGCTTCTGAGGGCACCAGGCACACACATGCAGACAAAACACCCATACACATACATTTTAATTTTATTTGTTTGTTTGTTTGTTTGTTTTTGGTTTTTCAATACCAAGTTTTCCTGTGTAGCTCTGGCTGTCCCAGAACTCACATTGTAGGCTGGCCTCAAACTCAGAGATCTGCCTGCCTCTGACTCCTGAGTGCTAGGATTAAAGGCATGCGCCACCACTGCCCAGTTACATTTAAATTTAAACAAATAAAATAGTATGCTGTGGAGGCAAAAAAAAAAAAAGGTCAAATATCTTTAGAGGAAATAAAAAGACTTGGTTTTACATCATTGAACTCATTTACACAGGAGGTGACGAGTGTATCTGTTTCACCACATTAAGCATCTTACCCAAGGGACTCAAGTCTGGGGTGGATCTACCACAAAGCTGGACCACATCCACAACTGAGGCTGTCATCCCTGAGTGTCTTGTTGAGTTATGATAGGCAGGGGCCACGTGTGGCCTTTTTTAGCTTGAACTCCCTCACAATATGGTGGACGGGATGGAAGCCATATGGCCTCAGCTGACTGTGGCTTAGAAGCTATCAGCAGCCATTCTGCCCACTGCTCCATCAGAGTGACATGGCTCTGCCTGGGCTCAGGGGAAGCAACACAGAAGCTCTGCTCAACAGAAACTACAAGCTTAGAGTCACAAAAAGTGCCAGTGCAATAGGAGACCCATGGATGCCGCTGTCTTTGGGAGCTGCCACCTGCTCTGGCATCTCAGTAGAATTCTAGAAATTTTCCTGGGCCTACCCTTCCCCTACCAATCTTCAAGTGCAATATCTTATTCTCAGGTATTCTAGGGAAAGGGTCTCAAGGATCAGGGACATGGTCATCAAAACCCAGCTGCTGGAGCCTCTCTGCTGACTCCCTGTTGGCACCTTGGCCCCTGAGTGTCCCTGGTGGGCGGATGGGAAGCAGGAGCAACCCAGGCTCCAAGGCAATGTGATTCTTGTTGGATTGCCTCATCCCCCAGAGGGCATTGATAAATGGTGAGATAAGCCACTAATTCCTGGGTGCTACTGTCAGAGACATGGTGCCTAGTGAAGTGCACCCAGCTCCTTATCACACCAAGGACAGGCTGATGTCACCCACTGAGAATGGTAGAGGGGCTGCAAACCCTAATGGATTTGTCCCATCTAGATAAGATAATCTCAGGCCCCCCATAACACAGTTATTTATTTTTCAAGCAGGATTGAGGGAAATGCTGGAGGCAGTGGGAGGGTTGGGCGGGTTGGAGGGAGAGGGGTTGGGGGGTTGGAGGGAGGAGGGGTGTCTGATTAGTCCCTGGTGGCAGCTGTTTTTCTAGAGATAGAGCATCCTAGAATATTCTACATAGAAAGGCAAGCAGAATGGCCTCACTGAGGATAACAAGGGTCATCCTAGAGAGAGGCCCAGGCAGGGCATGGTGGTGCACAACTTTAATCCTAGCACTTGGGAGGCAGAGGTGAGTTTGAGGACAACCTAGTCTGCATAGTGAGTTCCAGGACATCCAGGACTACAAAGAGAGCCGTGTCATAAAAGATAAAGAAAGAAAAGGGGGCCGGGGGAGGAAGGAAGAAAGAAAGAAAAAAAGGAAAGGAAAGGAAAGGAAAGGAAAGGAAAGGAAAGGAAAGGAAAGGAAAGGAAAGGAAAGGAAAGGAAAGGCCCAGCTATCTGAGTTTTAACCCAACCTTTATAAGCTGTGACCCAATAGAGTGACTCCCCGGGCATTCTGAGCCTTAATCTGTGAAACTGGATGAGCCAACGCCACAGTAAGACTAAAATGTGGCATAAGGAAGGAATAAATATATGTGACTAGCAAGGGAGTTGCAAACTAGATCAGGACACTGGGTTCATATCCCACACTGGCACTCATTGGCTGTGAGGCTCAAGCTAGTAAATTTACCTAAACCTAGTCACATTTCATGTATGTGTGTAATATGCATATATGCGTGCATGTTTTTGCATGAGCACATGTGTATGCACATATGCATGCATGTACATGACGTGTGTAGAAGCCTGAAGCTTCTCTCTTCTGTTGGGAACCATCTTTGACCTTACTTAGTCACTGAGGCAGGGTCTCTCAATGAAACCTGCTTGTCTTGCTCTGGGGATCCTGTCTCCACCTTCTGATGCTGACCCCAACCTTTGGGGCACTTCCTTGGATTTCTGGTGTCCTTAAGTCCAATCCTTACAGTTGTGCAGCAATCACGTGAACCACTCAGCCATTTTTCCATCCCACTAACTTTCCCACTTAAAAAAGGAAAGAAATTTCAAACAGATCCCGACTTACTAAGTTTCGACGTTTTGTCTTCCTCTCCCACAGGACATAGCAACGTTCATTCAATAGAAACGATTTCAGGGCTGGGGATGTGGCTCGGTTGGTACAGTGCCTGCCCAGCATGCACAAGGCTGTCCTCAGCACAGCAGAAACCCAGCGTGGTGGCACATACCTGTCGTTCCAGCACTGGGGGGGCAGGGGGGGGGGGGGGGGGGGGGGGGGGAGTGAAGGCAGGAGGATCAGAAGTTTAGCGTCACCTTTGGCTACAAACCTAGTGTGTGGCTAGTGTGAGCTACAGGATACCCTATGTAAAACAAAACAAAACAAAACAAAACAAAACAAAACAAAACAAGTGCTCTTGTGACTTGAGTTTGCTGTCTCCTCAGATCAGGGGTAGTCAGGCAGTCTGAACTTCTCTCACATTTTAGCATAGCAGAGTGACCTTGATTCAGCCAGGGGCCATGCATGGGGTGGGAGTGGGTGAGAGATTTTGACTCACTTTCCACTTCTGGTACATTTAGCCTGAAGTGGGCTTCCAGGGGGGGATCCCATTGAGAGATGAGGAGTATCTGTATATTCCAGGAAGGGAGAATTCCCATTCTGGCCAGGCTTCAGGAACGGAGTCACTCACAGTGTCTCAGAAGTGGCATCTGGACAGGTTTGCCACTGACTAACTCTGGCTCCTCTCATCTCCTGCCTACCTGCACAGCCCAACACCAGGAGCATAAGAACTGATCAGAAGACAGGACCACCTTTTATGGGACCACTGTGGGGGCCTTCTCTGTAGGCAGTCCAGCATTTCACAAAACTCACCAGACCCATAAACATGCCCCCTCAGATTCACGTCCCGTTGGACCTTGCGCAGTGTCTCCTCTCCCTGAATGAAGGAAAAAGCAAGCAAGGACGCCAGTGTCCTTTGCCACCACCCTCGCATGCCACTTTGAAACACACAGACATGCAGCCCAAGCCTGGGGTCAATGCACATGGGGAGGGTGTACGGCAGTTTGTGCAGAGGAGTTGAGGGCCCAAAGATGTACCATGCCCACCCTCCAGCTTTTCCCAGGGGGAACACCAATACCACCAAATGGTGGGAAACCATACCAACCATCAATGTCAGCTCCAGACATTGCAAAACTCAAGAGTCAAGGTCCCTTCATAAGCATAGATGCTCTAAGCATCATTATCAAACAAGAAACAGAAGCAAGTGTCCCCAGCATCCAACAAAGAGCTGGGTGTGGCAACTCTGTCCTGTAATCCTAGTGCCAGTAAGATGGGAGGCAGAGACAAGTGTATCCCTAGAAGCCTGGGGGCAGATAGCCTGGCCTATGTGAAGTTCCAGGCCAATGAAAGAACCTACCTCACACAAAAGGGGGAATGCACATAAAGAAAGAAGCTTGAACTGTGCTCTGACCTCTAAACTACATCACCCAAGTCTACACCTACACCCACAGAGATGCAGCATATGAACACACACATACACACACCACATAATACATGCACACACACACAGATGCATAATACATGCACACACACACCTGACACCATATACAAATGCCTAATACACACACGCACACAAATAGGTGCGTACATGCATATGCACACATATATACACAAATGCATGTATACATGCACATACATATGTATACATATATGCTTATACACAGAGAAATGCATATGTACATACCCACAGATATAAATGCATATAAGCACACACAGAGACATGCATATGTGTAAAAACACATACACACAAAATTAGAGCAAAAATAAAAAGAGAGATATGAGACAGCACTAGACAAGTCCAACCAGTGATGCCCCCCACAGAGTGGCCAGTAGTGTTGCCCACCCAGGAGGCTCCACCTGTGCCAGGTACTTCCTTACCAAGCTACTCCTCCCTCCCATGAGGTCAGCCTGTGGTTATCTCCTAAGACGATGATTCACCAAAACCAATGCTAAAATCAGTCTCAGTCAACTTGACCTTTGCTCTCAAAGGGCTACAGGTTCTTCTAGAGAATCCAAACTGGAGCAGAAGCTCATGTGTTGGGCATCTAGTAACCCCAAAGAGATCTCTGTGAGATCAATACAGGAGATTAATAATATGTTTTTTCACTAAGAACCCAGCACACAGGAAGAAGTGTGAGAAACTGTGTCAGATGTCAGAGACATTTATGTTCTTACCCAGAGGGAAGGGTTCAAGCCACTCTGATGATATCAAGACTTCTGATTTTATATTTTGGATGGCAGAACCACAACTCTGACCCTCTACCCCATCCTGACCTGGGAGAGAAGATCAGTCCTTGGTCAGGGGCAGCGTCACCAGAGCCTCCACTGGAAAATAAAAGGCCGCTCTGGAAACCATCAGAAAACATTAAAGGCTAAAACTACATTTGGCGCCATCACAGTTTGGGGATGTGAGTCCACTCTGTTGAGAGCTGCTGAAGATAAGGGGTCTGTTCATTGAATTAGGTGGGGAAATGAAGAAAAAATCCTGAAATTCATGGCTGAAAATATTCCATTTCTGAGCCAAGACTGTTTGCTGTTAAAAGGGAGGGGTGGCCTGGCTTATCCATGAACAAAGGCAATTTGCAGAGAATCTGGATATGGTGGAGTGAAAGATGAAAGGGGAGACCTAGTTAGACATACGAGCTCGCCAGCCGGTCCCTGCAAAAATGCGGAGATTCGAGATCAATCAGAGAGCTAACACAGATTGAAAGGTTACAGCACACAATGAATGACATCATGTGGCCAGGTCTCGCCAGTAATATATGATGAGCCTGCTGATAACGCTATACCAGCCCAGCTGTCAAGCTGCACAGGGAGGTGTTCATGAAAGACAGCCCAGCTCTCCCATCTGCAGCTGGGCAGCACACAGCAGGGGTCAGCTTGCTAAGGCTGTGAAGGAAACCTACCTGCAGCCAATGAGAAGCCCATGCACACTCTGGAACTGTAGATTTCTGTTGAGTCCATAAACCTGCTGGCAGGGTACAAAGCTGGGGACACGGCAATCAGACTGCAGAAGGGTGAGCCCAGAACTCTTCAGGGTACCTATATCTTTGAAGTGTGCCCATTTTTCAGTCTTATTTTAAAAAAGGAGAGAGAGATTGGGAAGGGCCTCTAAGTGGAACTGGAGCTGGTGTTTCTGCACCAATGGAGAGGCAAAGGTGAGTAGCTCACCTGCGGTGGCACTTGTCAGAGCCCTCTGAACCACATATCAGTGTACACAGCAGTCAAGGAACCCAACTTTTATGTGAAGGTGTGGGAACAGAGAGGAGGCTAAGGGAGGGTAAAAGATTGTCAATAGCAGAGTGGCAGGAGGGACCCCTGGATGTGGGGGACGGCGTGGCATCTAGTCTGGCAGACTTGGAAGATGGCTCTATGGAGCCTTGTACTACCTGTCCACAAAAGCAGACACAGATGATGACCATAGCCTAATTACTTCCATTATGTCCACTAATGTGAATTTGGAAGACAGGGCTTCAACATATAAGTGTGGGAATCCGTGGTTTAGAGGGTGACATAACTCAATCAGTAGCAACCAAATCCAGCATGTATCTTCCTGAGGGCAAGTGTATTTACTAGACTCAGAAAGTTTGCTCTTAATATTTGAATCCAACGGAGTGTGCTCATTCAGATTACACTGATGGTCCCCATGCCGTTCTTCACAGCCTTTGATTTCAAAATAAGATCAACCACTGATCCTATCTCAGTTTCCTAATGACTCCCTGTCTTGTTCTCATGAGATCAACATTTAAAAGAGGAATGTGCAGTGTTTGGCTATGCTGGCCAATCAGTAAGTCTCCAGGGAATCCACCTGCCTCTGTCCCCGAGTGCTGGGCTGCAGATACATACTGTCACGCCTGGCTTTTGAGTGGGTCCTGGGGATCTGAACTCATGTCCTCACACTTGTGCAATGAGTGGTTCCTTAATTTGTGTCCACCCACACAAGATGTCTTTGACAAGGACATCATGCAGAAGTGACAGTCCCCACTCCCAGCTATACCCCATCAGGAGCATGTGGCATTAGCTAGTTCCACTTCTAGTGGCCCTAACTTTGATCACTAGACTAGGGAGTGTTTCCCCCAGTAGAGTCACTAGGGGCTGGGGAGGATTTCCCACTGTGAAGTTGCCAGGCTGGGGAGTGCTCTCCCTGTGGAGTCACTAGACTGGGGAGTGCTCCCCCTGTGGAGTCATTAGGCTGGGGAGTGCTCCCCCTGTGAAGTCACTAGGGTGGGAAAGGTTTCCTCTGTGAAGTCATTAGGCTGGGTAGTGTTCTCTCTGTGGACTTACTAGGATGGTGAGTGTTCCCCCTGTGGAGTCAGTAGGCTGGAGAATGTTCTCTCTTGTAGTCACTAGGCTAGAGAGTGTACCACCTGTGAAGTCACTATGCTAGGGGGTGCTCCCCCTCCCTTGCCCCTGTGGAGTCACTAGGCTGGAGAGTGCTCCTCCTGTGAAGTCATCAATCTTCCCTTGGGATGTGCTAACTCAACCAGGAAGATGTCTGAGGAGCATTTAAAGACTTTACTCCTTAGAGCTGGAGGAATTGTTGCACAAGGAATAAGGACATGAGTTCAAATCCTCAGGACCCACACCAAAGCCAGGCATGACAGTATGTACCTGCAGCCCAGCACTGGGGGACAGAGGCAGGTGGATTCCGGAGACTCACTGACCGGCCAGCTTAGCCAGATCAGTGAGCTCCAGGCTCAGTGAGAGACCCTGTCACAAACAAGGTGGAGAGCAGTAGACAAGCACACCCTCGAACGACTTCCAGCCTCTGTATGCACACATCACACACAATGTACACACATCCAGACACCACACACACACACACACACACACACACACACACACACACACACACACACACACCAAGTATATAAGACTTCTTACACTTTCCCAGCAGAGTTCACAACCCTCTGTGGCTATGATTCTTGCCTGAATCACTCATTACTCTACTGGCTATGAATGTGACTTCTAACTCAATCATCCACTGCTCTCTCAGTGCAGAGAAGAGTTCTCCTCGATGCTTATTCAAGCACCCCATCTGTTCATGCACCTAAATATGGCCTGTGGGATCTTGTTCTGGGGACCAGGTCCAGAGTTCGCAGTCTGGGCTATGGGAATGGGCTCCCTTCAAGCTAACCACATGTCTTCTGATTCACCCCAACATGGAAAGCTCTTGTCTCTCTCTCTTCAGAGAGCAGAGGAGCATCTTCAAAGGACACACGACAGTCACACATCTGTGTGGTATTTCTCGAGGAGACAGAAGTCTGGTGGCTTCCAACAGGTCTCAGGGACTCTATCGTCTCTCCTAAATGCAAGGAGACTCTAGAGCAGGGATGTGAATGGACCTCCTATGCTGACCCAGCCACAATCTCAGCCGAGGTCCAAACTTGGCCATGGTGGAGACATCAGCCCCTAAGCAGACTTCCCCTCCTCATCCAACTAGGATCAGCTTGACTGGACAGAGGTGCAACATGAGAGCTAGTAACTCAATGTGACTTCTGGTTTGTCCCTGAGGATGACTCTGGGGAGGCAGGCATATGAACTGGTGGTTGTGTGGAGAAGGTCTGTCCCCAGTATGGGCAGCACTATCCAGAGAGAACAGCCAAGAAGCCCTCTTTTCTGGTAGGGAACTTCCTCTCCCTCCCATCTGGGGCCAAGACCTTGTGGGAACCTGCGGAGCAGTACTAGGGCACCTGGGAAAGACAGCAAGTCAGAGACTGCTGGTCTCTGACATCTGAGCTTCCAGCTTTCTGGGGGTCAAAACATAAAGAGGGGAAGCTAGATCGCAGACACCAGGCGTCCTGGAGCCTAGCCAGGGACCCTAGTGTCCTCAGCCATTAACTAAAGCAACGAGGGCTCAGCAACCCTTGGCGTGAGACAGGCCACCTCCACCAGGAGCTTGGTATTTTCGATGGTCTGGCAGAACACATGGCTCCTCACTCACATGGCACCTCACAGTCTGTTTCTAAGGAGTGGAGTGCATGCGGGTGTAACATGGTGCCCCAGGTACCTCAGGGACACATACTCTGCAGTGCTCGCCTCTCTTCCTATGAACATATGCTCAAAGAGTGACTGACAGCCAGGCCTAGAGCTGCTGTCACCAGGAGACATGAGGAAGGTACAAGTGATGCTACCTTGTCATCTGTGTCTCAATGTCTCTGTCTCACAGTAGCAGTACCAGGGACTGGCACACAGCCGTGCAAGGATGGCCCTGTGCTAGGGTCAACAGAAAGTGGGCTGCTACTGGTGATCCTCAGCCCACAGAGATGCCACCCATCAACATGGCACCCAGTAGCAGAGCCAGAGTGAGGGTCAGGCTATGTCCTGCCCTGCCTGGTAGGAGAGAGTTCCCACAGAGGCAGGCCCATTGTCTGTAAGCTCTTATCTGCCAAGGCAGACATCCCTTTCACAGACATCTGCCACCCCTTGTCCCAGCTGGTCTTGGGTTTCCACTGGAGGGAAAGGCTGGAGTTGGAATAAGGAGTTACAGCCAAAGCGGGCAGCTCTGTTTGCGCACGGCATGCCAGGCATGGCTCCCACGGGCTCGGATGTCTAGCTGCACAGGTGGCAGCAGGGATGTGCCTCTGCTCCTGGGCTGCAGCACCTCCCCCCCTGCTCGCCTGTCCTCCACCCCTCTTTCCTTTCCCTTTCCTTTTCCCTCCTTTTTTGCTTCTTTCGTGTGTGTCTACACGTGTGCAGACGGCATGCATGTGCCGGTGTGCACAGGTGCCCGTGGAGGCTGGAGGGTGTCTTCTGTCTTCAATCACCTCCCACTTTTCCTTACATGTATTGTCTTTATTACTGGTGTGTGTGAGAGAGAGGGAGAGATGGGAGTGGGGATCAGAAGACAAGTTTTGGAAGCCACTTCTTTCCTCCTACTGTGGGGATAGAACTCACTCAGGTCATTAGGCTTGGTTGGCAAGCCCCTTTACCCGCTGAGCATCTCGAAGGCCCTCTGCCTTATCTGTTGAGGAGCTTATTGACCTTGGGCCTCACTGATTTGGAGAGGCTGCCTTGCTATTGAGTCCAAGGGATCCACCTGTCTTTCCTCCCTAGCACTGGGATAGTGTTTTACATGTGTTGGAGATCCCACACTGGTCCTCATGCAGCACTTTTTCAGCTGAGCCACCTCCCCAGCCTGCCTTCCTCCCTCCCTCCCTCCCTTCCTTCCTTCCTTCCTTCCTTCCTTCCTTCCTTCCTTCCTTCCTCTCCCTTCTCTCCTTCCCTCTTCTCCTTCCCTCCCCCTCCCTCCTCTTTTTAACAGGTATCTAAGCATCTCGTGGATTCTATTAGTGAGAATTCCTCATGATCCACAGGTAGTTTATAGTTCAAAGCTCAGGCAAGCAATGTCACAACAGAACGGAACTTGGCTCAGGGCTGTGGAGCCTGTAGAGGGTCACCTACCCTAGTCAGCCTGGCCAACTCATGCCTAGGTCCTTGAAAGAAGATCCTGTGATCAACGCTGACTACCGGATAGTAAAGGACAGGCAACGTGGAAGGGTAGGAGTAGTAAAGGACAGGCAACGTGGAAGGGTAGGAGGAGACCGCTGCAGAGGGGAGTGCCGGGAGAGGCTGAGAGAGCCCACAGGGCTAGAACAGGAGGCTGAGCCCAGAGGAGGGTCAGGCTGAGCTCTGTTGCAGCTCCAGCTGGTCGGTGACGTCGTCGCCTTCTCACCTGAGCTTTAAACTTTCTGTCTCACAGGGGTAGTATCAGGACGAGCTGACAGCTAAGGACTCAGTCACTTAAAACTGCTGGCAGGGGTGGGGTGGGGGACTGGGTCGTGGGGGCGTGGGTGGGAGGTGGGGTCATGGCAGTGGTGAGACAAGCTGGTAGCAAGAACTGGGGAAAGGCAAGATAGGCTTGTGGACAGACAGACAGACAGACAGACAGACGGAATGAAAGAAGGATGTAAGGAGTGAAAGTGACTCATGGTCCCCTTTGCGACCTCAGGCAAGGTAATGGAAGGGTGACTGTGAGGACCACCTACTGCAGATAGGGTGGGAAGAGGGCAGGGAGACCATGCAAACCCTGACACTGACACCGCAGTGGCTCAAATGGTAGCAGCTAGGAAGTGGAGGAGGGTACATAGGAAAGGCATCACAGAAGGCTTCTGTACTGGAGAATGATGGCCAAAGGCAAGGGACCCTGCCAGAAATGTGGCAAGCAGCAGCCAGACCTTCCCTCTACTGCCCTTGAGGGCCCTCCTCTGAGCTCTGATCTGGCCCACTGAGAGAAGACCAAGGAAACCCCAGAATCATCCTGAACATTCTATGATTCCTGACACAATCAGCCTGACAGGTGCTGGGCTGTCAGGAGCTGACAGCCAAGGTCCCTCCTTAAAAAGCAGCTTCTAAAAAGCATCCAGAGGCAGAGACTAAAACAACAAACAGAAAACCAGCTGTGAGACCAGAGGCTTTTCAGGAAAAAGAAACGTCTGGAGAAGGGGCTGGGGTGTGGCTTGGTGGCATAGTGACTGTCTAGCAAGGCTGAAGCCCTGGGTCCCATTCCCAGCCCAGCACACACCAGGTATGGTGGCCCTGTGTCTGTAATCCTGAGATTTGAAGATGCAGGCACAAGAGAAGTCATTTTAGGCTTTATGGTGAGTTTGAAATCAGCCTGAGCTGCCTGACACTGTAGCCTCTAAGGCACCTATGCTCACAGGCATCCCCCTCCCCCCTACGCACACACACTTTAAAAATAAAATCATTTTTAGAAAGCAAACAGTGGCACTGTGCCTTTGACCATCCATGGAAGGATTGGCTCCTGACCCAAGGCAGGAGTAAGAGCAGAATGGGACCCCTTCCAATGCATGACTCAAGCCCACGCTGCGCTGCGTAGCCATTCTTCACAAGGCAGCTGCGGTGGCAGCATCATCGGCTCTACCCATGGTAGGGACAATACCAAGATGGAGGAGCTGGTCACAGAGCTGCAGAAGACCCTGGGAGTGTAGCAGCATACTCAATAGGAAGCCAGTGGTGCAGGTGACAGTGACGACCAGACCTTGACCACAGTGATGACAGTGATGACAGTCAGACCTTGCTTGGCTTGTCGTGATCTCTATGCTGACCACATTCTAGGTCTTCTCTCTCCAGCTGTCTCTGTTCATGGGGAGCACTTTTCCCTCCATCTGCTCCTGCCCATGGGGAGCACTCCTCCTTCCAGATGCCCCTGCCCATGAAGAACACTCCTCTATCTAGCTGCCCCTGCCCATGGTGAGCACTCCCCCTTCCAGCTGCCTCCACCTGAGGGGAGCACTCCCCCCTCCTGCTCATCAGGGGCTCACTCTTCAGGTGTGAGCCCTGAACCCCAACTTTACCAGGAAAGCCCTGTCAACACCAGAAACTCTCTGTAGCCCTGAGGCCAGGCTCAGATCACAGTGCAAACCTGCTGGCCCCTGAGTGTCCCCACAGCTCTTTGACCTTCTGTGTCCTTTTGGCCTCCCAGTGCTCTGAAAATGCTGGCCTAGTGTTAAAAGGAAGACAAGAACCTTCATTGCCAGGTCACCTGCGGCCTGGTACCTACTAGTCACTAAGGACTGAGGCCAGCTCTGGGCTGTCTCTGAGCTCCAGGGAAGGACCAGTGCTTGCTGAAGAACAATTGGGCAGTCGGCAAAGGGATGCTGCCCTGAACGTTGTGGTCTTCAAAAGGTACCGGCCCATCCAGGTGGCTGTCAGCTTTTGCTCTGGGACTGTCCTCAGAGGTGGAAATCCTGTCTGTATCTAGCTCTTGCCATGACATGCCAAGCCTTAAGGTCACTGTCCACAGACCCCTCGCCATTGATGATCCAGAGTCTAGTGCTGGGCAGATCACCATGAGACAAGAACTAAAGATGGCTGGCCTCTGAGGGGTAAGTCACAGCCTATGGATGGCAACTCAGCCCACTGGGCTAGAGGTGGGAAGCCCTTACGTTTTGAGACTTTCCCTACTCAGTCAAACCTATTTGGAAGGTTGGTAGAAGCATGTGGCAAAGCAAGCACCCTCAAGCCCAGGAACACAGGAGCAAGGGAAATACAGCCAGGCAAGCGGATTCTCTAGAGCGACCCCTGCTGGTGGGGGAAGTGACAGTGGGGCTGCCTGGCAGCCACTGGGCTCAGGCAAGCAAGAAATCCTAAAAGGTCCACATGCCTGGCCTGGTGAGCGACTGCTGTAAGTGACCCAGTAACTAAAACACAGAACCAAATAGCTTGATAAGCAGCCAACCCGGGGCTGGAGGGATGGCTTGGGGGTTGGAACTCTTGATGCTCTCACAGAGGACCAGAGTTCAGTTCCAAGTACTCACATGGGGCAGCTTGCCACTGCCTGTAACTCCAGCTCCGTGGACGCCAGCACTCGTGTGGATCCACTTCTCACACACAGACAGGCACACACTGGAAGGAAAGCAAAAATAAGGCCCAGGCCTGGCAGCGCACGCCTTTAATTCCACCACTTGGGAGGCAGAAGTGAACAAAGTCTTATGAGTTCAAGGCCAGCCTAGTCTATACATGAAGTACAAGTGCAGACGAAGCTACATAGTGAGACCCTATCTCAAAATGAATAAAATACAACACACAGAACAACCTCGGCATGAGCCATGTCCCTGGAGGATCTCAAATCCCCTGAGATTCACAAAGACCTTGGGGATCATGCAGCAGAGACAGGCCATGGATCCACCCACCCTCCATCAGAACCAGGCACAGCCCAAGGCATGTATCTACGGGCCCCTCCTGGAAAATCCATGCCCACATGTGCTGCAAAGACAAGAACAAGGCTGCCCCCACACTGCTGAGTTTCATGTGTCAACCTGCCAGAGCCAAGGGAGTTCTGGGATATGATTCACACTCATACTTGGAGACTTTGAGTAGAGAGTCCTCCCCCATGTGTGTGGGCCTCGCTCATCAGCTGGAGCGCTGAACAGCATCCAGAGCTCCACAGAAGCAATTTCACCCAGCAGATGGCTTTAGATGGAACGTGGAGGCCGTGAGGCCACCCTGCAGGCTACAGCCTCCTCCATGGCCAGCCAACTCCACACAGGTCCTGCACATCTAGCTACTCATCTCCTTCCTCCTGCCAGCTATCTTACATACATCTTACTCCTCATCCCACTCCTCTCCCTCCTCTCCTCCCTCCTCTTCTTGTCTTCTTTCACCCTCCATCTTCTTCCTCCTCTCTCTCTCCCCTCTATTCTTATACTCTACATGTGTCCCCTGTAATTATTTCAGGGTTCCCTCCTGAATCTAAGGGACACTTAGTTAAATCCTCTCTCTGCAACTCTCTCTCGGACCCCCTAACCCTTTCTCACATCACTGCAGTTGTCCATCCCCTTCATCAGCCAATCACCCTCATGGCTCCCAGTGCTCGTTCTCAATCCAGACCTAAGGCACCTGTCTCCTGCTCCCTAGCCCCTAAGTCCCTGATAGCTCTGTCCTGCCTGTGTGTGTACTACCGTTCAAATTCCTAGGCAACTGTCAAAACCCTCACAGTTTGGATCCAACTTGCCTTGGCATTGTATATCTCTCACCTCTCCTCCATGTTTGCAGCATTAAGATCAGCATGCCCAAGCTCTGGGAAACAGATGAATCCCCTGGGAAGCTGTTTGGCTGTGTTTCTGAGCCTCAGCCTTGGAGAGTCAAAGCCACAGGATGGCCAGGACTCTGCCCAGGTGACCGTAGTGGTGGTGATGGGTTATCTAAGATTCCCTGCTGAAGGTCACTTCTTGATCTAGTCCTCTGGTTTTCAGGCTTTACTTACCCTGCATATTTGGCCGGGGCATCAGTCCCTCACCTATCTGCCTCTCAGAACTGTAGTCCTCTCCCTCCCTCCCTGCCTCCCTCCCTCCCTCCCTCCGTGGGTGTGTGCTTCCCTGGCCCCCTGCTGCTGTGTACAACCCAAGTCCTCCCATATGGTAGCTGTTTCCCCACATAGAGTTCTCCATTCGGTACAGTATGGAGCCACTGTGGGCAGGGACCATCCCAGCTTCCCAGTGCACAGGGGCCAGCACATGCTGTTGCTTGCTAATGGAGAAAGAGCCCCTCTGCTGGCAGGCAGAGGCCCCCAGGCCTTTCCTGACACCCGCACCCAGCGGGGGGCGGGGGGGAGATCCCTAAGCAAGCGCAGCTGGCTTAAAAAGGAAGCGCACAGTTTCAAAGCTCCCTCCACTTTATTTTTAGAACCTGTGACTCATCCTCAGGACCAACACTGGAGGCCAAGCAAGGAAGATGCCTGAAGCCTGGGGCCCAAACTGGGCTGAGATTTCAGGCTGTGACTTCCTACCAGTGCTGAGATCTGTACTGTCCACACTGTCATTGGTGGTGGTACCTGAAACAGAACAGAGGAAAGCCAGCACCCCCTGCCTGTATGCCTACAGTGGCTGCTGCAGCTCCAAAGGCTCCTGCTTCTCTTCCCTTGCTCTGTGTGACTCTTATACACACACACACACACACACACACACACACACACACACACACACACACGAGTATTGGGCCAGAAAGAGGGTTCATTAGGTAAAGGCACCTGCCATCAAGCCTGAAGACCTGAGTTCAATCCCTAGGACCTATGAAGTGGAAGGAGAGAATCAACTCTAGCAAGTTGTTCTCTGATACACACACACACACACACACACACACACACACACACACAAAAATAAATAAATGTAACGAATAGGGTCTTTGATGCTGCCTCCTCTAGCTATAGTTTGAGACAGCTAAAGTGTGCCCCCTAAAAGTTCATATTCTTGGTCCTCAGTGTGAAAAGGTTGCCACACTGTGAGACCTTTAAGAGGAGGGGCCTAATGAGAAGGTATTAGGTCATTGGGAGCACTTCCTCCAATGAGATTAAGTTTCCCAAAGGAGCCCAGTTAGTTCCCAAGAGAAATTGTTAACAAAGAACAAGGTTGACCCCTGCCCTCTGGTCAGCTTCCACCGTACTATGGGATCTCCCTACTTGTACACTCCAGACACTTCAGCCATCCTTTATGACAATGTCATTAAAGCCAAGCAGATGTCTGTGCTGTGCTCTGGAACTTCTGTAGTTGCTCACGAAATAAACCTCTTTCCTTCATAAAGTCCTTGGCCTTGGGTATTCCATTACAATCACTGAAAGAAGACTAGGATGTTGTGCATATGGTTTGTCTCTATTTAGATGGGTCTGTCTATTTAACTAAAATCTGTTATTGTCATTTGAAATCATGTTTATTTGCTTGTATTCCATTTTCCAAGAAAAGTCATCCAGTAAACTATAAAGTTTTCCTCTGCAATGTCCCATCTCAGCTCTGATTTCTTCCTCTTTTTTTCCCCTTGGGTGGCACCAACCTTGGGATGGGGGGTCCTTTACTGAATGAGAGAGAGAGAGGGAGAGAGAGAGAGAGAGAGAGAGTGAGTTAGGGCTGTAGAAATGGCTCACCAGTTAAGAGCACTGACTGTTCTTCCAGAGGTCCTGAGTTCAATTCCCAGCAATCACATGGTGGCTCACAACTATCTGTATCTTCTAGTATGTCTGAAGAGAGTGACAGTGTGCTCACATACATTAAATAAATAAATAAATAAATATTTTTTTAAAGGCAAGCAATGTTCTTTGTTAACCAGTACCTCGCCCTCCTATCATGCCATCTCTACCATGATGGACTGTGACGTCATCAAACTGTGAGCCATCAAACTGTGAGTCAGAATAAACCATTCCTCCCTTAAGTTGCTCTTGTCAAGCATTTTGTCACAACAAGAAAAGTAATCATAACATAGGTACCAGGAGTGGGGTCACTGCTGTGATAAACCTGAAATAAGGTTCTTGGTCTTTTGGAACTGCAGTATAAGAGGTATGAGGGGGAGATTGGAACTTTGATGGAAGAAGGCCCTAGAAAGCTACAGCAGAATTTAATTAGCAAGACTGGTGGGCACTTAGAAAACCACTAGAAATACAAAAAACTGGGGGTTCAGCTTATGAGATTTGAGGGGAAACAAGGACTCTATCAGGGACAGGATGATAGGCCACTGGTCTGATAATCTACCTGCATTCTGCCAAAGTCCTGAAAATGCAAGTCAAGTTTAATTAAAAAGTAATGTGCTAATCAGTTAAGTGGATGAAATCTCTAGACAGGATAGCATTCTAGCTGTGGCTTA
Organism: Mus minutoides; assembly: GCA_902729485.2. Lineage (NCBI taxonomy): Eukaryota > Metazoa > Chordata > Mammalia > Rodentia > Muridae > Mus > Mus minutoides. Next base: position 112,138 of record LR753342.1, read on the forward strand.
GTCACTGCTCGCCGCTCTCATCCAGGTCTACAGTGAGAGAGCAACAAGCAAAGCAGAAAGACGGGAAAATACACAGATTGGTGAGGAAAAGGCTGTAGCCACAGTTCAGGTTAAGGACAAGGCAGCATGGGAAGCAACTGTGACAATCCAAAGAGATTAGCACCATTAAAGAGAAATGTTACATTCTGCATGGGGACATCAGGAAAGGGGTCCTGAGGGCAAGACTCCAACCTATGAACGTGCAAAGGCAGCTGAAAAGAAAGAGACTGCCCTGAGAAGGCCAACGAAGGCTCAAAAGCCCCAGGGAAAAGTTTTCCAGGATTGACACATGAAGGGGAGGGGCAGGCTCCCCCCTGAGGTGGCACAGGGACCCAGCAGCTGCAGTCACATGACACTGTCTTGCAGGAATGGGCTATACTAGATTGAAGAGGTCATAGAGTTTTGCACCACAGTTCCAGAAAGTTACTTCACAGAGCAACCTGTGGCAAGATTTAGAGTCCCTGCAATGAGATTCAGAGAAGCCACTACCTGAAGCTACGAAGGTGAGGCCTGTTTTGATGAAAGACCCCAGAATGTTGGAGATGCCAAGACCATTAGATATCTGCTAAGAAAGACAAGCCGCCAGTGTGGAGTGGGACTGGCCCAAGAGAGAGACTGTGAATGCTGCAAGTGGCAGAACTGGGAGGCGGGGATCATCCAAGCCTTTGGAGCCTGGATGAGTCCAACGGGAGCTCAGTCTGATGGACCTGAAGCTTCAGGATCTCGGGTTTGTCCCAGTGGGTTCCAGTGGTTTTTGTCTGCTCTTCCTGGCTACGCCTCTATCCTCCCTTTCCAGGGTAGGAATGGTCGCTTCGTGCCATTGAGTACTAGACATGTATAACTTGGTTTTGGATGTGATGGGGCCTGAATCTCAGCATAAGCTTCCGCTTTGAAATGCCAGAGCTATTAAGGACCATCTGTTGAGGACCAGGGACATCTGATGCTGGACTGTTGCATTTTGTGTCAGGAGATGCTCATGAACTTGTGGGGGCAGCAGGGTGAAGGTTACGGTTTAAAGCGATGCATCTAGATGTCAAGTTGATAAGGAGTAGACTTATAATAATTAATCTGGATGATAAACTTGACAAAACCTAGAATCACCATGGAACCAAACCTCTGGCCATGTCTGTGAGGCATTGTCTAGATTAGGTTAGTTGATGTGGGAATGTGACAAGTGCCATCCCACAGGCAGAGTCTTGGTCTTTATTTTATTTTATTATTTTATTTTATTTTATTTTCAAGACTGGTTTTCTCTATGTGGCCATGGCTGTCCTGGAACTGGTTATGATGACCAGGCTAGCCTTGAACTCATAAAGATCCACCTGCCTCTGCCTCCCAAGTGCAGAGATTAAAGGAATGTGCCATATGGCTGACTCCTGGACTTTATTAAAAGAAAGGGAGCTGAAGACAGTGACAACATTCATGCGGGCTACACAGTCCTCTCTTCAGTCACAGTGTGAGCAGCTGCCACACCTTCTCTGCCCTGGTGGAAAGTGCCCTCCAACTGAGAAACAAATAATCCTTCCTTCTTATCTTCCTTCCTTCCTTCCTTCCTTCCTTCCTTCCTTCCTTCCTTCTTCTTCCCTCCCTTCCTTTCCTTAGTCGCTTTTGTCTTATTTTGCCGCAGCCATGAGTTAAGGAATCTGGCTCTCCTGCCCTTTTCTGTGACTCCAGCAGATTTGCAGGTATGCTTTGTGGCATGTTTTCTTCTTTATTTTTCTCCTTTAAAAAGCCAGCAATTCACGGCCGGAGCAAACGGGGACGCCGGAGCTAGCAGGGCAGGAGCGAGTGGGGCCGAACGGGGATGGCCAGAACGAGCAGGGCCAAACCGGAGCAAGCGGAGCCGATCGGAGCGAGCGGGGCTGGCTGGAACAAGCCGGGGCCGTACGGGGGCGGCCGGGAGCAAGTGGGGCTGGCCGGAGCGAGCGAGGTCGAGCAGAGCGAGCAAGCGAGGTTGACCGGAACAAGGGGAAAAAAAAGCCAGCAATTCAGGGGTAGTGAGATGACTCAAGATAAGGGTGCTTGCAGGCAAACTTCACAATCCAAGTTCAAGTCCCAGGACCCACATGATGAAAGAAGAGATTTGACTCCCACGGTTGTCCTCTGAGACACACACACACACACACACACACACACAGAGATAGAGAGAGAGAAAGAGAGAAAGAGAGAGAGAGAGAGAAAGAAACCAATGTTTTCTTAAAATGTTTTTGTTTTTTTGTTTTGTTTTGACAGAGAATTTCACTAAATAGCCCTTGCTGGCCTAAACCTCACTATGTAGCCCAGGCTGGTCTCAAACTAATAGAGATCCACCTGCCTCTGTCTCCCAAATTTTAGGATTAAAAGTGCACAGCACCACCCTTGCCTTAGTCAGGGTTTCTATTCCTGAACAAAACATCAAGACCAAAAAGCAAGTTGGGGAGGAAAAGGGTTTGTTCAACTTACACTTCCACATTGTTGTTCATCAATAACCAAAGGAAGTCAGGACAGGAACTCACACAGGGTAGAAACTTGGAGGCAGGAGTGGATGCAGAGGCCATGGAGTGATGTTCTTTACTGGCTTGCTTCCCCTGGCTTGCTCAGCCTGCTTTCTTATAGAACCCAGGACTACCAGCCCAGGGATGGCATTACCCACAATAGGCTGGACCCTCCCCTCCTGATCACTAATTGAGAAAATGCCTTACAGCTGGATCTCACAGAGGTACTTCCTCAAGGGGTGCTACTTTCTCGATGATAACTCCAGCTTGTGTCAAGCTGACACACAAAATCAGCCAGTACAGCCCCTATCTAGAATATTTTAAATCTGGTATTTGGGTACCATTGTTGATTCAATCATTTTAAGACAGGGTCCCTCTATATGAAGATTAGGTTGGCCTTGAACTCACAGAGATTTGCTTGCCTTGTTCTCTCAAGTGCTAAGATTAAAGGAATATTTTACTATGTCCAGCACAACTTTTTTTTGGGGGGGGGTGTATTATTTATTTTATTTTTGAGGCAGGGTCTTACTATGTAGCCCTGCTTGGAACTCACTATGTAAATCAGACTGGTCTCAAACTCACATTAATTCTACTGCCTGTGCTCCTGAGTGCTAGTATTACAACCAGGCACCATGACCCTGCTTCTTCATTTCTTCTTGTATGTGAACATAGGCTTGGAAGGCTATGACTTCCCTTTCACAAACTGCATTGGCTGCCTCCCATGTGTTCCTATGTGCAGCATGAGGCACATTGTCACCCTGGAGCCTCCTCTCTGTGTTCCTATGACATACTGGGCACCAGTTCCTACCACTATCACCACACTGTGATGGTCTGTAGTGTACAATATATTAGTAAATTGCCATGAGTTGTTTAAGCTCATTGTAAAGTTCCCTCATTCCAGACCCATGTTTGTCTCAGAGTGCCTTCCCAGATCTCGAGATGAGTACCCACCCCCCATAACCAACTCTGTGACTGGGAGGGACACAAACACCAAAGAACCTAAAGGAAAGAGAACAGCTGGAATGCTTGGCCTTGTTGGAGGAAGTATGTTACTATGGGTGTGGGCTTTGAGGTCTCATATGCTCAGGCTATGGGCATGTGCTCAAGTATAGCGCACAGTCTCCTTCTGCTGCCTGTGGATCAAGATGTAGAACTCTCAGCTCCTTCTCCAGCATCATGTCTGTCTGTATGCTGCCATGCTTCCTGCCATGATGATAATGGACAGACCTCTGAAACTGTAGCCAGCCCTAATTAAATGTTTGCCTTTGAAAGACCCACAATGTGAGGACTCCCTCATGTTCTGACTCAGGAGAGGTGACACTCCAACTCACTTACGAGAAACTGTCTTGATGCAAACTGCAAGAGGACTTTTATTCCAAGAGCACTCTGGGACCCACAGTCATACCCCATGCAGAGTTAGAGGACCATGGGCCCCAAGTAGCTGGGAGAGGGGGTATTTAAAGGAAGAAACCACAACTCAAGGGGTGGGAAGGGCATTGTTGGAAAATACCAAAAATACCAGTTAAGAGTCACGAGGAAGTGGAAAGTCAAGACAGTTTTCTATGAGCTTCTAACAAAAGCACGTTTGCATAGCAGGTTACAGTAATGGTCAGGGTGGGTCAGGGTGACTTTCTTTGAAAGAACACTCCCTGAACCCAGGAAGCAGGTGGGTGGAGGAATGTTGCTATCTGTTTTATGATTAGCATACCTTGGGTCATTTAGTCACAAAGGTCACATTCTCAAGCCTGGGCCTAAAGGCCTAGTTTTAATGTTTTTATGTTTCACTTTTTTACCTTTATAAGAGTTGCCTTGGGGGCTGGAGAGATGGCTCAGAGGTTAAAAGCACTGGCTGCTCTTTCAGAGGTCCTGAGTTCAAATCCCAGCAACCACATGGTGGCTCGCAACCATCCATAATGCGATCTGATACCCTCTTCTGAGGTGTCTAAAGACATATACAGTATACTTACATATAATAAATAAATAAATAAATAAATAAATAAATAAATAAATTCTTTAACAACAACAAAAAAGAGTTGCCTGGTCATGGTGTCTCTTCACAATAGAACCCTAAGACAATGGCCTCATCTCTATCTGTAACTGTTTGTCCTTTTACTGGAAGTCTCTCACCTGAGAGATCAGAGGCTGTGCTGGGACTCTCTGTGGGGAGCTCCAGCAGGCTGTATTAATGGGATGACCCCAATCACCAGTGCCTTGTCCTCTCCCCTCCCCTTCCTTACCCCACTCTCTCTCTCATTCAAAACAGAAACAACTATGGCTGCCATAGATCATTCTCCAAATGTAACTGTCCATGTAAACAAATATGTAATTTGTGCACACCCTGCTAATGTTTCTAGTAATCCCATGGAAACTAACTAAAAGAAGCAGGAAAATGGACTTTTACATTTTATTTCAATGTGCCCCAAATGCCACCATTTTCCTGCAGAACCCACATGAAGACATTTCTGATGTGCTGTGACAGAGTCTAAGGCACCCAGCCTTTGAGGTCACAATCACCATGCATCAACATTTATACTGGTCACAGTTGTTTTAGTGGTCTATAGCTACAGTTTTATAGTGGTCAGGCTACTCTTCGTTTCCAGAACTTTCTGCCAGCTATCTGTGACTCTCAGACCCAATCCACCTGTAGGCCAGCGCTGTGCTGAGCCCACATCACAGCTGTGGAGACTCCTGGGCTGGAAGCACTCAATGACGCCTTGCTGTGTTGGTGATTCTGTCTGTCAGTTTATGTGTTAGTCAGCTCAGGGCACCTCAGATAAGAGACTTACACTACAGGCTCCATTACCGCACATGCCAGAGGCCAGAAGTCTAAGGTGGAAGTGTCCCGGCTCGATTCTCCTGAGCCCTCTCTCCTTGGCTTGCAGACAGCATGTCATCCCTGCCTCCTCACATGCTCGCCCTCTGGACACACACAGGCTGTGTGCTAGTCTCTTTTTACCCTGAGGACACACCAGTCTCTCGGGGTTAGGGACCACATCATGTGACTTCAGGGTTAGGGACCATGCCATGTGACCTCATTTACCTTCATCATCTTCTTCATCCTTCCTCCACATTCAGGTGCTGAGCACACCAGGGATGAAGATTCCAACATACGGATTCAGAGGAATACTATACATCCAGTAACAAAACCCCCTCATAGACCTGCTGTTGCCATTTTCAGCCATTCACTACCCTCTGTGTGCCTGTGTCAAGGACTGCTAGCCATGAGCAGAGGGGCAGTCTCATGAATGTCTTCGACACGGGCATGTCTGTCTCATCTGGAAACTCTTGTGTGGAACTTTTGTTTGGGGTGGAGGGTCTGGTTTTGTTTGTTTGTTTGTTTGTTTGTTTTGAAACAAGGTTTCATAGCCCAAGCTAGCCTGAACTCACTAAGTAGCTGAAGATGACCTTGAACTTCTGATCATCCTGCTTCTCTGTCCCAATGCTAGGATGGAAAGTATCCACCCATGCTCCATCAGCAGATCACTGAGACATTTTTGAGGAGCCCCAAGGAACCAAGGCAAGCCCAGGAAGGTGCCAAAGTTTGACATGTCTATCATCCTAAGGTTCAGATAAAAATAAAGCCAGTGTGCCCAGGGGCCCACAGAGACACTGAAGTACCCAAACCAGTTTCCAAAAGGCCATAACAGAACAGAGTGGCCCAGGTCAGTGGCAGAGTCCACGGTGGGGGGATATGCTGTTCATCCTCCTCCAACTTCAGGTACACTGGGGGTGGGTGCCTCATGCTCCCCCAGAGGCTTCTCAGCCTTCACAGACTGACCTGAAACTGTGAACAGAGCCCGTGAGTTACTTTTGCTCCAGTATTTACCACAGCAACAGTCAGGAGGCTAAGACACTGTGATGTTATTCTGGATTACGAGATGCAAAACTTGGGGTTCCTTAGAGACCACTTTCCATCTCTATTGTACTGTCTCTGGACATGGAAGCCATGTAAAGACCCTGAAGTGGCCACAGCCTTCTGGCAGCCATGAAGCTCTAAACCATGGTACCAAAGAAGGCAAAGCAGAAGCGAGTCCGTGCCAAGTCCCAGAACTTCTGCACTGCGGCCTCAAATGCCCACCGATGACGTCTTGCTACACGATTTGGTTCAAGGGGAAAATGGGTCTACTGACTGCGGCCACAGTCCTTAAGAGTCACATAAGGCTGGCAGAACCCCATCTCCTGCGGTCTTCTCAACAGCGCTGGATCTCTCAAGTACAGGAGATGTGCTTATTTACATGCATGTGAGTTGTGAACTCTCCTTCCACCCAATGCCACCTGGAGTGCCCAGGTGAGTCTTCAAAACAAAATCCTAAAAGCTGCATCACCAATCGCATAGGTTACTGTCGTGACACCAAGTCCGGAAACTGAGGCTCCGATTGGCAGAGAAATCTCAGAGCCAAAGAGCTGGGCTTGAACTCCAGCTCATGAGACCATCTAGAGACCTAACCTAAGGTCTTCTCAGAGAAACGGAGGCAGCTGTCTGCATCTGGTGACCGGTTAGGACATTGGAGAACCATGATAGCACTGGCCTTGGGAGCAATGGTCATGGCTGGACTTGTGGGCCTCACCTCACAACCCCAGCTTCTTACAAAGAATTAAAGATAGGGGAGAGTCAGACATTTCCTAGGGCACACACTGTCGTGGGGGCCTAGAACCTGGTAATAACGGTTGCTTTGACAGCCTGAGTGTGGGCCAACACCCTCCGATAGGGTTAGTCGCAACTAGTCTCTGAGCAGGTTCTGGGACTCTCGGAATCTCTGTTTCTTCTACTGCTCTCTGGCTTCAGCACACTGGATAGGACATGAAGATCATGTACCTGCCTGGCTGGGAGGTTAGTCCAACCCAGAGGCTCTTTGGAGGCAGGTGTGGAGGGTATGGCAAGGGAAAGTAACAGTGTCCTGAAGGAGGGTGTCTGTGGCACTTGACTGATGACAGGTGGGTGTCCCGCTACCTCCTGCCGACCCACAGAAGGATGATAGAGGCACAGCACACAGCCTTCTAGATTGGGTCTCCATTGTGCCCCTTGGCTTACTCTTTCTTGGGTTTGCCAGGCTGAGGCCGGGCCAGCCTGTAGTCCATATAGGTCCCCAGACAGGACCACAGGATGAAGCGTACCAGGAGGATGACGACCAGGAGCACCATGAGTGGGTCAGGGCCAGCAGTGTCCCCCAGCCAGGAGCCCATACTGAGGAGGGAGGCCACCACACAGGGTAGAGCAGTAGCAGCAGCCTCGCTGGGGCCTGATCTCAGCCCTGCCTGTCTGCCGGTGGCCCCTTCTGAAGGACAGATCCGTGCAGTCCACAGCCAGCCCTTCCCACCGCACTGGGCCTCCCCGCCTGTAAGGGGGACAGTTGGGGCTATAGGCGGCCTCCTTGGTCAAGAGGCCCGTGTACCATTCATGGGGAGCTAAGCACTCCGTGCACCGACAATGGCAGCATTGTCCAGAGGCCCTGGCGGCGGGAGGCCTGCGGGAGCCCGCCTCCCGCGCTGTCCCCGCGGCCCCTGCCCGCCAGGCTGACGTAATCCCCAAACATCTCCGGCGGCGGCAGCTGCAGGGCGAAGCGGCCGCCTCCTCCAGGCCTTTCCGGCTGCCGCAGACAATCGAGCCCTTTCTCTCCCCAATTAGCTATCACTTCTGGAGGCCAGCACGGTCCGAGGCTGGGCGGGCTGTGCAGCAGCAGCAGCAGGCCCGCACCGAGCGGGGGCCACGAGGCTTGCAGGGAGGCCCGGCCCAGCAGGGAGGGCGGCAGGGAGACTGTGCGATTGAAAAGAGGAGAGAGGCACAGAGAGGGGGGAACAGTCGGCTGGAGCCCAGAGGCGACCCCAGACATGGCTCAATTAGCACACAGGCTGTGCGCTGAGTCCCCAAGGCTGCCCCAGCCTGTAGCAGCATGGGGGTGGTCAACACAGACCGCCCCAGAAAGGGTCTGGAACCTAAGAGTGGGCTTAATCTCCCCCTCACAACCCCGGGAGGGCAACCACTGGAGATGGGCTGAGCACCACCTACCCCAGCCCCACAACTATAACCCCCTTCCAGCTGCCCACACAGGGCTGGTGGCTGATTAGCCTGGGACTCACTGATAAAGATGCTCGCTTCCTTAGACCTCAGGTTCCTTGCTGGGAAATGAGGTCAGAGCCCCTGCTCTGAAAGACAAAGAGAGAATATTTAAATAGTCCCAGCACCCCTAGAGCAGCTGCTCTGGGGACACACCTCCAGAATTTTCCAGAAAAACAGCATCTGTCTGCCAGTTACATCTGTCTGCCATATACATGTGCTCATACATACACGTGTGACCACACGCATATGAAGACCCTGTCCCCCTGTGTGAGCTACTCTGGCCCGGACCCTGTCCCCACTCTGGCCCCTCACAGCTGAGGTTTCCTTAGATGAAGAAAAAACTGGCTTGCTCTCCTCTACTTCTAATGCCAACCCTGTGTCCCACCAAGTAGGACCTCACCTGCAGCCAGGAGTATTAGGAGGAATGAGAATTCCTGGCCACAGGGTCCTTCCTGGACTTCCAGCCCAAGTTGTCTTACCCAGAAGCAGTCCAACAAGCCATAAGACATGCGGGGGGTGGGGGGGTGGGGGTGGGGCTTCCACGCAGAGAACTGTAGCCCATCGCTGCTTGCCTCTCTCTAGTTCTGAACTCTTTTCTTCATGGCATTAAGAGTATTCATCCCGTATAGCCTTTCTAGAACATTTCAAATAATGACAAACACAAAAGGACTGGCAGGTAGCACACCATAGGATGGGAAGTGGAGATTTTGAGAATGGTGCCAATTTGTGGATTTCACAACACTAACCCCAAGTGTGCCAGAGGTGTGTAAGTTCCCTGTGTCTACCCTCCGCCTCTCACGCTGCAGCTGGTACATCGCTGGGACTGAGCGAGGTTGTCTCCCACTCTGCAATGCCAGGCCACCCAGCCCAGCACTCAGGACAACATTCTTGAAACATTCTTGAAACATTCTTGGGTTTGCTTTTCTATAGCTCCAAATGTAAGTGAGGATCTAGAAGTTAGGAGCCAGGCCTAACCAGAAATTACACCAAACATTTCCTCCTCAGGGGTTTCTGGAATGTCCCAGACAGAAGGCCTTGCTTACTTACTAAAGGAACTCAAGTGAATCTGGGGTGAGGGTCCCCCGATAGACGCCACCATGCTCTCGGGAAGGGAGGAAGCCGAGGGCTCACCTCAGCCAGCGTTTCGCTCACCTGAGAGGCCACATCTTCGGGTGAGGCTTTCTCGGAAGCTGAAGCAGTCTGCCCTGAGCCTGGCCACCAGCTCAGACCCATCACTGGTGAAGCCAAGGTGGCCTTGAACAAAGCTCTGTGTTTGTCAAACACACCATCAGATAGGGAAAGTCAATATTGTCCCAGGTCACATGACATCAAGAAACAGGAGACTCTGGGGTCAAGGAGGCCTGACCCTTCCTGCTCATGTGCCTCTGGGAGTCGGCAAACATAAAGTCTGCTGTGTGTCCTTCAGGGAGGCAAGTGTGTGGCCCTTCTAGCTGCTCCTAGCAGAGGTCAGTGGGATGCTGGAGGATGAAGTCAGGGAGGATGGAGAAAGCACAGGAAGAAGCAAGAAACTGATGGAGACAGTACAGACACAGCTTCTCTGCCTGGAGGACACCAGGGTGCTCCCCACTGGGGTGAAAGGGACTCTCTGAGTCACCCACAACTGACGATGAGCATGGTCTGTGCTCTTCCTGGTCCATTAGGGCCTCGGCATTGAGACCACAGGAACTGCCCCCTGGGCAAACTTCTACCAAACATTGACCATAGAATAGATGAGCCCTTGGTCCCCTGGACTAACTCAAGCCACCAGAACATCCCCAAATGGGATGGAGAAGACCAAAAGCCAATCCTCTTCTACGGCTTCCTCCATCCTCACCTTCCTGTTTCCTGGATTTCTCACCGACCTCTTGGACCACCACATCCAGAACCACCTGCTATTGGACGCAGCCCAAAGCAACATGAAAGACCCAGAGACAAATGGTGTCTGCTATGGTATTCAGAGTTCAGCCATGAAGGCTCTTGTCCCTTGTCACAGAGGACAGATCAAGGCTCGAAGAATCCACAGTGACTTCCTACACCTAAATGTTCAAGCATTGAAGTGAGAAGGGACAGGTCCTTGCTCACTGTTCCCTGATATTTGCCAGGTGTAAGTCCAGTCCCCAGTGAGGCCCATGGAGAAGGCTGGGGTGAAAGCAGAAAGGGCTCCAGCTCTTGCCAACTGTGGCACATTCCCCACGGGGACTTGTTCCTACCGGTGGCAGTGTTAGGAATGAGCCCAAGGACCCACCCGGGTGTCTGCTCTGAGCCCTCAGCAAGCAGATGTGTGGCAACAGGTCCCTTCCTCGCTCATACAGGACAAGCCACAGTGATTCCTAGAGCTGGGTGTGCTCTGCAGGGGAGGCCCACTTAGACATCACGTCACACTGGACTCTCTGGACTTGAACTCCCGACTGAGGGCATAGTCAAGGCCCACACCTGCTTCTGGTTGGTTTATATTGCTTTGGGGGGGGGGTGTGTTTGAGTGTGTGTGTACGTGCACATGCATATGTGTGTGAAGGCTAGAAGTCAACCTCAGGCGTCGTCATTCCTCAGAACCTATCCACCTATTTATTTTATTTTTTATTGTTGAGACAGGATCTTTCACCAAGTATGCTGGGCTGGGCAGTGAGCCTGTCTCCATGACCCCAGAGTTAGGATCATAGAGTGTGTTGATACACTTGGCTTTTTTTCCACAGGTTCTAGGATAAAACTTGGGTCCTCACTCTCGTGTCGCCTCGCTCTTTACCAACCAACCAACCAACCAAACTCCCCAGCCCAGTGCTCACTTCCTTTATACCCTGCCATCTACAGCCGCTGAAGTCTCCCATGTCTAAATCATGACTCTTGCATGTCCCCTGGTTTCATGTGGACCGAGGTCTCCAGGGCAGGTTAAAAGAAACCCACATTGCATTAGACCTGATTCTGCCAAACTGTGCAGCCTGCAGGCCTTCCCAGCTAGTGTCAGTAACTACTGTTACTGGTATTTCTTCCTAACATTTGTTTTTAAACTACATTCATGGGTGTTTTGCCTGCATGTATGTCTGTGCACTATGTGTGTGCAGTACCCACAGTGCCCAAGAGGACATTGATTCCCCCGAAATTGGAGTTACAGACAGTTGTGAGCCATCACGTGGATGCTGGGAATGGAATCTGGGTCCTCCGAGAGCAGTCAAAGCACTTCATGGCTGAGCATCTTCCCAGCCCGTTGTTGCTGCTGGAACTTCCAACTCCAATAAGCCCACATGAAAACCATGCAATTCCGTTATTGTAAATATATGCTTTAAGCCTAGATTGAGCAGTTCTAACAGTATACTAACTTATTCCCTAGTTATAAGACTTCTTGTTATTTGGGTTTTTTGTTGTTGTTGTTTTTGCCATGCAGTTTGTTCTATCATGGCTATCTCTTCTTTTGTCTTCTATCCTGTCCCATAAGTTCCTGTATCCTCTGTTCAAGGTTCTGCTTCCACATTTTATTTTTTTTCTATATTGTAATTCTGATATTGAGATATTTAGTTGATTGATTGATTGGTTGATTTTAAAAGGGTCTCCTCCAGGCCTTGCTTCCCATCCTCCTTATTTTCTCCCTGCCTCTCAGTCTGACCTGTGAGCTGTTGTATCCTTTGTTTAGCCTCTTCTCCAGCTCCTGACTTCAGACTTTATTTTCCTCTCTCTGTTGCTTATCCTGACCTATACATTCCTGTGCCTTTAGTTCTAGTGTCTCCTCCAGCCTGTGTGGCCTTAAATTTTTCTCTGTGTTGTTCATTCTGCTCTATAAATTCCCATATCTACTGTTCTAGGCCTGGCTTCCACAATTTTAGTTTTTCCTTCTGTTGTGATTTTGATATTGTTAGCATCTACCTTATTTTGATTTACTGACTTTAGTAAATCATCTCTTAGACTCTGTTTCTAAATTTTACTGTTGTCTCTTCGTTGTTTTGTCTGATTATGAAATTCTGTATTTTTTGTTCCAGCATCTTTTCCAGCTCCTGTCTCCAAAATCATTACTTTTACCTTTTTGCCAAGACCAGACACTCAAGCTGAATGAGGGCGAGAGGGCAAGAGTGGGAAGAGACAGAGAGAGAGAGCCTTGCAGAAGTGAGTGGATTACAAAAGAGGAAATTGTAAACTATTGCTAAGGTGGAGCCCTCCCAATCAATGGAAGCTCCGTGGCCAGCCTACTTCTTCCCTTGGAACCTTAACCCCAAACTCTAGCCACAGTGGGGCCTGCTAGTGCATGTGCATGCCCATAAAACAAGAACCGGGGAGGTAGAGCAAGTCATAAGTTCAAGGCCAACCTGAGCTACAGCATCAAATTTTTTGGTCAGTATCAAAAAGCCAAAGGGATGTGGCAGAGTGGCTAGGGCACTTGCCTCACAAGCAGGAGACACAGTGTAGGTGGGTGCTGTGGTCTGTCTGCAACTCCCCCTATTGTCAATCTCAGTTTGGCTGAAAGATCTTCCTGCCTCATTGACTAAGATGGAAGAGGGACAGAGAATGTTCCTCAACATACATGCATATACGTGTGCCCAAACATGCAAGCCTGCACACACACACTGCATACACTCACGTGAAAATGGAGGTGGGACAGTCATGGTAGCAGTGTGCATCTTATAATGTCAGCAGCAGGTAGACTGAGGCAGGAGAATCAGAAGTTCAAGGCCAGCCTGTATTACCTAGGAAATTCGCAGCCTGGGCTACATGAGACCCTGACTAAAAAAGAAAGAGGGAGAGAGAAAGAGAGAGAGAGAGAGAGAGAGAGAGAGAGAAGAAAGAGAGAAAGAGAGAGAGAGAGAAGAAAGAGAGAAAGAGAGAGAGAGAAAGAAAGAAAGAAAGAAAGAAAGAAAGAAAGAAAGAAAGAAAGAAAGAAAAGTGCCCCTGAAATCAAATCAACAGGACATGCTTTTCAAAGCAGATTGCCCCTCTATACTTGAGACCCCCAGACAGGCAAAAATAAATCTTTCTTCCTGCACCACAAAGGCAGATTAACACTGCCGCTGCTGTCGGGATGAGTGGGGAGGTGGAGAGCTGTAGGGCTGGGTCAGCGAGGGGCTTGTGTCCTAAGGAGGGGCAGCCCTCTGAAAAGGCCGCTGCAGGCAGAGCCTGGTGAGGCCTCCTCGCAGCCAGTGAAAGCCAGTATGTAACTCTGCCTAGTGATCAAACAGCCTGCAAGCCGCTGTCAGCCCAGAATGAAATTCCAAATAAATTAGCCATGTCCCAGAAGCCATCACAACACCGGATTAGGGCGTGCAAAGGAGCGTAATTTATTCAGCTTCCCTTGTCAGAGTTCCTAACAGCCTCCCTTGGTATTTCTCCTCTCAACCTACAGTTCCACTCTACAGTCCCCCAGCGGGGCGGGGCAGTGCAGAGCAGGACAGTGATCTCCCCTCCTGGAACTCACTCCATACCAGAACTGCTAATGGTCCATTTGCACCTAACATGTAGACCAAGTTATGTTTTTAGGAACATTTCTGCAAAGTGGCCACCATCCCTAAGGGATGAAAAGCTTTCTGGAAGTCCAAGGATCTGTGTGGCTCTCTCAAGCCTTAGGATCTGGGAGACAGGGACCAGAAGGAGTGCCAACTACTCTTCAAGGTTAGGAGAGAGCACCCCTGCACCCCCCCATGTTGCTGAAGGTAGCAGGCTTGCGGTGGCCACCTGTCTGTACCTTGACAGGCACTGAGGAAGAGAGGAGGAGCCTATGGCTCCAGGCAAGTGCTAGTGGTCCAGGCCTGGGACTCATTAACACACTCAGCCCTAAAACAATACCCATTTTTATCAATGAACCCAGCCCAGCTTTCCCTGGCAGACAGGAAAGCTTTCAGAGTTGATAGGCAGAGTGGCTTGTGCCTCCAGAAGAGGCGCTTTTGAAGGATCAGGGTCTCCTTAGTCCCCCTCCCTCGCGGCTCCCTCCCCTTCCTCCCCTTGCCTCCTTTGAAGGCTCCAGCCTCTTCCCACCCTTCCAGCTCCTGCTCCCCACCCCCACTCCTTCCTCCCCTCTTATGCATCCCTCCTTCTCAGCTACCATGGTCTATCTGCTTTGTCCAAAGGCCTCAGTGAGGGTGAGGGCCCTTTCTTTGTCCCCAGAGAGATAAAGGAGGCAGGAAGGGATGATTGCAAAAGACAAAACCAAGAAGCCAAATAGAAGAGACTGGTACCACTGAGATGGACCATCAGGTGCTGAAAGACCCCATATATAAGGGTTTCTAGAAACATCTAAATGGGGGGTGGGGTGGGGGGTTGAGGGAGACAGACAGACAGACACAGAGACAGAAAGATGGAGAGAGAGACAGAGAGGGAGAGAGGCAGAAAAAGAAAGAGGGAGAGAGAGGCAGATAGAGAGAGAGGCAGACAGAGAGGTAGAGAGAGAGGCAGAGAGAGAGAGAGAGGCAGAGAGAGAGAGAGGCAGAGAGAGAGAGGCAGAGAGAGAGAGAGGCAGAGAGAGAGGCAGAGAGAGAAAGGCAGAGAGAGAGAGGTAGAGAGAGGCAGAGAGAGAGAGGCAGAGAGAGCACTATCCTTGCCTCAGCAGCTTCCTTGTCTCAGCTTCCCTAAGGGACTTCAGGCATCCACACTGTCAGTGGTAGGTGACAACGCTCACTTACTGAGAACAGAGGTCACTCTGATGGCTGACCATGGAAGCTGAGATAGAATCACACCAGGAAGCTGCTCTTGCCTCTCCCTGAGGCTACACTGCCTCTGGGACACGGGTCTCTCTGCCTCAGTTCTCCCCACTGGTGCTGGATGAGCCCCCAAACCACTCAGCCTGTCTCTGCATAAGGCTAAGACCAACAGCACACCCTGCTACCCTAACTGCTTGACTCCAAACTCCTGGGTCAGGCCAGAAAAGCCAGCAGCCTCCAGACAGTCCCCTACTCAGGTGCCAGGCCTGGTGCATCAGCCGACGGCTGGGACCTCAGTGGGTCTGCAGGGGCTGAGAAAGAGTCAGGAGATGATAGGAGCTGTCCCATCCCAGCCTATGCTCACACACACTTGCACACACCTATCTTTATTTACGTACATGTATACACACATGCAACCACATGCACACACATGCAGAACATGAAGGCCTCACATGTTCATATGACCTAGCTAGCCTGACTGACACATACTCTATTAGGAGTCCCTAATAAAGAAGGCTCAAAATGGACACTGTTCTCAAAATAAACACATTAGTTTCATGTGTTCGCCTGAACACATAGCCTCCAAGACAGGGCACTTCAATGTCATATACTGAGGCTAGGAAATAGCTCAGTGGATAAAATGCTTGCTGTACCAAACAAGGACCTGAAGTTCATCCCCAGTACCCATGTGAAATTCGGGTGCAGTGGTGTATAACCACAACCCCAGGGCTGGCTGGATACAGACAGAAAGATCCGTAGCGTTCACTGAATCAGTGAACTCCAGACCAGTAAAAGACCCTGTCTCAAAAAATGAGGCGGAGCCAGGTATCATAGTGCGCACCTTCAATCCCAGCCCTTGGGAGGCAGAAGCAGATGAATCTCTGTGAGTTCAAGACTAGCCTGGTCTCCAGAGTTAGCTGTAGCTACACAAAGTGGGACCCTGTCTCAAACAAAGAAAAATATTAAAAACTAATAATAAACAAGTGAAGAGTGATTGAGGAAGGTGCTCAAGTCAACCTCTGTCTACCACACGCATACACACAGCACATACACATAGGCATATACACATATGCACACACAGCACATAGGCACAGGCATGCACACATAACACAGCCCACAGAGACACACTGCATATACAGTCTATACAGACATGTACACACAAAGCATGCACATGTGAATACATGCTCACACGTATAGCACACACAGTACACCCACATATACACACATATGTGTGCACATAAAGCCCACATTTTCAGCTCTCAGAACTCAGAAGCAGAAAAATGGACCCTGTGGTGGAGGTCCCCGGAGCCTCTGAGGTCTGTACCTCCTGGGCAAGCTTGGGGAGCTGGAGGTCAGTGCTGGGTGGGCAGGATCCCCATCACCAGGTGTCTCTTTGGAAGATGTGCTGTCTGGGTACTAGAGAAGCAGAGACGCAGGGGCCTGGGCAAGCAGGTAATGAGTGGGACAATGGGGGAAAGCTCTACCCCACTGAACCCTCACTTGTGGCAGCCACCCTGCTTTCTAGCCAGCCTCTCCCAGAACAGGCTTCTGACAGCTAACACTTCTAGAGCTATCTAAAAGCCAGGGGCTTCCAGCTCTCATCCCTTCCTCTCCCTCTAGAACAGAAGCCTGTACCCAGGCTAGTCCTAGGGACAGCCCTGGGTCACCACTAAGAGCTGGTGATTGGCCAGCCACACCAGGTCCTGTCTCTAATGGGCCAGTCTCTTCTTAACTAGCCACTTGGCGAGGTGATTTTTGTGTTAGGTTTTGTTTGAAAGAAGGTCTACTGTAGCCCGGGCTAGCTTCAAACTATGTAGCTGGAGATGGCCTTGAACTCCTGACCCTCCCAACTCTACTTCCTGAATATTGGGATTGCAGGCGGGCACCACCATTCCAGTTTATGCCATGCTAGAGTCTGAACCCTAGGTCTCTGTGCATGCTACGCAGGCACTCCACAAACTGAGTTCTGTCTTGAACCCATAGTGGGCCTGATTTTAGTTGAGCAGGTCTCCAAGTCTCTGGGTCCAGCTCCAGGGTATCTCACTAGCTAGCCCCTTGCTCTAGATCCAACCAATCAGCAGAGGTACAGAGAGTGGGAAACATCAAATCTGAATGCCAGTAAACTCATGCCTGGTGCTGCCAGGTGGGGGACTCCAAGTTCACGTATCTGTACTCTAGATATTTATTGAACAGCTACTGTGTACTGTCCACCACACACAAGAATTCTTAGCTGGGCATGGTGGCACATGCCTTTAATCCCAGCACTTGGGAGGCAGAGGCAGGTGAATTTTTGAATTCGAGACCAGTCTGGTCTACAAAGTGAGTTCCAGGATAGCCAGGGATACACAGAGAAACCCTGTCTCGGAAAAAAACAAACAAACAAACAAACAAACAAAAAAGATTTCTTAAGCTTCCAAAGTCTCCCCATAGGTATGACACATGCACCCAGCACATGGAACAGCCTTATTAGATCAGATATTGTCGATGGTCAGGAGACCTGCACTCTCTGAGGCTCCCTTTTATCCTCTTCTGGGAACATGAGAAAGTGATGGGAAAAGTGAACAGGAAAAGTGATGGGAAGGTGTCAAGCAGGCAGGAGAGCCAGAAGCCTCAGCCGTACACGGAAATAAAGCCCTTCTTTCTGAAGCTCCTTGTATCAGGCGTGTTGTCACAGCAATGAAAAAAAAAAAAGTGACCAATACCAGAATGAATAAGACAGAAACCACAGCCACAGCTACACAGAGGGGGTGTGAATGTCTACGGTGCCTTGCTCACAGCTGCTCATCTGGATACAACTCATCGTCAGTTATAAGAAAACGAGAAGATAAGAAATCGAGTTCCGGTCTATTCCTATTCTGACAGCCTGGCACTGGCCATGGGGCTCATGTGATATTGAGCAATCGGCATGCCACAGGCACCCGGGCTGCAGGCATAGCCAGCCAACACTTGGTGGACAGTGACAAGAGCCAAGCACAAGGCTACCGCCTCAGATAGTGATAGAATGTTATAGAACAGGTAAAGCCACAGGGTCAGAACACAGGCCTTGCTGGAGGCGGGGGGGGGGGGGGGGGGGGGGGGGGGGGGGGGGGGGGGGGTACAGAGCTTGGAAGCAAAGAGGCAGAGTGAAGGGGCTCTGGTAACAAGCTTCCCTGGGTTAATAGCAGCTGAGCCACTGAACTTTGTATAAAATGGCACCAAACGGAGAAAACAAATCCTAAATGTCACTTTTCCTTTATGATAACTACTGCTTGGAATTTCCGTACCCCAAAGCCACACTCTTTCACTGATGTGAGGATAGGGGGGTCAGAAAGAGCCCTGCCCAGTCTTTGAACTTGGGCTAAGACACTGGTGAGCTATAGCCTCAAGGTTATGTCCCTGTCCAGTCTTGCCCTTGCTACTGTGGAAGCAGAAGTTGAGGCCCAGAGAATCCTGTCACCCAGTGTCACCTAGCAAGTCTGACGTGTCCAGACGTCCAGCCTGGACCATTTCTGTATCTACTCCCAAGCTCCTAAGGTTGTCCCCAGGGACACTGCCCCTTTCGCCTGTGTTTAGGACGAAGAGAAAAATTGGGGACTTTGCTCACAGAGAGGGATGGAAAGGCCAGAGCTCTTACTGACCTGTCCTCAGAATGTTCCCAGACTCCTCTGGGCTAAGGTCACCAAGAAAACCTAAGACTGCCCACAAAGTCAAAAACCTCTCCTAGAAGCCCTCCAGGCCCACCGGTGAGGAACAGGCTGGGTCTCCACAGTTCTCTGTGGGGAATGTGAAGCAGGGAAAGCCAGAGAGAGGCCTGGGGTCTGCAGGGGCCCCAAAGAGGGGTGCTATTCTCCCACTGGAGAAGCCCAAGTACTTGCAAGAGGAACTGCAGATGATACTTAGAGGATCATGGAGTATTCCCACTCCTGCAGACTGACTGAAGGGCCCTCATACTCCACACCGATTCTGCCTGACAGATCTGCCATACAGAAAAACAAGAGCTCAGAGCTTTCTGGAAATGTGGACTGTCCTGGGGACCACGGGCCCCATCTAGAGGCAGGAATGTGGGGCTCCAACAGGGAGGAAAGCAGCTCCCTTCCCCAGCAACCCCACCCACCCACTAACCTCCCTGCTGCTGGGCCTCAGTTTCCTCCTCCTGAACGGAGGGTCACCATCATGTCTATACCCACCCTCTGCCGGTGGCTGTGTGTGGGTGACACACAGGAAGCTCTAGGAGAAAGCTGCCTTCCCCATGACAACCCTCTTACATCATTCTCCAAGTGCTGAGAATATAGACAAGAGCGTGCATAGAGCTCCCATCAGAACTGAGGCTCTAGCTCAGGCTCACCTCTTTCCCACACCCTCTCAATACATGCAGAGGAGGTCCCTTGTGCGTACCACTGAGGTCCTTCGACATAACCTCTCATGTCACTGCCTGGTACAGGACTGACAACAGAGTGAGTTAAGTTTCACCCACCTCCTGGACAGACCCTTCTGAGAAATATGTTTTTAATCCCATACAAAAAGGAAGAGGCATACATATCTCTGGATTAGAGGCCAGCCTGGTCTATATATAATAAATTTCAGAATATCCACGACCCAGTAAAAAACAAACAAACAATAATAAAACGCTGAGCACTACAGCCATCGTAGACAAGAGTCAATCTCCCTGTCCACTTCGGCTGACAGTGCAGGACGGCACCTCAAGTGTCTTGAACCACGTGGGCCAGGAGTCCAACCTCAAGGTGTGAGCTCGGCCGTTCTCTCAGAAGGCTCTGGAGACTGCCTTTCTGCCTGCTCCAGGGTCTGGGAGCTCTAGGGTTTCTTGGTCACATCACTATGACATCAAGGGTTTTTCACAGTTTCATGTTTCTGACTGTGGCATTCTTCTAAGGGATAGAGCCATTGGATCATGGTCCACCCTGCTGCATGGTGTCCTCTCTGTGACTAATTACATCAGCCAGGACATTTTTTTCCAAGTATATGGAGTTTGGGGATGGGTGTGAATTTTACAGGGACATCACTGAATCCTGTGTAAATGTGTGAATGGGTCTGCAGACTAGCAGCCTTGTATTAGTTAGTATACAGTAATGATACACGGTGGCCCTCTTTGTGGTGTTTTCATATTCTCGTGTGTGTGTGTGTGTGTGTGTGTGTGTGTGTGTGTGTGTGTGTGTGTATTCATAACTACTTCCCTTCTACTTTTGTCTCTGTGTGTGTGACCCAAAGAGCCCCTTAAGGTTGCTTATGGGAGCACAAATGGGGTTGTTTGAAAAAGCCTGGACCACCTGGCCAGAAGCCAAACCATTGAAGAAAACGTCCCTCACCTTATCTACACCCCCATGGATGGGTGCAGCCTCAGGACACCACACTTTTGAGACATGACTGTAATCTTCTGATCCTCCTGCCTCCACTTTCCCAGTGCTGGAGTGACAGGTATGCACCATCATGCCCAGCCCATGCAGTCTGGGAACATAACCCCAGGGTTTTGTGCATGAGAGGCAAGCACTCTACCAACCTAGCTACATATTTAAGATCTGATTTAAAAAGAAAGAAAGAAAAAAAAAACACTATCATGTTTCCATGATAAAAAAAAAAACACTAAATGATTCCAGGTGCTGTGTGCACTAGAAATGCCACTGAGTGTGCGCCTGGCACCATCGCCTGGCACCCAGAAGGTACTGACCCCACCCTCTATGCCCAGAGCCACCATCCCAGGCCCAGGAGAGCTGGCAGCTGTGCTTTCTGTTGTCTGTGGTTATTTACCTCTCCCTTAACCCTGAGCCCAGTGGGTAATACCCTTGGCTGTAATCTCTCCCGTCCCAGGGCACCTTCCCACAGGCCGCCCTGCACAAACAGACCGGCTCCGGCCACCACCCGCCTGATTCCAGAATCCCAATGTGAAGGCAGAGGTTTGGCTGTGGACACCCCTGGCATTTTTCACATAGCCATCCAGTTACCAGGCACCTTGGCACGTGGGCCTGGTTCCACCACCACTTGGCAGGACTACAGGATTGTTGGAGAGATGGATTCTGCCCCTCAGCACGCCCCACCCACCCTGCTGCTGGCAGCCAGACTTTGATGTGCCAACCCCAGGACTACAGGCAGCCGGCACCCAGCATCTGCCAGGCCCAAAGGCTAAGACCCAGAGTGAGCTCGTCCCAGCATCCCAATGACCAGTGCTGGCTTCTAAGAAACTACACAGACCTCTCTGTGTCTCCTCCCCTGCTCCTCTCCAGGGCCTCACACAGGGCAGTTCAGTGTGGTTCTCCCACACACCCCTTGTTACCTCCCTCAACCCCACAGCAAAGAAAAGTCATTTCAAGACCAGATGCAGAGCTGGAGGGGAGGCCCAATAGGTGTAGTGGTTGCCTAGCATGCACAGAGTCTTGGATCTGATCCCCCATATACTCCCCAAACAGGTGTGGTGGCCCATGCCTGGGATCCCAACACTGGGTTAAGGGGAGGCAGGAGAACCTGAAGTTCAAGATTATCCTCAGCTCCATGTCAGGTTCCAGGCTAGCCTGAGCTACATACAAATGATGGTGGTGGTGGTGATGACGATGGCTAGAGAGTGGATTCATTGGTTATGGGTGCAGACTGCAATTCTAGAAGACCCAAGTTCGGTTTCTCTGTGTAGCCCTGGCAGTCCTGGAACTCCCTCTGTAGACCAGGTTGGCCTTGAACCCAGAGATCCCCCTGCCTCTGCCTCCCAAGTGCTGGGAGTAAAGGTGTGGGCCACCACTGCCTGCCCTGAAGCTGTTAAATACAACTTCACTGCCATGATCAGACGTTCAACAGGAAGAGTCACCTGACGGTGACAAATTGGAATACACAATTCAGGGTCTGAGTGTCGGTCACATGCAGACAAGGTTAACATCCACTTTACCTCCTTCCTCTGGCCTCCTAAAGGGGCCAACTCAAAACTTCATCATCCTCTTAAGTAGTTTGCCTTCAAGGTTTCTTTTTAATTAGTTAGTTGGCTGTTAGTTTTGTTTTGAGATAGGCAGGGTCTCTATGTATCCCTGGGCTGACCTAGATCTCCTTATGCAGATCAGGCTGGCCTCTAACTCACAGAGTTCCATGTGACTCTGCCCACTGGATGCTGGGATTAAAGGCTTGGGCCTCCAACACCTGGCTTTTTTTTTTCCTTTAAAACATGTGTGAAGTTGTGCACATGAGTGCAGGTGCTTCAGGGGCCAGAAGAGGGCAGTAGATCCACTGGAGTTGGAGTTCTGCTATGAGCCACCAGATATGCAGGGAACTGAACACTGGTCCTGTGCAAGAGTGGCTGTGCAATACAGTCTCTTAACCACCGAGCCATCTCTTCAGCCCCTGGTGTCTATATGATGTTTTTATGGGATAGATCTGCTCAAGAGCAATGAAGGCCCTTTTGGAGGGTGCAGGCAACCTAAAGGCCTAGGCTGCTAGAGCCAGTCCAGTGCCTTCTGTTACCTACGCTGGTTTGTCCCTTCCCAGAATTCCTACAAGAGTCACTACACTAAGATGATCACATTGAGTCACAGCAAGGCTCTCACAGGGCACTGACCCAGGTTCAGTGTCTGCCAGATGTGCTGACTGACCCCCCCAAACTGTAGATAGCATGGACTCCCCCAACCTTGACCAGAGAGATGAGGTAACCTGCCCCAAGACAATAGCATCGACACTTCCCTTCGTCTGCATAAGATAAGGCCCCACAGAGGACACTCTTCACTCCAGTACTCTGTGCTCCTCCCTGATGTTTCCAGATGTGTCTTGGCTCCTAGGGCCCATGGCAAATCCAAAAGCAATGAGTCTCTTCTTCCTGGAAAGAGGGGTGCGGCCAGGACCAGAATCCTGGAGAAGGAGAGGCAAAGGCAGCAGGGCTGTTGGGCCTGCCTACAAGGAAGGAGAGGCGGGGCAGGCTCCAGGTCCCAGCCGAGGACCTAGAGCTTCCCCAGTGTCTGTCACTGACAGTGGTTGAGTGCTTAGCCCTGTGCGCTCAGAGGGCCTGGGTACCAGACACTCCCACCGCTGAGGGAAGGACAGCAGAATGTCATACACAGGGACCTGGGCTAGAGTAGAGTATAGAGGACTGACTGGGGGTTCCTTGCTGACAGACAGGGAAGACCCAGTGGTCCCTGTAGTACAGAACTTGGCTCTGCCACACCGCCAAACTTCATCTACCAAGAGGAACTTCCATGAAAGCCAGGCTGTGTGGGCATTGCTGGGTAGATGATTGTCACTGGTGCATGGGCCCTGCAGCTGCTATTGCTGCAACCACATGTCCACTGTCACTTACACAAAGCCAACCCCATTTGTCTAAGGTCCATGAACAGAGATGACCCAGGTGTACTGGCTCGCTCTGACTCATTATCCTCTGTGGTGGTAATATGACTAGTGATTAGTCCTAGGAAATCCCCGGACACACACACACACACACACACACACACACACACACACACACACACTTGCTGAGATCCCAGACAGGAACAAGCTGTGGCCACCACCAAGAGGCCCAAGGGCAGAATGAGGGACACTTCTAGGGAAGCAAAAGTTTTTCTCCAGGGACAGTGAACAGCCCTGCAGTCTGCCCCCACAGAGAGCCCTGCTGCAGGGTGGGGGCTCAGGAATGTTCTCTGCATACATAGCAGAGTTGTGAGTCAGACACAGTGGGGAGGAGGCCCACAGCAGGGCTGCAGGCAGGAGGTGGAACCCTCCAAGCAGAACCCTGGTAAACAGCAGGCAGTGTCTGGGTCCTGTCCCACGGCCAGCAGTCTCTTGGGCCTACCTGGGCCACATCAGGGGTGAGGAGCACATGGGCCAGGAGAGGGCAGTGTGGCCTTGGTTAGCTGGGGACCTGCAGATGAGGTTTCCGACTCCTCGCCCAGTGCTCTCTCTGGACTCCTCATACAGTGCTCTCAGAGACAAGCACCTCCCAGGCACTGCCACCCATTGAGTAAACTGACCTTTGCAAATTTAAATGGGGCTCCAGCACCCCAGGAAGACTGGGTGCTGGGTCCTATTTCTCAGGACACCTCCTGTCTCCAGTATGTGAAATGATACCCAAAACTCCTACTGTGTGCTGGGCCCCGGCAAGAGTTCCTATACGTTGATTCATGGGACAGAAGCCGGGCTACAGTGTGGACATGTATGTGGCATGGAGAGGCCAGCTAGCCCTGAGAGCTCATTCTCTAACCTTCACCCATGCTGAACTAGCCAGCAACCTCAGGCACATATGGGAGCCAGGTGACACATCTCAGGCCCCACAGAATGACCATGGATCTAGTTGCAGGGTCTTGGCCTAACCCACTGAAGTGTGGAGAGGAGAGGGCTACAGATGCTCTTCTCCTGGGGGATGCTAGGCAGAGGACACAGGGCTACCTCTCTACACCCACAAAGCTGGGGTCTGAGCCCCAGCAGGACTCACTGGGTAAGCCCTTCACCTCTCTAAGCCTCAGTCTCCTCATCTGTAGATGGGGTGAGGAGGCACCAAGGACTGTTCTTATTTAAGGATCTCTGTGAGAGCTGGCTCAGTTGATAGAGGGATTTTCCCAGCATGCACAAGGACTTGAGTTCCTAGCACCACACATCTATTCCAAGCACTGGGGAAGCAGAAGCAGGAGGATCATCATGAATTCTAAGCTGGCTTGGTTTGCATAGTAAAGCCCTAGCTCCCAAAACTAAATTAAATTAAATAAGCCAGGAACGGTGTGCACATCTGTCATATTAGCGCTTGAGAAGCAGAGACAGAAAGGCATCAGACTGTGACCAGCCTGGCCTACAAAGCAAATTCCAGGCCAGCCTGAGATCCAGAAAGAAAGAGGAAGGACTCCTCATACAGGGAGGGAGGGAGGGAGGGAGGGAGGGAGGGAGGACCTTATCCACCTAAAGAAAAAAACCCAGGAAGCCTGTACAATACCCTTCAAGGGCACATCTTGAAGCCTGCCCTAGACTCTGCCTCTCAGAGACTCCGCCCATCCTTGTAGCACCTCTCTGAAGAAGGAGCCTTTACTAAATGGGCCTCTGAGGACAATCATGGCACAAACTTCAGTGAAGAGCTTGGGCATCCAGAGACTGGACCACACAACCACTTCCGCCCACCAAGTGTGCCACTCTGGGGTGGGTGAGCAGAGAATATGCTGGCCTCTGTAGGACTCTGAGAGAGCAGACAGGTGGTCTTGCCCTCCCCAGGGTCACCCCTTCAGCTGCTCCCTCATCCAAACAATGAACCTCTGGTCTCTCAAAGTTCTTCCATTAAGAAACCTTCTGCCTCATCTGCCTTTAACCCTGCAGCCTCTGGTCCACATTGTGTGTCACTCTGAGGATGCTACCAAGTGCCCTGTGCATCTTGGTCCCCTCCAATGGAGGAGGACCTGTTGGCTGCATTAGGAGGAAGGATGGATCTCTCACTTTGAAGGATGCTGCTCCATGGGTAGGTTGGCCACTCCTTGGGAAGCTAACTGGACCTCAAATGGGCAGAGGACAGAAACAGACACATGAGGGGTATCCATTGGCTCCTTAGCGGGAACCAGATATTCACCTGTGCCTGACTGACCCAGGGATGGCCCCACAACCTTGAGCCTGTGGCTTCATCTGCCCAGGCCACAGTTTCCCAACAGCTCGGTAACTGAAATAACAGGACTTTCTGCCTTCCCAGAGTATTCCAAGGACCCAGAGATGAGTATAAGTAACAGAGTCAGAGATGCTCACGCATAGCCATACAGGGTCAGCCCCCTTAGGGCGAGCCTCAGCCACAGCCCTAAGAGCTCCCTCAGTGTCTCTCATTTGACAGATGTGGATGCTGAGGCAAAGGAGAACAAGCCATCTGTCCATCATCCAGAGTCCACACATGCTTGAAGGGCAAGAAGAGTGCTTGCTTCTAAAGGCCCAGCCAGGCCACCGTGCACTGCTGGCCCGTGAGTGAGCGCTTGTCCACTTATGTTGAAGTGACTAGTGAGTCAGGGAAGAATAAAAGGGACATGTAGTCTGAGACCCCCCACTTCAGGCTGCCAAGTCCCCACTGTGGGACCCATTCTCCAGGAGGTCTCAACAGCTCAGCTCAGCTCAGCTCAGCTCAGCTCAGCTCAGCTCAGCTCAGCTCAGCTAGCCGTGACCCAGACCTCCACCAGTGTTTAACACACCACATCCATCTTTCTGCCTTACCTACCTTCTTCCCAGGGACGTGTCCCCAGCTGGTGGTATCCTTCAAAGTGCTTACGCTTAAGTCCTGATCATCCCCCATCCCCAGTGCCTCCGAAAATGCTGGCAAGTGGTGAGAATTAAATTTAATTTTTGAGCCAAGGGTAGTGAGTGGCATCCCAGTGCTTAGGAGGCAGAGGTGAGGGGGTTGGTTGGTCATGAGTTTGAGGCCAGCCTGGGCTACATAGTGAGACTTTGCCTCAGAAATGAAGATTAGAGTAGATCCTTGGTTTGATCGGATGGATCCTTCATAAAAATACAAATGCACAGGGGGGCAGCCAGGTGAGGAGGAGACAGGAAGAGTTGCCATCTGTGAGCCAAAGAGAGCGCAGAAGGCGCTGGGCCTGGGACTTCTGTCCTGAACCTCCGGTCTCAGGCATGTGGAACAATATGTACATATCTATCAAAGTCATCAGCCATGGGGCTCTCTCATAGCAGCTACTGGAAAAGGTCTTGGGAGAGTAAGATAAAGTCTTTCCTGGTCAAAGAGCTGATGTCAGAAGGAACCCCGCCCAGTACCTCTAGCCACCTCCAAACAGGAGCACAACACCCAGTTGGGGCCCAGGTCTCTGCAACAGGCAGTGCCCCAAGATGTCAAGGCAGCCTCCCAGTGGGCCTGGCCACACTGGCCAGGGCTCCTTGTCCTACCCTCCAACTCCGCATGCCAGGGACCTCGTGGGCAGAAGCACGTGGCCAGCTGGCCTGAGTCTTCTGCAGTGGAGGGGCTTGGGCACTGAGGCTGGACTCTGAGCTGCCCTCCTGGCCACCAGGCGGGCATGACCTGTGCTCCAGACCTGTTTTGACTCAGCCCTGTCAACTGCAGCAGTTGGCAGGCTATGGGAAAGGACCGGGATTGTCAAGGCCTTATTGCCCTGTTGCCCCTCCAAAAACAGTGCTGAGGAGACATTAAGTCTGGCGTCCTCCATGGCCCCACAGCTACAGAGCACGCTGAAGGTGGAATGCCCCAGATGCTGGAGATCAACCCCAACATCTGGATGAGGAAATCAAGGCTTAGAATGCTGAAGACTCACCATCAGATTTTCACGGAGAAGGTGTTGTGATGGGGCACAGCCAGCCCCATACCTTCTCCCAAGGGTCTGCAAAACTCAAGAGTAAAGCCCAGATCCTTCCAGAGGGACTGCCAATCATCCCCTAGCCCTGCCTTGGGCTGAGACCACACCTCCAGAATATTGAGGGACATAGGGGGCAGATTCTTCTAATTGCCACAGTTCCAATCCCAGAACAGGAACCACGGGGTAGAACATGGTCCCCAGTATGACTTCTAGTACCCAGAGGTGGGGAAGGACTCAAGAAGTGAGCAGGCAGCCTCCACGGTACTCAAAGTCCATAGCTAGGACTTAGGGCTCAGGCTCTTCCTTATAGGCTCAACTCTTACCTCCTCAGCTAGGTCCTTTGATCTTGTACAAGTTGCTGAAACCATTGGCTTCTTTAGCCAGTAACTAGATAATAATAAGTAGATAATAATAGCTTCTTAGCCAGTAACTGGAGCTGCTGAGGTTTCCACACTGGGCAAAGATCCTGGGTGTGACCTTCTCGGGGAGACTCGCAGGCCTTCCAGGCCAGTGTTCCCCAAATTTGACCCCAGTACTCTACCCTCAGAAGTACCTCAAGGTTGTCTGACCCAAGACATTTATTTAGGTTAGCACTTTTAGGCCCTTAGGAGTACAATATAGGTGTGCTTCACTCATCCCTCTGCTACCCAACGGGTTCCGGGAGACACCTGAGTCTTCCAGACCTGTAGACAAGAGACTTGGCTGAATCTATTAGCCAAAATGAACTGAGCCGTGAGTATGAGGTGTGAGTGTGTGCATGTGTCTATGTGAGCGTGAGTGTGTGCATGTGTCTATGTGAGTGTGTGTGTGAGTGAATGAGTGCATTATCTATGTGTGTGTGTGCATGTCTATGTGAGTATGTACGAGTGTGTGTGTGAATGTGTGTGTGTGTCTATGTGTGTGCATGTGTGCATGTCTATCCAAAGATAAACATCATCAATCATTTTCTACATCATCAATCATTTTAAAGATTTATTTATTTATTTTATGTATATGAGTACACTGTAGCTGTACAGATGGTTGTGAGCCTTCATGTGGTTGTTGGGAATTGAATTTAGGACCTGCTCGCTCTGGTCAACCCTGCTTGCTCAGGCCCAAAGATTTATTTATTATTATAAATAAGTACACTGTAGCTGTCTTCAGACACATCAGAAGAAGGCATCAGATCTCATTACAGATGGTTGTGAGCCACCATGTGGTTGCTGGGAATTGAACTCAGGACCTTCAGAAGAGCAGTCAGTGCTCTTACCCACTGAGCCATCTCACCAGCCCCCTCCACCTTAATTTTAAATAAATGGATAAAGTACACGTGCATGATTTGTAAGCGTGGGCGTGCATACCACGCACGTGGAGGTCAGAGGACAATTCTTGCCTTCCCCTTGCTGAGGTTGGCTTCTAGTGTCCACTGCTGCGCTGCACACACACAGCAGCAGGCCAGCGTGCTTCTGCTGCTTCTACCTCTCATTTGCTGCCGGACTTCTGGGATGACAAATGGGAACCACTGAATCTGCTTTACCTGTGAGTACAGGGACTGGGCTCACCTTTGGGCTTAAGTGGCTAATGTCTTCATGCAGTGGGCTCTTTCCCTAGCACATCTCTACCTTTAGACAGGGTCTCACCATGCAGCCCAGGCTAGCTTGCAACTCTCAGAGATCAGCGTGCCTCTGTCTCCCCAGTAGTGGGATTAAAGGCATCTTAGTCAATATCTTATTGCTGTGGCATAAGATGACCATGGCAACTCTTATAAAAGAAAGCATTTAAGTGGGGCTGGCTTACAGTTCAGAGGTTTAGTCCATTATCATCATGGCAGCGAGCATGGCAGCGTGCAGGCAGACATGGTGCTGGAAAGTAGCTTAGAGTCTTATATCCAGTTCTGCATACAGCAGGCAGAGACACTAGGCCTGACCCAAGACCTACACTAAGTCCACACCTCCTAATCCCTGTGAAGTAGTACCACGTCCTAATGACCAAGCACTCAAATGTGTAAGTCTATGGGAGCCATTCCTATTCAAACCACCACAGCCACCTTAATTTCTCACTGAAGCTAGAACCCACTGGCTGGCCAGTGAGCCTCAGGGATCCTCCTGTATCCTCCTCCCCAGTGCTAGAATTACAAGTGTACATTGGGGAACTAGCTTTTTATATGAGTTCTGGGGATCCAAACTCAGGACCCCAAGAATCTTACCTGCTGAACCTTATTCCCTCCCAGCCCCAATTAGGAATAAACTTTGACCTCATGTAACTTTTGCATGGTGTGAAAGAAGTCCAGGGATAGTCATTGCAAGACTCTAAGAAGGCAACAGGAAGCTAGCTTCCTTCGAAGCTACTGATTCACCACCCTTAGGGGGTGTGGCTCTCATTCTTGTAGTATAAAATGGCTGCAAGAGCTCCAGCCATTACATCTACATCCCAGGAAGCTGAGAGGAGAGAGGGGTGTATGCCTATTCCCTCCAAGGAAGCTTCCTAGAAAACCTATATTGCTTAGCTCCCACTGGCTAAGTCACTTAGATGATGACTCTGCTTTGTTCATGTGTCCCCACCTGGATGACAGTTTGACTCCACCATTCCTCCTATCAGGAGGAGGACTGGAGCAGGAGGGGTGCTGCCCTGGCAGCTCTGTGTAGTCTTATGATTTGATTTGTTCAAAGGAACAAGAACAAGCAGGGAGCCTGCAGAAGCCTGACAATCTTCGACATCCAGACTGCCAGTGGACTGGAGTGAAGTTCATCACGACTGTGTGAGCAAGCCCAGGCTGGTCTCTGGGATGGGAGAACTTCATCATGGCAGAGAAGCTATCCTTGGCTAGCTCCATCAACCAGGCAGCCCATATCTGAGAGACAACTCTCAGACCAGAAGGATCTTTGCCATATTAATCACAAGGTGTAGAGGACATGAGGTCCACAAGCTTACAGATAGCATAAGATAACCAGAATTGTTAGAACACAGAGGCTTTTCTCTTCAATGAAGGGATGTGTGTGCCTGTTTCCCACCCAGAAGGCCGGGTACAGATGTGTTAATAACCTGGTAACTTTTGCTATTCTGTGGAGCCAGGCTTCACCTGAGTTGTCCAGAGTCCTGAGCATTGGTTCAGTTGATAGACCCCATCCTTTTGAAAGAGGACCTGTATACTTTTGCAAAAGAGCTTCACTAATTTTCTCATTACAAACTTTCCTCCTCAGACTCTTATCCTGAGCACTGTCTCAGTCAACAGAGCCACGCTTGTGGGAGAGGTCAGCAGGTGCTTTTGCAGAGGAGTTTCCACGCAATCCTGCCTTAAGCTTTATGGCAATAACTGTCACAAGGAAATGTTTTTCCAAAGTTGTTCTGTGTAAATATGCAAAAAGCACCGGGTCAGACTTTAGAAGTTTGAACCAGCCCAGCTAGGTTGTGCTGAATCAGGTCTCCTTCTTGCCTCCTGGGGTTCCTTTCTCTGCCAGCCACCGTGTTTGCCGGGACCCACACGATAGAGCTTAAAACCGGGGTGACTTGTTACATAGCAAAAGCTTGCTGATACACTTCTTCAGCTACAAGAAGACTGGAAACATGGTGTGTTAACTGGGTAACAACGCTACCCCAAAACAGAATTTCCATGTCTAACAGGAAAGGGATCATGGCACGAAACTGGCACCTTGCTATCCTACCCAGGTGGCCAGTTCCAGCTACAATCTGCCATAGTTAGAGGGAAACATGACAGTCTCCCTAGCCTCCTCAAGCCTCTCCCAACTCCTATGCTACTATAGCCTGAGGCCACAGGAGGAAGGAGTCTCCGAGCAGTGTGACTGAGCTCACTGCACTCCCTATTCTGAGCAGCCAGTGAAACTGCTTGTGGGAAAATCACACCACAAGCCAGTGAACAGAGGGCATCACCCTGACCCACCTAGGTCTGCCTGATTGTACAACGGATGTGTAGAGCAACCTTCCACGAGACATCTTCCATTGTGGACTCAGCCTCTGAGCATCACTGTCCCGAGGACTGAGTGCTACACCTTTCCATGCACCTAACCATGTTCTCCAGCCTTTGCCATGGTTACCCAACTCCAGGCACTCCCTCTTGCCACAGAGGAGCCTCTAGGACCCTTCAGAGGCAATGCAGCCCCGATGTTCTCTGGCTATGGATTACTGGTCTCTAGACCTGGGAATAGATTTCTTTCTTGGCACCTTGAGCCACTAAGGTTATAATATAGCAACTTGTCACAGTGCTTGCTTCCTTTACAGTCCCCAAATGTTTCCACAGCCACTGGGCCTCAAGGGCCAGGAAGTCACGGTCTGAGTCTGACCCTGCTAGGAGTTCTGGGGGCACTAGGAAGGCAAGACCCACCTCCCACAACAGATACCTGTGGGAGCTCTTTTTTTGTTTTGTCTTGTTTTTGTTTTTTGAGACAGGGTCTCTCTATTTAGCCCTGCTGCCCTGGAACTCACTACATAGACCAGGTTGGCCTCAACCCTACAGAAATCCACCTGCCTCCACCGGGATTAAAGGTGGGCACCACTACGCTCAGCTATCTGGAAAACTTTTCAAAGGCATTTGAAAGACACACATGGTACCATACACCTGTAACCCCAGCACCAAGGAAGTAAAGGCAGGAGAACCAGATGTTCAAGGTCATCCCTGCTATAAAACAAGGTTAAGGCCAGCCTGAACTATATGAGATCCTGCATAAAAGGATAAAAAGAAGAGAGAAAATAAAACCTAAATGTAGAAACAGGTCTGAGGGTGGAGCAGGTGTGAGGGTGGAGCAGGTCTGAGGGTGGAGCAGAGCTCAAAGAGTGCTTGTTTGGCATACACAAAATTTTGGGTTCCATTGGGCAGTGGTAGTGCACATCTTTAGTCCCAGCACTTAGGGGGCAGAGGCAGGTGACTCTGAGTTCAAAGCCATCCTGGTCTACAGAGTAAGTTCTAGGACAGCCAGGGCTACACAGAAAGACTCTGTCTTGAAAAACAAAAGCAAAAATAAAAATTCTAAGTTTCATTTCCAGCACCAAATAAAACACTGTTATTTCAGAATTCAAGAGGTGAGGGCAGGAAGATCAGTCGTCTAAGGTCAACCTCCACTACAGGAGACCCTGTCTTCATTCATTCATTCATTCTTTCATTCATTTGCATGAGTTCCCCAGCTCCTGCCTATAATGTAGCCAAGAGCTCCTCACCCACCCCGCCCCCACCCCCTGGCTAAGAGGGCAGGTGTTCAGTGTGTTTACCGAGGCTGGAGCAGGGAGCCAGACCCAGAGGCTCAGTGAACACCAGTGCCCTTCAGGATTGTCTAGCCAGCATGGAACAAAGCAGGCCCTCCCCAGGGGAGGAGGCCGTCACCTGGCAGAGGTGCCAGGCTGGTGAAAGGCCACCATCCCTCTCCTGGCACCGCCATCTACTGCAAATGCCTGGCTGGAGTTGGTGCCAGCAGCTTCCAAGGCTATCACGTGCTGGGGCCACCGGCCGAGGGGCCTGCCCGCCCTCCCCGGGACACACCTTTGATTCGAAGGAATGTGTGTGTGTGCTTTTTATTCCTTGAAAGGGAAACAGCTCTCTTTGCAGAATTCCTCCAGGGACCCTGGCTGTAGGCTGGTGGTGAGGAGTCCTAGGAAGGTCAGTCCTCCACAGGGTCCCTAGCCCACCTTCCTATGGCATGCCCTGAACCCACAAGTGCCCTCAGCCAGGCCCCCTGTTATGCCCCCTTGCTAGGGAAGGCTGTAAGGGAGAGCCTTTTATATCTACCACCAAGACTTCAGGGCCAAGAAGCCAAGTTTTCTCCCTAGTGACCTTGGGCAAACCCTGGTCTTGTCTGAGCACCGCACTGTAGCGCTCAGGGTGTCCATGGACTCTTCAGAGAGGACCTAGACCATTATCATCCACACCATAGTATAAGAGTTTCTACTTCTAAGCTGGGCAGTGGTGGCGCATGCCTTTAATCCCAGCACTTGGGAGGGAGGCAGAGGCAGGCAGATTTCTGAGTTTGAGGCAAGCCTGGTCTACAGAGTGAGTTCCAGGACAGCCAGGGCTACACAGAGAAACCCTGTCTCGAAAAACTGAAGGAGAACAAAAGAAAGAGTTTCCACTTCTGGTGTGTGTGTCAGGGATGATGTGAGAGTGACAGGTGTCACCGCAGGCTTTGTGACAGAGTGGAGAGCCTGGCAGGTTAGGTGAGAGCCGAGCACTAACTTGTACAGTGGCAGCTTCTGATTAGAAGATCGGATAAAGACCACCGTCAGATGAATACTGTTTTCTCAAACATGGGGCAATGCTACCTGGGCGTCACCTTCTGCTCCAATAAAGCTATTCCAAGCCCCTCCCCCAGTACACTTTAAAGGCCACACTTCACAGATTGAGTGAAGGGGAGATTTTTCCACTGGTGGGAGACCCTTCCTATCTGAGGGCCAAGGTGGACCTCTCCTTCAGATATGGGCCTTTTCACTTCTGGTATTTTCTTTTCTAATCACAGTGTGTGCACACAGGACTCTGGATGAAGGCCAGTGTCTGGTCAGTGTAGGACCCAAGGTCCCCAAGAGCCATTTCTTTAAGGCTCTGAACAGTTGCAGGAGGGTTGGCATCACCACACAGAACACGTAGGGAACCCCAAGAGTGTGGGGCCCCCCAGGGCAAGTGAGGGCAGAGCCCAGACCTGTCCCCAGCCCTCCCAGCAGCAAGAGGCTCTGAACCTGAATCCCTGTCCTTGGTGAGATGGAAGCTATCTTTCCTCAACACTTCAGAGTCCCCTCCTGCCGGCGCCACTTTAAAGCAGCCAGAAACCCATCTCCCAGCTTTTACCCTGACCCTGGATAACAATCGGAATCCATCCATGATGTAGTCCCAGGCTCAAGCCAGTGCCCAGGCTCCCTGATGTTCCTCCAAGGCGCTCCCAGGCTGCTTGTTTTATTGGGTGAGGAAAGCCAGGCTCAGAGAGGTCAGAGAGCTTGCTCAAGGCCACGCAGCAGCTGGGGTGGGGTCTAGCCCAGGTCTGTGCACCTCCACTGACCCTTTCCTTTCAGCTAAGTCATAAAAGGAGGGAAGATCCCCAAAGCCTCCTTACCTGCCCACACATCCAGGAAAGAGGTCGCTTATATGGTATCTATCAACACCACGGAGGTGCTGAGCCCAGGGAAAGTAACAAAACATGCCTAGTGTTATTTTGAAACATGCTCTCATGTAGCCCAGGCTGGCTTCAAACTCACCATGTAGCTGAGGATGACCTTGAATTTCTGATCCTCTGAAGTGCTGAGATTACAGGCAAGCATCACCGTGTCTAGTTGATGTGGTTCTGGGCATGGAACCCAGAGATTTGTGCATGCTGGCAAGCGCTCTTCCAATTAAGCTACAGCCCCAGCCTGAAATGTGCCATTTAGACGTGTCCACTTGAAGCCACCAGCCACAGGAGAGGACACAGTAGAGAGGGAGAATCAAAGGGAGGCAAGCTGAGTGCTTGGGGGGAAGCAGAGTACCCCAAAAGAGTTTGTCTTTGGGGCTGTTGGCAGGACTGAGGTGGTACCAGAAGCCTGCCTGTCATAGGTGCATGCATATTGGGTTTCTTTTTCTTTCTTATGAGTCTACCAAAAATTCTTCTGTAAGCCTGATAACAATTATAAATATGAAAATAAAACCCTACTCATATGAGGTATGGTGGGCTGTGTTTCTAGTCCCAGTTACTTGGAATGGCAGCTGTCTGCCAGGAATCTTTAGTAGCTGGAGATCACGGGTGCTGAATGTGATGGTCAGGCTGCATCATGAACTCAACTGGATTTGAAATCACC
Organism: Mus minutoides; assembly: GCA_902729485.2. Classification (NCBI taxonomy): domain Eukaryota; kingdom Metazoa; phylum Chordata; class Mammalia; order Rodentia; family Muridae; genus Mus; species Mus minutoides. The sequence continues at coordinate 147,296 of LR753342.1, forward strand.
TAAGAGATACACCTCCTATGCATCTCCATGACAGTGTTTCCAGAGAGGTCTGACAGAAGAGGGAAGACTCACCCTGCATGTGGGCAGCACCATTCCATGTGTTTGGCTTCTAGAATGAATAAGGAGGCAGTGGGCTAAGCACCCGCATTCATCACTCTCTGCTTCCTGATCTGCTGAGGCATGAGCAAGCAGAGGCACATCCTCAGAGCCTCCAGCTGCCGTGCTTTCCCCACCGTGATGGACTGTAACACACACATCCGAAACTGTGCACCAAAAGGATTATCCATCTCTCTTCCCTGGCATTGTTTATCAGGCATTACCATGACAGCAGTAAGAAACAAAGTGGCTGAAGACCAAGCAAGTTCCTGGCCAGGCCTAGAGACCCAGTAGAGGTGTAAGGACCCCAGCCCCAGAGGGATATTCAGACACCAGTGCCTGACCACGCAAACATGAGGATGGCAAGAATCAAGCTTCCACACCCTCTAGGGTAGACACGCCAGGGTTGAAAACAGAGAGGACGTGCAGTTCAGCGTCGCAGGCCGCCAGGCTTCCTAAAGAGAGAGGGAATCATGTACACCAGAGCATGGGGGAGCCCATGGGCCACCACAAGGGCCCTGTCCCTGGCATCAGGGGAATTTGCACCACCCCTATGGCCCAGCCATGGCCCAATGGGTAGACGGAATCAAGATTCTGGACTGAGCTATCTTGAGCTAGAATTTGAAATGCCACACGTAGCAAACAGTTAATGATCAACTGGTCACCTCTGTCCAGAAGTCCTGGAAGTCACAGGGCTATAAAATGTGCAAAATGCCTGCCCCTGACTATGCCAGACATGACAACTAGGGTGACGATTATTCCTTGGTTTCCCCTCTGCATAACTTTGTCCTCGCCTGCAGGCCATGAGATTTGCTGTGAGAAGCTCTTCCCACCACAAGCCAGTGCACTGGAGGAGTTTCCCACACACTCTGCTCCTCCCTGGCCAGGACTCGCTCTCCCTGTGGCCATCATCAAGAGGACATGTACCCTTCCTTGAGCTACTAGTCTGGGAAAGGAGCAGAGTGTATCTCTAGTGTCTTGGAAGCAATAGAGCGGTGTGGGGACCAGACAGGGTTCATCTTACAGCTGCCCTGCCTGACAGCACCCGCTACTGTAAGAGCTGCTGACCTCTGCCAATTTATATGCTAATTCCATAAATGATTCTTCCCACATTCAATCAAAGCTGAGGAATGTTCCAAAGGTCTGAACAGACTGTACCCATGAACAGACAGGGAAAGATGTACAAAATTGCCCACGGGAGTTCCAGGGGGGTGTTCACACCTGCCTAATTTAGGCCCACATGTTCCCTCAGCTGACTTGGCCAGAGCAAAGTGCTTGGGCGCTAGAAGTCTGGAGATGCCCATCCTGACCATGAGATCCCATTTCCCAACAGAACAGGGGTCACCAAGGGAGAGACAGGGAGGAAAGATGGCTAGAGGAGAGGAGGGAAGAGGAAGAAAGGGGAAGAAGAATTCATTTGGCTGATGAATAGCTAGATAGGAGGAGGCAGGAAGAAGGGAGGAAGGGGAAGAGAGAATAAAAGAACTATTTTGGCTGGTGAATGGATGGGTGGGTGGGTAAATGGGCACATGAATGAGTTGGTAAATACTGAATGGAGAGATGGCTAAGTTGATAGATATTGAATGGACGGGTAGATGGATAACCGGGAGAGTGGTGAGGTGAGTGAGTAGCTGGGAATGAATGTGGAACAGGGAGATAGAAAATACGTGGAGAGAGTAGGTGAATAGATGAGTGAAGGCGTAAATCAATGGACTGATGGGTGGGGAGGTGGGTGGGTGGATGGATGGATGCTGGAGACATGAATAATTGGAGGAGTGTTAGATGAATGTTGGGGAGATGGACAGATGGATGGGTGGGTGGGTGGGTGGATGGATAAATGAGTGTTGAATAAATGAAGGCTGGGGACATGCATACACACACATACATACATACACACACATACACACATACATACATACATACATACATACATACATACATACATGGATGAATGTTGGGTAGATGGGTGGGAAAGGAGCACATGGATGGGTAAGTAGAGAAAACTAATCATCCCCCTACAAAACTCGTTGTCTCGGTAGAACAATCCACTTTTCCTTCTTTGTCTCCTTAGAACTAGACAAGAATCTCAGTCAGCGGACAAGGCCAGGTCTCCCCTCAGCCTGTGTTTGTTCTTTAAGCAGCATTCGCAGAGTTCCCTCCCAGGACACCGCCACAGCCTACATCCGAGCTCTTCCTCTAGCTTATGCCCCCTGGCCCAAGGGCCCTGGTTTCACTCCATCCACCGGTGGGTACCCATGTGCCTCATACTCTCCTTCATGTCAGGACAATGCAGAGACTGTGTGCACCAAGCAGGGGACAGCACCACCTCAGGCAGGCTCAGGCTCCTCTTACATGATCAGAAGTGGCCAGAGGCCATGACAGAAGCATCCAAGTTAATTGTGACAAAGCTCTCCCCTCCCCCCAGGGGCACCAAGAAGTGGATATCAGCTGAGACATCAGAGATGCTCAACAAACGATGGCCTAAAAGCAGCTAATTCTTCTACATCCTCACAGTCAACCAGTTCTGAAACGAAGCCATGGCAGAGTGATGCTCCCTCCCGAGGAGGGATCCCACCACCCACCTTGCCAGCCTCCGGTGGCTGCTTTTGCCCTGTGGCTATGACTGCATCCCCAGTCTTCACTTGTGTCTCACTTCTCCTCCCCAGGTCTTTCCCTTCGTTTCTTACAGGACCCTTGTCACTGGCTAAGAAGGATGACGCAGAACATTGGCCTGGAATCCCTCTGTTGGTCTGCTTTCTGTTGTCAGACAGATTAGGCCAGGCTGGGTGAGGTTTATTTGGTTGATTTGGGGTCATGGATCTGATAAAGGACAACAGGCTGCATTCGGCATTAGTTCTCTTGCTGGTGGTGTCCCCAGTAGCACAGAGCATCCTACAGAGACATGGGGTGTATACATGTGCTCAGGCATAGCTGTCTGTCTGTCTGTCTGTCTGTCTGTCTGTCTGTCTTTGGTAAAGCCATTAAAATTCTCGCCAAGCCAGGCGTGGTGGCACAGGGCCTTTAATCCCAGCACTTGGGAGGCAGAGGCAGGTGGATTTCTGAGTTTAAGGCCAGCCTGGTCTACAAAGTGAGTTCCAGGACAGCCAGGGGTACACAGAGAAACCCTGTCTCGAAAAACCAAAAAAAGAAAAAAAAAAATCTCAGGTCCCTACCCTGACCTTATCTGACCCTAACCACTCCCTGGAGGTGGTTTCATAAAGCAACAGGGAGGATTAACTCCAGCTTCTAACACCATACAATGGGAATAACCCAACACCGTATTACCTACCCCACATGGCCAAAGCAAGTCATGACCACAGGCCCTGGGGATCAGGGCTTGGATAAATCATTCCCTTCTATTAGAGACAGGGTCCCACTATGTACCCCTAGTTAAAGTTGCCCTTAACTCTCCATCTTTTGCCTCTACCTCTTGAGTGCTGGGTTCACAGAGGTGTGTGACTATGAGCTTGTATCTCTTTCAGACCTCATTTTACACAAGATTATCTGTCCTGGGCACTGCCCTTAAGGCAGGCAGGCTTCCTATGGGACAGTGATAAGACGGGACCACAGCTGAAGCATTTGAATGGTGAGTGACACTTCTTCTCATGGGACCCAGGGCTATGGCTGGCAGAAGTCCATGACTGCATCTGAACTGGAGAGGGATGTGACCCACTGCCATGGGCGGGGGTGGGAGAAGGAGGAAGGAGAGGGGAGAGGGGAGGGGAGGAAGCCCTGCCAGCAGGACACAGGGGCTGTGACTGAGGGGTCCTCTGACCAAGAGGCCCAGACAAGGATAAGAAGAGAGCTACAGCACTGGCGCCAGAGCCTGACACAAGAGCCGGCATAGAAGGGCCTTCTCCTGAATGAAATAGAGGAGTAGGCACGGCCATGTGTGACAGCCCTGGGGAGGGCCATGGAACTCTCTTCTCATGGGAGAAGATCCAAGAGGTAGAAACCAGGGCATATGCTCAAAAAACCATGGTGCCTACATAAGCTATCTGCCCTACATAAGCTATCACTATGGGGCTGTCCAGGCCTCCTTCCAGCAGTGTGGCCATGCTTCTGTTATGCTGGGGTTAGGCCTTCCTGCTACAACAGCCTCATACCATGGTCTCTGCAGGCCCTTCCCCCTTCAGACTTCTCCCACCCTGTAAAGCAGCGCCTTGACTATTTGGAGAACACAAATGCTTATCAGTGTGGCCCAGTGGTCACGGCTCACCCACGAGGCAACCTTGGTTGCCTACCCTCTCAGTACAGCTAGCATAATCTCAGATATTCACAGTCTACCACAGGTGTTCCTCCCTCCTCCCTCAGCCACCATGGCAGACCTCAAGTGCTCCCTCTGCTCTCTGCCCATGGCTCCCTTGAGTCAGGACCCTTCTTCTCCCAGTCAGGAGCTGGGATCACCAACAATCCTCCACACTTCCTCTCGGTGCCCCATCCCGTTCTCTGTGCTTCCCTTAGAGCAGACAGCCCGGCTCTTCCCTGCCTGGAACCGCTCAGTAGGTTTAATACTGTACCCTGGAAGCACCTGGTTCTGTCCCCACCAGGCCAGTTCATAGAGGACAGGGAGCTGGGACCTGCTCCCTTCTCAATGCCCACAGGCTTAGAGAATAGCCCAGAGGCATCTTCCCACGGAGGCCTGGGAGACAGGGCCAGCAGGGCTCTGGGCTTGGGTGATGTGGTTTTGCACTGTGGATCTGGATAAACTGGAAATGCAAAGGTCTGCACTGGGCAAGCAGAGCCGGGCACGGGAAGGGCTTCAGAGAGCCGAGAGCAGGCCCAGGCCAAGCCCAGCACACAGCCACTGGAGCCAGTGTGGGCACCAGCCATCCCCAGCCCAGCCCTGCACACAGAGCCCCTCCACAGCAGGATGCTAGGGGGCCAGCCAAGCACGGTCTGCATCCATGTGGTATATTAATCAAACGGGCCCTGATCGTGATCAATGAGAGCCCTTGGCAGCGCCTGCCTGGCCAGGCTCCAGACTCACCTTCCAGCTTTGGGAAGGCCGAGGGTGGCAAATGTGATCTTTGGCAAGGGATAGGGCATTGTCTCCCAGCTGTGGGAAAATGCGTACTGTACAAACATATCCTCAGAATGAACTTACAAGGAAATGTCCGTGATGGCCTCATTAAAGATAACTACCCTGACTGCACATGACTAAAATCAAGTCCCCATCCAGGCTCAGATCTGGCTAACTAGCCTCAGGGAATCACCCCTACGAGGGTACAGACAGTAAGGAGAGACCCCTTGTTTGCTTGGACCACTCATGGAAGTTTCCAGAGGGAAATCTGGAGGCCTTTGCACCCCACCCCCACCCCAAAGCCCCAGGACAGGGTGAGTTCATGAGGCCCCAGGCTGGCAGAGGCAGGGTGGGCTGTGTGTGAGAGGCACTTTGGCCTCCAGGGCCCTTGCACAGGAATGTTAGGCTCTGGCTTAATTTATGAACCTGCCATATGGCCCTGCGTCCTGGGACCCAGGCTAATAGCCAAGGAAGAGCCCAGGGCGAGGTCTGCTGCCCCACAGCCCACTGCCTAGAGCCATTTTTCAAAGGTGTTTCCCAGGAGCTCTGGAAGGAAGCAGGTTTGGGACAGGGCCAGGCAGTGGTGTCTGGGGCTCTTGGCAAAAGTGCTACCCTCCCAAGATCAAAAGTCCTTCTCTGTGTTCCCACTGGCTTGAGAGCCAGGTGAAGTGGGGCCATACACTGTGAGCTAGGCAACACCAGGGTTGTCTTTCTGGGCTGGAGGGGGGGCTGAGCACACCACACGGGGAGACTAGGTACCCTTGGGACCGGGTTCTCCGACACCGAGTACAATGTTTCTGGGTGTCATCCCGGGGGAGTTTACCCGTGAGGGATTCCTATGACAGGGTGAACAAACCTCTAGTAATCGAGACACCGTTTCCCCGAGTCTGATTCCTTTCTCCCTTCGATGGTTCAAATGTCGGGACGGTCGACTGTGAGCACTGTTCATACAAGCACAGGGAGTCCAAGCAGAGGGATGGGAACCCCGTACATCCCACAGGCAGAAGAGAGCCCAACGCAAGGAAATGCCTGCTGTTAATGGCATAACTTAAGGGCTGAGTATCTTGGTCTTAAACTCATCCAGGGTCATCTCCCCACCAATAAGCAAACTGGAACAACTTCTTGGAATTAACATTCCTGGGTCCCCTGGCTTGCTGGCCAACAGCAGGGAGAATGGCTCTGTGTGTTGTTGGCATGATGACCCTGTGCATGGCAGCCAGGACAAGCCCCAAATATATATCAGGAAACTGAGGCAGTGACCAGCTTCATCTCGGGTACTACTGGGCATCATGAAGTAGAGCAGTCTCCAGAGAAAGGAAGGTTGTCTTCAGGAGGCCCTGTAGACACTCAACGGAGGGATAGTCCCTATTTGCCATTTAAAGACGACTGTACAAAAGTACAAAACGCATGTGAACCACCTGGCAGAGGGAGGACCCAAGACTGACCCTTGGGTCTCCTCTGAAGAAGCTGACCCTGCTCTCCCAGGATCAATCTCTGCTATTGCAATCACCTTTGTGAACCAGCGAGTGGCTGGGTTCATAGAGAGATCTGCTCCCATCATCGTAGATGACAAGCTTCATAGAGGCCCAACTGCCACAAGGTACAGAGTAGTCTGGGGCTGAGAAGGAATGCCACAGCTACCCTGTCCTACATTCTCCTCTCCCCTCTTCTCCACCTCCATCTGCCACATCTAGCACTTGTCTACTCATAACAGTACAGGGATCAGGCAGTCCCTGGGTGAGGCCAGAGGACCTGCCAGCAAGAAAGCGCTGCTTGTCGGAGAAAACGCCTGTGCTAAGCCAAGTGTGTCCGCATACCCCATGCACAGCCTACCTCATAGATTTGGTTAGTCAGGGTTTTGCAGGTGTGATCAGGTAAGCTGGACTCACACTGGAATACGATGTGTCCTAAGGCCGGCTCTGGCATCCTTGTAAAAGGAGGTAGGTACACTGGGAAGAAGGGGAGGCCAGACAACAGCACATGGGGGTGGGGCAGGAGAGACCCAGTGTAGGATCCATCCTTCAGCAGTAGCCTGACTGGATTCAAACTCACCGAGGAGACTCACCTATCTGTGTATCTGTGAAGGGGCTTTCAGAGAGGTTTAACTGAGGGGGACCCACCCTGAATGTGGGTGGCGCCATTGCATGAGGGTCCTAGAGTTAATGAAAAGAAGAAAATTAACTGAACACCATCACTCCCCTCTCTGCTTCCTCATGGGGTGGGAGGGGAGCTGGCAGGTTGGGGGGTTGGGGGTGACGATGACTGTATCCCTTAAAACTGTGCGCCACAGTGACATCCTCCTCCCTTAAGTCACTTTTGTCAGGTCACAGCAACAATGTGACATCAGCAACCCCAAAAGCTAGGGAGAATCTTCCCTGAACCTTCAAAGGCCACAGACACCAGCCCACCTTGACCTTGGACTCGAGGCTTCGGAATGGGTAGGTGGGTTTTTTGCAGTGTAAAGCCATGCAGCCAGCTTGGCTTCAAAGCCAAGGCTACTCCAGGAGGTCAGGACCACACCCATCACCCTGAGTTTGGGGAGGGAACTTACAGGTCAACTGCTACTCAATATGTGGAATCCATCTCTGTCACTTTACTGAGAACTCGGGCACGAGGGGAAACAAAATAGAAGCCAGTAGTCCACCTCAGTGTATTCAGAGGAGGGTTTTTGTCTCCTACCCTTTGGCAATTTTACCACCCGGACTCCTGCCTGGCCTGGAGTTCCCCTCCATTGGCCACCAGCCACCACCACTGACTGGAGCAGAGATCACCACCCTGCATGCTGTGGTCACGAGGAGTCCCTGCCCTTTAGTTATGTGGTAGTTTATGTACCAGGGGAAAGCAAGGCCAACCGGTCCCTGGTGCCCCCAAACACATTCTTGGCATCTCACAAAAATGCTGAAGGTACCTGATTAGAGAAATGCTTTGGGCTCTATGGGCCATGAACTCTGAGCCCTAGGGAGGCAGTGACTTCACACCTCCTCCTCCCCCTCCTGCACCCCCTCCCTGCCAAGTCTGAGCTGCCTACCACATCAGCGACACCATCATGGTCTCTCTGTCCACGCACATGGCCAGTGCCAAGCTGTTTTCTCGAGGCATCAGCTTTGATACACACAGAAAAGGGGGGGGGGGATGTTAATGCAGGGAAGGTGTCTATTAAGGTCTGAGCTCCAGTTCCTTCCTGACAAACGGAAATAAGGATAATCATGTGTGCACATTAAGCTGCACATGTCAGAGTCCCCATGGAGGTCACTGCCATCCCAGAGTCTGCTCCAACACTGGCCCAGCCCAAGGTCAACCATTTCTGCATTCAGGGTTTGGTGCCTTCTACCCTTTTCAATGTCCATAGAGGACAGAGGATATGTCAGAACATGGACAGATATGCATCCCAAACTTGACCCCTTTGGCAGCTCACAGGCACAGCGGAAACCATGTGGTTGACCCAGAAGTGGACACCCACACATTTCTCCACCTATCAGTCTTCCCATCAGATACCTCCTGGACATCTTTCTATATACCAGTCCCTCCCTGAGCACCTGGGACTTGGTCAAAAGCAAACTACATCTCTATCCTGGTGAGGCTCACATTCTAGCCAGAGAAAGCCCATGATAGGGAACCCCTGAATACACACCATGTCAGACAAGAGGAACACCAAGGGACAAGCCAGGCCAGGAGAGGAGACAGTCCTGGAGACAAACTCCTGCCCTACACAGTGTTCTGGGTCCCTTAGGCCAGAAGATCTACACATACATTCAGATGGGCAAGGAGGGGGACAGTAGAGACGACAATATACATGGGCCTTGCAGTCAAAGAAAGCTGCCCAGCTGAAAAAGAGGCCTTTATGAAAATAGTAAGGAAGATCATTTAGGTAACCACCAGTCTAGCCTTAGTGTGGGGAGGTGAGTGGACAGGGACAGGATCCACCCACTGCTGCTGGAGCTCTGCTGTCCTCTGCTGGACAGATCAGGGATTTCAGGTACCCCGGTCTGGGACTCCTATCTCCTGGATAATCTGCGCCTGCCCCAGGCCCTCACCTGTATGCAAAACACCTCTGGGTGCCAGTTCATGCTACCAGCTGGACCCTATGAAGGACACACATCCCGTTACCCAAGCCAATTCTGGGCACCCTGTGGGTTTACAAGGTGCCAGTGACACCAGCCCACCACAGGCTCCACTGGGGCCTCAGACATCAGTGGCATCTGGGTCTACACACAGGTGCCAGCTGTCCCAGTGCCCACCTCACCTGGTGGAGGGACACTGCTTAGAGTGCCCATTGTGACAGGTGAACGCAGGACGGAGCACCTTCGTATAGATGCAGAGGTGAAGGAGGCTGTCAAAGAGCCCCCAAGCTGCATGACAAACAGAAAGCCCGTGAGAAGTGCAGCCCCTTCCTTGCTGCCCTGTCACACTAGGCTTCTGACAGCCACTTTCCAGGGATGCTACACACCCACCAAAGCCTTTCTTAGGAGCTGTGCTCTTCAGAGTGCCTACAGGTCCAGAGGTCAGTGAGGTCAATCCTAAGTTATACACAAGAAAACAGAAGCAGTGGGAGAAGGGCCCAGAATAGTGCCCTGGCCTGGAGAAACCCCCTGATACTATCTCCTAAGAATCACCATTAAGTATGTCTGTCTGTCTATCTATCTATCTATCTATCTATCTATCTATCTATCTATCTGAGGTCCACAGATCCCAGAGGCTGATCAACCCATAATGTCTAGAATAATCGCCACCTAAGCAGGCAGGGGTGAGTACCAGTCAGAATGTGTCTGCTTGGGGACCCCTCCAGCTCAGGACAGTGTGTTTTCACCACAGGGCAGCTCTCTGTCCCACTGGTATCCCTAGCCCAGCTCAGATAGCTTCCAACGCTATCACTTCAGAACAATGTGACATGCCAACATGGACAGAACCTGCTTCCCTGGATCACTACATACAGGCAGTCAGAAACTGTCTCTCAAGCCACTCTGTCCCTAATGACTTTCCGTCCCACCCCAGGAGTCTGGTGGCCTAGGGGCCATCATCAGCATGAGATGCTGGTAAGACGCACCCACAGAGGGCTGAGCTGCCTCAAGCCTCTGTGACTGGCCACCACTGACTGGGGTACACAGACCAGACCGTCTCCCTTCACAGCTTGCAAAGCCAGGCATCCAAGCTTGCTGGCATCTGGGCCCCACCCTTCCAAAGGGCCCAGGGAGGAGCCAGATTCCCAGGCATACCTCAAGACATACCTGTATCATTTCATGTTCCCCTCCATCTCCACAGGGTCACCCGTCTCCCCTCACACAAACACCAGTCATCCTGTGAGGCCACTGTGACTCCACCTCAAGATCTCTAAAGATTTCTACAGATTCTATCCCCAGGCAAAGTCACACAGTGCTTAGGCCTTAGAACTCAGGCACTTCTGGAGGTCACTGGGAGTGGCGAAGGAGAGACATAACCATTCTCAGAGTGCATCCCCAGACCTGTATACTACAGGAAGCAGTTTAGCACAGAGACTCCCACCTAGCCAGAAATTGAGGGTGGGGCCCAGCAATCTGTTGACAAGTTCTGATGGATATTAAAGCTTAGGGACCAGGACAGCTCGCACGTTCCCAGCTGCTGCAGGGAGAGCCCGGCAGTGGGGAGGTTGTCTTATGCCATGAGTTTCTTTCCTGGGGCTGAAGCACCTGGGAGAAGTGACACGCATGACCATGCCTGCCACACCCAGCTGTGTTAGGAGAAGCAGCTGCCCAGGAGTGGGGAGTCCATGGAGCAACTGGATCACCTCACGCCCACAACCAAGCAAGAGGGCTAAGCCCTAGCTAAGCTAAGAGCCAGACAGAAGCTTTTCCAACACCACAGGCCAGCAGACAGACTAGGACCCTGCTGGAACAGTCATGGAGGGTCCCTAGGGGCCAGTAATCCTGGACAAGAAAACCAAATGGGACCACCAACACCCATAAATGCACATAGTAACCACAGTTGCATGGTAGCCCTGGGCCCACTGCGATACCATATGACTACCACCACCCACTCTTAAAACTATATTTTTATAAAATGAAATTTATTCTTTATATTAAGTAAAGGTCTCATGTTGTCCAGACTGGCTTGGAACTCACCCTTGTGATCTCCCCCCCACCCCCCCACCCCCCCACCCCCCGCTTTCTGCTTCCACCTCCTGAGTGCTGGGATGGCAGATGTGAGTACACCTGTCCCTTAGAAATCACACACATGACAGTGTATCAAGTTGCCAGGTGATCCCATCACTCCGAACTGCTCTCTAGTACACACACTCCTGTGGTGTTTCAGACCAATCTGAAGACAGTTCCAAGACAGAGCCTGAGATCCTGTGGGTGTGCAAAGGCCTGGAGCACAGAAAAGTGCCCAAGCCCAAGTAAGTATCCAAGCTTTGACCTTCACCCCTGTCCTACCCAGAGTGTTCTGACTCTAATAGCTCATGCATTATCACTGTTAGGGTAGGATTTGGGGAAGGTAGTTATTTCTTCCAACATGTCATCTTTCTGGGTACTTGGAGTGCACCGTGGAGTGCTTTAGAACACTGAGAAGGGCCAGGCCAGGCCCAGGAGCCTGCGGATGCACTGTCAGGGGAAGCCTAGCAGGCTCACCCCTGCAGCTTGCATGAGCAGACCCCTGCAACAGGCAAGAGGGCTCCGTGGGTAAAAGCACTTGCCGTTGTGACTCTGATGATCTGAGCTTCATCCCAGAAACCCAGGCTAAAAATAATAAAGAAGAAAGCAAGCCTGAAGTGGTGGTGTGCATGTGTGATACCTGCACTCATGCCGAAAGATAGGCGGCCAAGAGAACCAACAGGAAGTGGAAGTGTGTAGACTGGCCAACCTAGAGGGTACTGCACAGTGCCCCAAACAAGGGACCTGGCCTCAGCTTGAGGACTGACTACCAAAAGGTTGTCTCGGATTTCCACACACATGCTACGGCAAGCACATGCTCCTACTGCCTGCTACACACACACACACACACACACACACACACACACGCACAAGCTCACACACACATTATAAATGTATTTTATCAGATTGTTTTTTCCATGAGAACATGAGACATGGCTCCTCCAAGTACCTGAAGATCTATCTGGGGCTAGAGAGATGGCTCAGCAGTTAAGGGCCAGCACTGGTTTAGATTCAGTGAACCTGGCTTAGAGATCCAGCAGCTACATGGTGCCTCACAATTGTCTTGTATTTCAGTTCCAGGGAATCTAGTGTCATCTTCTGGTCTCCAAGAACACTGTATGCATGTGGTACAGACATACATTCAGGCAAAACACCTATACACTCTGTTTTTAAAAAGAGACTGAACAGAGTAAATGGATCAGCACCAGATCCTGGTTCTCATGCCCTTAATCCACCAGAGAATGTTAAGGGACAGGGGAGGGGTGTCCTCCAACACTAAGCCCAAGGGATGCCCCAGCAGCAGAGTTGAGTGTGGGTTGGCTAGGTTGAGTGTGAGTTGAGTATGTTGCCATCCAATGATGAGAACACCTGTGGCTTCCCGGATTTGGGGAAGGGGAGAGCAAGGACATAGAGATGAATTATCCTAGGACTCAACAAAGGTACCAGGACAGTATATGGGTGTCTGGTAGGTCTGGGGACAGACAGGCACTACATCAGTGTCTGATCAGGCATGGGGAGAAGCCCAAGGTCCCAAAGGCAGCTTGTCAACACCTGCCATCTTCATCCCCTGGGAAGCAAGGCCTCTGACCTAAACCACCTCTCACCACTGCAGGTGCCCTGAGAGGTGGGCGTGTCCAGGAAGTGCAGAGGATCACCACTGCAGGTGCCCTGAGAGGTGGGCGTTTCCAGGAAGTGCAGAGGAGAAGAGCAACAGCTTCGGGCCCTGCCTCTTAAGAGCCTTGCAGGGCTGGGCTGATCGCTTAGACAGTGCAGTACTTGCTGGCAAGCTTGAGGACTTGAGTCCAACCTCAGAATCCATGTTACAATAAGGAATGACAAGCTCATGCTTGTAGCCCCAGCACAGGGGAAGGAAAGCCTACTGGTGAGTTCCAGGCTAGTGGGAGACCCTGCCTCACAAATAAGGTAGATGGCTCCTGAGGAGCAGACATCTGAGGTTATCCTCTGGCCTCCACATGCGTGTACACACATATACATGTACACACATGCACTCATATAAGAGAAGCATGCGTGCATACACACACACACACACACACACACACACACACACACACACAAACTATTCCTGTGCTCATTATCAAGACACCAGAATCCTATTCTTTTAGTAATCACAGATGGCTGGAGTTCACGCTGACCATGTACCTAGGCACACACGAAGCCCTGGATTTAATCTCAAGCACTGAATATGATTTTAAAAAGCAGTATAATGGGATTAAAAATTGATGCCTCGTACAGAGCTAAGGCCCTTAGGGGCAGGCTGACTACCATCATGAGACAGCATACTTGTCACCAGGGGGAAGGGGAACCTCTTGCATCCTGCAGCCAGCCTGAGTTTGGTGAGACCACCACAGATCAGCCCTAACAAATGCCCAGAGCCCACCCCATCTAGGCCACACAGCAGCAGCAGCAGCAGCAGCAGCAGCAGCAGCAGCAGCAGCAGCCGCAGTCCCTCTTCTCTCTGGTTTCAGTTTCCCTATCTGAAAAACAGTGGTTTTAGTTTCTCAGGGGTCTCCAAAGGGAAGGATGCTCTAGGTCTGAGGAAACTGTTGGTCCAGAATTGCCATCCCTAAGTGCATGAGGTGCCTCCCTCAACCCAGTCCAGGACAGGCCTTTGTTCTCTTCCATGGCAAGCAGAACTCATGCAAGACCACCAGGCAGAGTGGGGTAACCCCTGAAGCAGAGCCCATCAGCCTGGCCGGTCCTGGGCTCTAAGTACAATAGTTGGTCGCTAATGGCTCCCAGCCCTGGGTAGGCAGTAAGGAGACAGTGGACCCCAGAAGAAGGTTTAGCCACTCCAGAGCCTTTTCACCCACTCCTATCCAATCTCTTGGAGCCCCTCCCCCACCAACATCAGGGAAGCTAACAGTCTACTCGTTTACCAAGGCCTAGAAACCTGGGAGCTGCCCTGCAGGAAGTCCCTGGTCAAGGTTGGGCTTCCTCACCACCTACCACTTCCTCCAGAAGAGGGACAGACAGATGGGAGACATGGTCTGCATACCTAAGACCAAGGCAGGAAGCAAGTGGGCCCAGACCTTGACCACCTCGTGCATGCCGCTTCAGGTGGTGGCTTAAGCTGTGGGATTCAAGTTCTGCCCAGCAGCTCTTAGGAGTCCCTCTCTGCCCCTGCACATGGCATACCCCAACCAGGCTCTCCATGGAGAAGAGGGTTTCCTGCTAGAACCCTGCTGGCCAAGGCACACATTCCCAACTCTATGGGGAGGGGGCTACAACAGCACCAGGGTACTGCTCTTCCCTGAATCCACTACCGAAGGAGACCATTTGTGTCATCTGAGCTATGGGGAAGCGCCTGAGTTAACTGTCCCCCTCCAGGGCTGCTTTTGAGAATAAAAGCAGCAGCAACTGTGGACGTTCCTCCTGTTGGCTAAAAACAAGGAGAGGCAAAGAGGGGGAAGAAGGGAGGCCAGTTCTACTCTAGGAACAGCCCCTCATCTATCATCACAGGGCCCAGAGCTATGCCCATAGAGTCCACCTGGTGAGTGCCAGGCCTTGAACCCCAGGTTCAGTGAGGTAGTGTTCTTGATCTGTCCACCGTAAAAGGCAATGCACCCCTCAGCTGTGGCAAAAAAGAAGAGTCCACAGCTGGGAGTGTGGTTCTGTTGGTGGTGTGCTTGTCTAATGTGCACGATGCCTGGATTTGGTCTGAGCACTACACGAGCTGGGCCTGGTGGCACAGTATTGCAATACCAACGATAGGGAGGCAAAAGAAGGGCCGGAAGTTCAAGGTCACCCTCAGAAACAGGGTGAATACAAGACCAGCCCTGGGTTATGTGAGAACCCTCACCTCCCATTAAAGGCCAAAGGAGCAGGGCCAAGGAGGCAGGGAGGAAGGCCTGGCTCACCTAGAGACAGGTGCTGCTGGGGGCCACAGTCCCTGCCTGGATTAGCCAACTGCTGTAGGGCAGGAGGCAGCCAGGTGCCCCACAGGTGTGTGCCGCACTCCTGCCTGGTGAGGCTCTTACTGAATGACCCAGAAGAAAAGCCCAGGCCCCCAAAGTGTGATTAGAGGGCAGGGTGATGCCCGCCTGCTGCCCCCAGCTTCTGCTGGCCACTTTGATGTGAGGCGAGTCACCCGAGCCCCACGCCTCCTCTAAGGTTTAAGAGCTGTGGTGTGCCCAAGCCCCACGGGCTTTCTTTCTGAAGCAAGGTGCTGTTCTAACCTGTGAATAAAAACCACCAATTATCTCCAAGGCTGGAAACTCAATCTGAGCTGCACTAGGGACAAGAGCCTACTCCTAGGAGGAGCAGACCGAGACCACATCAAACGCCTAGCTCCTGGGCCCCAGCAACAGAGCAGGCGTCAGTCCTGGATTCCAGCCAGCCACCTACAGGAGGAGGCCACCAGGAAGCAACGGGAAGATGGCCCAGTGGCTACCATCTGCTCCTGCAGGTGACAGTGCGAAAGAGAACAGTGGGATCCCTGCCGCAGCCACCACTGCTCTCTCTCTCTCACACACACACACATGCACACAGTGGATCATATACCTACCCCAACCCCACCTGGCCACCATGACCCCACCCAGCTGCTACCCCAACACTCTCCCCTGCCACCACCTCCGTTCCAGGCCCTGTTCACCCACACTCCACCACTCCTGCCCATGGTGACCGGGTCCCTACCTCCGCCTCAGCAATGGACTCAGTACCACCCAGCACCTCTGTGCCCCCCCTTCTGTCATGTTAATGTTCCACATGATACAGCCCGTGTAAGAAAGTCAAACATGAACATGCACCAGGCCCAGAACACAAGGCACCCACACCCCTTTCTCTCCATCCTTGTCTCCCCACAAAACGACTACCCCTTTTGGTCACCTCCTGTGGCACCTGGGCAGGGGTTCTCTTGTGGGTCCCAGAGTTACAGGCATCTCAGTAGCCCTAGGGTGTGGTTCCAGAATGGCCCCACCCAAAGACACCACCAGCCATGCATGTGAAGTGACACTTTAAACCACATCTGGATGACAACGGCAGATCACCATAGTGCTATTTCTACACATCACAGAGCAGCAATAAGACCTGTGCACATTCACAGTCTTCAAATAGTTATGATCAAATAGTTATGATCAGGCACCCATGGCCGAGTGCCCAGTCAGAGGGCAACTGCACAGTTCACACAGTTAGGATGGATTACCACTCACTCTCTGGAAACTCAGACCAGGGGTGGCGGCTCGCCCAAGATCTCCATGGTGGGGTACTGAGGGAGGGGGCTGCCAGGAGCTCCACAGAGAGCCCGTGTCAAATGACACAACAGCAAAGATAAGAACCAAGTGAGGAAACATACAAGTCTAGCTCTTCTCCAAATGTGGGGTTTGTTCTGATTGAGATGGAATTGCACTCTGCAGCCCAGGATGTCCTAGAACTCAGTATGTAGACCAGGACGGAAAAACACAGAGGTCCACCTGTCTCTGCCTCATGAACACTGGGATTAAAGGTGTGTGCCCGCACCCATCTGGCCAGTATTTAGAAAAGCAAGCAATACATGTAATCTCACAGCAACAAAGCAGCCGGAGCCTCGTGTCAGAGTGTTGGTGTTTCTGGCCAGACAAAGAGCTGAAGTGGTGGTTCTCAACCTAATGACATTCCTCACGTTGTGGTGACACCCCCACACACACACCACAAAATTAATTTTGATGCTACTTCATAACTATTTTGCTACTATTACTTATGAAACATAATGCAAATATCTGCTATGCAGGATATCTGATGTGCAACCCCAAGGATGAAAACTGCTGACCTAGACAAGTAAGGGCTCTCAAGGCTGTTGGAGGCTACTGTGAGCCCTCAGGGTGAGCCTTGAGCCAAGGGCAGTGTGGGATAGCTCTGCCAGCGGGGTGGGCAATAACAGGAACCAGTAGCTGGTGGTCACTGGATAACTGTCCTTGAAATTGCTCAAAGACATACATTGAGGAGACTGGCAACCACTGGGAGAAAGAGGAAGCCAGAGAGTCTGCTGTGTAGGGTTGAACCTGGAAGAACTAGGCTGGAAAGATGACCGACTGGCTGCTCTTCAAACGACCTAGCAGGGCCCAGGTCTGGTCTGGAGGGATCCCGAAAGACAGGGAGGCAGAGCCATACAAGTCTAGGCAATGCTTCCAATATGGCCTGGGATTGGGTGTCAGGGACTTGCAGGAGCACCTGGTGGCAGCTTCTGTTCAAGGTGTTTGGTATAGAAAATGACAATTTTCAGTGTTCAGGTTGTAAGCACTCATGGGGCAGGCTAAGATCTCCAGGGAGATGCAATCTCTACCTCTCAGGTCCCCACATCAGCTCCCAGCTTGCACTCAACATGTCGAACAATTCAAGCCCAGTGCTCGGCTGACACGGGGGCGGCCCAAGCTCAGGGTTCAGGCCAAGGGTACCTCACTTCACCAAGAGCTCACTGTT
Source organism: Mus minutoides (assembly GCA_902729485.2). Taxonomy (NCBI): domain Eukaryota; kingdom Metazoa; phylum Chordata; class Mammalia; order Rodentia; family Muridae; genus Mus; species Mus minutoides. The sequence goes on from LR753342.1 coordinate 164,954, forward strand.
GCTCCGGCAGGTTCAGCCTCCCCTGCCACCAACACCGGCTGTCTTCACACCTCCTGCTGACCCCAGCAGCAGGCTCCTCAGCCTCAGTGGTCTCCCACACCCACCTTCTCCTCTGATAGCCAGCAGGGCTGTGTGCAACACCAGCTCCATTCTACACTGGGTGCTGCAGGCTGCACAGCTTTTGTACCCAGTACCAAGCACCCAGTACTAAGAAAACAGGGGAAACCCTCAGAGCAGCCATGAAGGCCCCTGAGAAGCACAAGCCCACACTCCTCAAATAGGTTGTCCCCACCAGGGCCACTAGTGACTCACAGCATTTGAAATGGACAGGGAGGTGAGCTGTGGCGGTCCCTAGAACACTGCTCTGGTCCCTCCGCTCCGTCCACACACTCCAGTGATTAGCACCTTATGGACCCTTACTGAGGGCAGGGCCATCTGAGTGGAAATCAACTTCCTCCACCCACCTCCCTCTTATCAAAATGGCCTGCAGGGTGCGTTTCTGCACAAAAGCTAGGGTGGGTGATTCTGGGTGGACCGGTCAGCTCTGGACAGCAGAGGCAGAACCAGGTCACTGACATCCACCTAACAGGCACCACTCTGAGGCGAGAAGAGGGGACTTAAACCATGTGTGCAGGCCTGGAAAACCCAGGGGCCCACTTCTGGGGTGGCTCAGAGGCCTCCAGGCATGGAGAGCGCAGCAGAGCCCGTCTCACCAGTAGGTGGCGCTCAAGGCTTAACAGTTGGGGTCGGGGACCAAAGACAGCGCTTTTCCATGCCAGGTCCAGCCATTACACAAGAAACTGGCCCAGCTCATGACAATTGGTGTGGGATCCAATCCACCCTCCAGGAAGGCAGCTTCTGAGGGACAGGTTCCAGACTGTCTTCAGGAGTCCTAAAGGCCCCACACTGAGGGTGTCAGGGAAATGACTAGGTCTCTCTCCTAAGCTACCCCTGGGGTGCTGGGAACCCAAGACTCCCTAGGAGGGAGCTGGCACCTCTCTGGCACTCCAGCCTGAGCACTATGCTTCCCTAAACTCTCTCAGTCACGTTCCCTCAGGTTCCTCTCCCAGACCACAGAGACACCCAGGAACCCATAGCTTACAAACGAGTAAGCCCCAGGCCCCCATTTGGTGTCAGTGCCCAAGGCAGACATCACTTGGAGCCAGCCCACAGCTTGCAAAGTCCCCAAGAAATTCCACCACCAACCCCCAGAGTTGCATCTGAAACGAGAAATCCAGAGGTCGGTCTGCCTCTGTGCCGAGTCGATCCCTTCTCCTACCTTTCTGCCCCAGCTCCCTCTGCTGTCCACAAACCTTGAGGACAAACAACACAGGGCCACCTTGGGCTCACAAGCCTTTATGCGTGTCACTAAGGGATGTTTCTCATCACAGATGGGAGCTCACACCTCACAACCTGGAGCTCTTGTGTAGCCCACAACCTAAATAACCCACAACCAGAAAGAGGTCAGAGTAAGAACGATCTCATTCTTTATAAAACAGAAAATGATTGACATTGTGACCTCGCCCCGCTCCCCCCCCCCCCGCCCAAGGAAACCCCCCATCACATTCATAGGCACTGAAACAAAGAGGTGACATTCTCTACACATGACACCAACCCCCATGTCCTGGAGACCTGCCAGTTACTGTCCTGTGAGGGCTTGGGTTCACTAAAGCCACTGAGGCTGAAGGCACAGATAAGTTTGTGGGTAACAAGGAGAGCCGAGGCCTTCTTGCTTCCTGGCTTTGAGGGCCTTTGGAAGTCACTCTCTCTCCTTAGCAAGTCTTACCAAGACAGCTTCGGGGAGCAGCAAATGGAGGAACGTGGTCCTGTGGTGCTGACCAACAGTCTGCCAAGGCTACAGAGACTGCACCGTGGCTACTGCTGAGCAGCCCAGGGGATGAGTCCTTGTCCCAGCCTCCGTCTGTCCCTGAGTGGTCTGTCCCAGGCACCATCTTTTCTTGCTCCGTCTTGAGCAGTTGCTGCCTCTACAGCATGGGCCCAGGCCAGCATCCCTGTCCTGTCACCCCAGCAAGGAGGCCACTCTGATGTCACCTGCACAGATGCAAGTGTGGGTGCCTGTGTAGCTTCTCCTCCAGTTCCTCCTCCTTGGGCTCTTCTAGGATATCCCTGCAGGGTGGGGACAGTCACACAAAAGCTTCAGAGGGGCAGGCCTCTCAGAGACTACAAAGCAAAGTCAGAAGATAAGGTCTGCAAGTGCCTAGTCTCTGAGTTCCCAACCAGGAGGTACGTTCAAAATAAGCAGCGGCAGGACATGGGGGATACAGACACGTAGGTCCTGCCTCAGGAAGATAGAGATGCATTGATAAGCACACTACAGACAGTTAAGGGGGGATTCTATGTAGTATATGTGTGTAGCACGTACCCAGCCCGGATTCTACCCCCACATCGAAGAGAATTAAGTGAGAATCCTGGAAACCTAGAGTCCCTCTCACACCAACTGGTGTGGCTACAGCTGACTGTACACAGCCAACTGGTGTGGCTATAGCTGACTGTACACAGCCAACACTAGTGAAAGAAAATGCAGCTCAGGACAGATGGCCCTGGGATGACAACCACTCCCCTATACAAGCAGAGGACACACTCCATGGTGTCACAAGAGGGTAAGGTGTGGCTCCTTCAAGCCACCCGGCTGTGCCCCACGGTCCCTTCCCTGTGCTGGATCCTAAGCAGAGCACAGGCTACAAGGCCCGGGCAGAAACAGAAGTGCTCGCCATCATGCTGTGAGCATCTCTTGCCAGCTCAGCAGCAGTCCAGATGACTGGGTGGAGGAAGAGGATCCCTGCCAGAAAGCCTTCCTCCTCCCACACCCCTCTCCATCAGTCCCATGGACTGGAGACACGCCAAAGTCCACACCTGAACATGAGCTCCACAGACATCTGCTTCGTCCCAACAAGGAGCTTCTTATGACCTTGAGGGTCCCATCTGTGGAGAAAGTTCTGGAGCAGAAGGGAGGAAGGGTGTAAGTACCCATGTGATACCAGCTTTGGCGTCCCCCCATTACCCAGTCTGCAGTCACAGTACAGTCACCGTGGGGAGCAGCCCACCCCGGACATCTGGACGCAGAGCCTGTGAGAGCCACATCCCTGAAACAGCAAGGTGCCCAGCTTCACCCTTAAGCCATCTTGGGGTCCTGAGAACCCCACAGACCAGCAGAGCAAGCAGCTCAGAGGCCCCCAATCCGGCTCTCTTTAGCCTGTAGTCTTGGCTAGCAAAACTCTCAACAACTCAGTAGGCAATCCCAGGCCTGGACAGGGGTAGCTGGTACCTCCAGAAGCAGAGCCAGAAACAGGTTGATCCAGATGACAGAGGACACCAGCCACCATAGCACAAAATACACCATTGACCACCTGTGAAGGACAAGGGGCCAGGACCCACTATGAGTGGGTTGAGATCACTCCAGCGAGACAAACAGCTACCATATACATCTGTGGGGCCCCCTCAGACCCTGCTGCTAACGTATATAGTGCTATACAGTATATAGTGCAGTAACACCCCATGACACCAGGGTTGGGAAACAGCCAGAGCCACAGAGAAAGCCTAGCACGAGATACCAGTTGGACTTGAACCCAGGCCACCCTGCTGCACTATGTTCTCTGAGCTCTGAGCAAATGAGCCGCCTGACCGTTCCCCCGGGACTCTACCATAGAAATCCCCACACCCCAGGCAAACAATCATCTATTTCAAACCACACTTGCACGCACACCAGGGTGCAGAAGCCTGGGGCCCTGGCTATCTCCCAGTGTAGCATGGATGAAGATGAAGCCTGCCAGGAGACAGCTTGGCCAGCCTTCCCAGGTCAGCAACTGGGTTGCTTCTCAGTCCAGGCCCTGGGTCTCTGGTGTAAGGCTCAGCTCACAGCCAGTACTGGGGCAGGAACTTACGGGCCCGCGTAGCGCTTATAGGCTTCCAGGATCACCTGCCAATTGTTGACCACCATCACGTTCCACAGTGTGATCAGAGCAGCCTACGGGGCAGCAGAGGTAGGGTCCAGGAGGGCCTCGAGACACGGGAGAGGGGGAACCAGAGAACAGGGACTGGGACAAGGCAGAGGGGGAGTCCCAGGTGAGCTAGACCTGGGGACGAGGCAGAGGACTTACAGCAAAGTCGTCAAAGTTGTTGGGCCAGTAACCTAGCTGCTCAAAGCTTCCACATGCAGCTGAGCTGTTATCGGGAACCAGGCTGGAGACACAATGGCCCTTGGTTAATGGTTGTAGCCAGGGGTCTGCACAGCTGAGCACTGCCCCATTTCCCAGCCCAGCATCAACTCAGACCCCAGGAGAAAAGGAAAAAAGAGATGGCACTACCTACCCACATGGGGAGAGTATATGACATAACCCAAGGGACTCCCATCCCTGGAACCCTGGGCTCCAACCCCACCCCACCAGTGTGTCAGCCTAGACCCTGGGTGGGAGGCTGTGCTCAGGACACCCAAGGCAAGACACCTACTAGAAACGTTTAGCAGGGAGGGCCTGCTGGCATGCCCTCAGTGCTCAGGTTAATGCCCTCAGGCACAGACAGCCCCTCACCTGCTGTTTCCAGGAGGTATGATGACACCTCGGAACAGGTTGATCCCGATCATGGCAAACACATAGTATGCCACCTATGGGGGAGGAGAGGAGGACCCGATGTCAGTGTTGCCACAGGGCCAGGTTGGGGCCAAAGAGGGTAAGGCAGTGGGGTTTAGGGTCACCTATGCCCTAAAGATGGAGGGTGAAGAGGCCAGAAGCACCAGGCAGCTCTCCAGGGAATCTGGGTGTTCCCCAGGTTCTCCAGCTGTAGACCTGCTACCACAGAGGACAGGACAGGCCCTGTGGCCCAGTAGAGGCCCAGGCACATCTCAGCTTCTGTCTGACACACATGGTTACAAGCCCTAAAGTATGTCTACAATAGAGTATTCCCCAAACTCTCAAACTTAGACCCATGGGGCCCAAGTTCCTCTCTGTTTCTTACTGTGGTACATGACCCAGGGGTCATGAGAGTTACCACAAGGACCCTGGAACAGAGTAGAGACAGTAACCCCAGGTCCTCTGTGGAAGGAAGGAGCCAACAATGTCTGGCATCCTAACATTGATATGGGCCTCCTTGCCAGAGCAGAAGCAGGCCAACCATACCCAAGTTGGACTCCATAGAGCCAGGCCACCCAGCCCACCACCAGAGCCCCAGGACTTACCACCAGGATCCCACCAAATGCCCTCAAGTTCGGGATTAGGCCCAGGATGGTGTTTGCTACCGCAGCCATTGGCTGTGGGTGAGAAGAGGATTCAGACTGACTCTTCCTGCTGCAGGACAACAGTGTTCCATGCTCTCGAGACACACACACACACATCCTTACCCTGACCAGTAAGGCAGAATGGACCAGCAAACTACTCTATAGCCATCCACACACATCTGGACACTGTTGGATACCCACCTCAAAGCTATCTATATACCGATATACCTATACACATTACTCCCTGTAGCCACTCATATACATCCATCCTGTACACATCTACACTCACCAAATGTACAAAGCCCTACACACACACACACAAATGCACATACACTAGACCCACACACATGCTCACATATTCCCCGAATATCCCCAGCTGCCTGTGGGTGCTGTGTCACAGGTCCCTTTGACAGAGCCCGGCATCCACACCCTGTGGCTACCCTCTGCCTGCTGGCCCACTAAGACCTGGTTTGCACCTCTGTGACCTGGAGGCTAAAAAGAAATGGATGTCTGGGTTCTTGATCCAGTGACCCCACCCCAGTAGCTTAAGAATGCCAAGGGGGTGAGGGTAGAGAGTGTGCTCTGAAGGGGCCCTGATGACACGTGCCCCAGCTCCAGATTGTGGTGGGGAGACGCACCTTTACGTTGGGGATGATGCGCAGGAATCGAAACACAATCAGTGTGTTCATCAGCCGTGTCATGTCCCAGAGCGACAGTGGGCCATACTGCTCTGGCTTCCTAGGAAGACACAGGAGTTCTGGGTGAGGAGATAAGGCAGCAGAGGTGAACATACAGCAATAGTCACTGTATGGACACCAGGCAGAAAAAGCTCCCAGGAGAAGGGGAGGCTGAACCCAGCCATACCCTACTCACGCCCAGGTCCCAGAGGGCCATTGCCACAGCTACCATCCGTCATATCCCCCCGCACGGCCACGGCCACAGCCACAACCACATCTCCCACAGTCACATCTCCCTCAGCCAGGGCCATATCTCCCGGAATAGCCCCAAAACCTGAAGGCAGAAATGGTATTCATTGCCCAGGACCATGACCTGTTGAGCTCAGTTCCTGAAGAACTGATGGGAAGCTGATCCTAACCCCAACCTATTCCCTGACCTTTGGCCCTGTCCCTTCGCTGACCCTGTCTCATCTGAAGCCTATGACTCCTGACCCCATCCCCTATCCCATAGTCCAGTCCTGTCCCCCAGTCCTACAGCTGCCACTCCACTCCAGCATCCCCACGGCTTCTCTGCACCCTCATTCCTATCTAAACATAAGCCTTCCTCACCCCAAATGTCACCCCCTCAATTCCTGAGGTGATGGGACAAAGCTTGAGAGGGGCTTGACTCACATAAGAAACAAGGTCGCCGCTGTCACCTGGCTCCTGCCTGGCACAGGGGTGACCTGTCCCTCCCCATCTCCATGCCATCCCAGCAGGCCCCAGAGACAACTCCGCAGGCCAATGCTGGACCCCTAGCCCTCTGAAGCCTGTGTCACAAAGCAGTGCAGGGATCCGAAGTGGCCGTAAGTGGCCCTGGGCCTGTGCTAGGCAAGTCTTGGCTCACAGGAATCTCTCACAGCAACCTTATGTGCCAGCCTGCTACAGGCAGCCTCACCAATAAAGGCACAGGCACAAGCCTAGCACCACTGGCAGTGCCAAGAGTCCTGGGGCCTTACCCAGGAGTCTCTCCATACAGTGATAATGGAGGCCCACGGGCTCAACCCTCCCTAACACCTCAGGAAGCCAGAGCCCCAGTGACACCATTTTACAAAAAGTGAACAGGCACGGAGTGCACTGGATGAGCCAAGGCCACACACTAGGCAGGTACTAGCAAGGAGATTGGCCCCTACTGCAGACCTGAGTTGGGCCTCATGTCCCACAGTGGAGATGATGGGGAAGAGGAGACTCAGCCACCTGTTAGACTCCCTTTCAGGGAACATAACCACTGCCCGTCAAGCCACTGCAAAAGGGACTGTCTGAAGGAGGAACGGTGTCCATTTCTGCATGTTCCCCCTCATGCTGGGCAGACTCAGCCCACAGTCCAACAGCCTTACTGGAAGGGTGGGCCATGCCAGTGGCCAGGAAGCCCATGTGGGCCTCAAAATCTGTCACCTGGGCACAGTGAGACAGGTCACTGCCCAGGTTGGGTGCCCAGGTTCTCTGCAATCACATACCATCCTGAGTGCGGCAATCGGTATACAGCCAGGGTGCAAATCTCCGAAACCTGAACCACAGAGAGAGGGGGCATCGTCCAGCAGTGCCAGCCCAAGTGGCACCTCCAGCAGTGTCAGCCCAGGCAGCTTGCTACAGAATCCTAAGACTTGGGTCCATCATTTAGGCATACAGTAGAACTCTGAGCTCAGGCCTGACCTCATACATCCAGATGTTAGACTTCTGCCAGCCAGAATACTCTAGTTTCAGGAACCAGGGCTTCATCATAGATGGACCAACAGGTCTGACTCAAATAACTCTCTCTGTGGATGTCCCCAGGGGCCTACTGGCTCTCACAATGTCACTTGAGGTCACTGCTGTCACATCTACACCAAGTGTGAGCCTCTCACTCCAAGCAAGCGGGGATTCCCAAGAGCATCTTGGGTGGCTGAGACTGCTAACACTCATTTGCCCACACCAAGGTCGCACTGTGAACCACTGGCACGGAGGGTGGTGCCAAGGGCTGGTTAGTACTGATAGCTCTGGGTTCTGCTGGACCTCCCTCAGGATGAAAAGTGGCAGTCCAGCCCCTATAACACACACACACAATGGGGACCAAGTTCCTGTATCCCATCACGTACTTCACCCCAGGTCCCTCGAGCCAGGAGCCCCACTTACTCCTGGGTAGTCCACTATACTATCTGATCTATCTGTGCTACACTATACCCCCAAAGGACCCAGGCAGAGCTGCCAGCCAGGCTCACAGAGCTGCCGGAAGCAGTTCCCTGGCTTGCGTGAACTTTACCAGCAGGATGATGGTGAGGAGGCCATCAAACACGTTGCTATGGTAGGACAGGTAGCCCCGCAGGCCCAGCGCGAACACCTTGAACAGCAGCTCCAGCAGGTAGTATAAGATGAAGATGTAGTCAAGAATCTGAAGAGGCAGAAAAGCCCAGAGCCAGCTTCACTTGCTGGCCCCAGGACACCAAGGCCTATGATCAGAGTATCTTGTACCCCCCCCACCTCGACCAACCTCCCCTGCTGCCCTTCCTCTCCCCTGCCCCCCGCCATTCCCCCATCTAGGGCATTGCTAGCATTTCTGCTTTTTGTTCTGTCCTATCTCTGAGGTCCACACAGACCCCAAGGAAGCACATCTGCACCTGACCTAGGTAGGCCTCCCAGGCCAACAAAGAAAAAGCACACTCCGGGCAGCTCTTCCCAGGGGAACCTGAGCTTGCAGAAGCTTCTCCCCAAGAGGGCAGAGGGCTTGGGGTGGGAGCTCATCAAGGAAGATGGCCTCTCCCAGGAAGGAAAGACAAGTAACTCTTCCTTTAAAGGAGGTCAAGTGGATGAACACACACACACACACACACACACACACGCACGCACACACCAGAGCATAGGGAGGCTCATTCCACTCCCCAGGTATAACACTGTTCTATTCTGAGATGTCAGACAGCCTCTGCTACAACACTGACAGAATCTAACCTGAGGACTGACAGAATGCTCAAAATTCCAAGTGGAAAGCCTCAATTCCCAAGAAATTTGACAGAACATGTTGATATCGAAGAAGAGATCATTTTCTTCTTAGAGGCAAAGCTCAGAGCCTGAAGCCAGATAGTCCACAAGACCCAGTCAGCCTCTTCTCTCTACAGGACCCTCATCCTCACACCCCACTACACAGGGGCCCATGGAAGTCACTGTGTCCCCATCAGTCACTTTCTGCCTGTATAACCAGAGCCTCCACCCCCAGGAGGGATCACTGCTCTGGCCAGCCACCCTGCCCATCCTGCTACTCCTCGCTGCTCAGCCCTGGGCAGAGCTCCACAGGCCAGCAGCCCCTGAGCTCACCCCCAGGACAAAGTCATCACGTTCCCCGGGCAGCAGGTCTGAGTCCAGCACCAGGAACACCTGCAAGCCAGAGTGGAGGACAGCTTAACCATGGTGGCCAGCTACAATGCGAGGGTTAAGAGGGAAGGCTGGCTGCAGGACACACCTTCACTAAGCTGGAAGGAGGGGTACAGGAGAGGGCCTCTCTCAGCCCCACAGGGTGAGCCCCAACTCACACAAATAGACAAGAGGTTTCCCAGAGCCATGAGGTTCCCCAGGTAGTCGAAGTAGGGGTGGCTGAAGATGAACTGGGCAGTCTTCAGAAATGGAGACTGGTATTGGGGTTTCGGCGGGCGCTGCAAAGAGAACCCACACTCTTGGAGCCATGGCGAGTCACATGCCCTGCCTTTTGTTCTGGGATGACATGTTCCTGCCCTTTCCCATCTAGCCTCAGAAATAATCCTATACACAGAAGCAGTTTTATACATGAGAGGCTGGTCACCATAACCTTTATAGCATATCGCTATAATGATCTGAATGCCTACCGATCTGTGAGTAAACCATGTCACACATCAGTCATTTGAGATGTATGCTTGGGGGGGGGGGGCTGGAAAGATTCGTGGTTAAGAGAACAGGTTGCTTCTAGAGGACCCAGGCTCCATTCCCAGTATACACACACAGTGACTCACAACTATCTATAAGTCCAATCCCAGGCAATACAACACTCTCTTATGGCCTCTGCAGGCACCAGGCACACATGCTGTACACGGAAGAAATACCCATACATGCCTGCTTGGGAACCAGAGAGCCAGAGAGATAGCTCAGTAGTTAAGAACACTTGCTGCTTCTGCAGAGGATCGGGGTTCAGTTCCCAGCACCCACGTGGGATTTCACAGCCATCTCTAACTCCAGTTCCAGGTGACCCAGTGCCCTCTTCTGACCTCCACAGGGAGCTGGCATGCGAGTGGTATACATACATATATGTAGACAACTCACTCATATATTCAAAATAAAAAAATAAATCTTGAGCTGGAGAGATGGCTCATCAGTTAAGAAGAATATTTGCTGCTCTTCCAAAGGACCCACGTTCAATACTCAGCACCCACATGACAGCTCACAAATTCTCCAACACCAGTTCTAAGGCATCTGATGCCCTCTCCTGGCCTCTGCAGGTACAGTACACACATGGTACATAGACATACATGCAGGCAAAACACTTAAAACACTTTAGAGGCTGGAAAAATGGCTCAGCGATTAAGAGCACATACTGCTCTTGCAGAGGACCCAAGTTCAGTTCTCAGCAACTACATCTGACAGAGTGGGTCACAACCATTGGTAACTAGAGCTCAGAGAGATCTAATGTCAGATGCACATACGTACATTAATTAAGAATCTTAAAATTAAAAATCCAAAATCTTAAAAATGTTCCTCGAGCTGGCTCACCAAGTGCTAGGGCAACACAATAGCAAACACAGGTGCCCTGTGGCCAGCCAGAGTGGACAGTGAAGGGGAGGGAGGATCATGCAGCCTCACAAGACCCAGCATGTTCTGAGGCACATTTGACACCAGCATGGAACGTGGCTGCAGCAGACTCATGCAGTGAGCCACGAGGGAAGCCTGAGATCCCTGTGAGTCCTCCCTGAGGTGACAGAGAGAACGCTCCTACTGCCCCCAGCAGAGAGACTGTCCTCACGCATAACAGTACGTTCCAATGAGAAAACGGAACCGCTGACTTCTCTCAGTGACTGGCAAAGGCCACCCTTCTGGTGACAGCTCCCAGTGAAGAATGGCCACCAGAGGGGTGCAGGGAAGAGAGTTCATCCAGAATGGTTTATATGGGAAGATCCCAAACTTCATGAACTCCATGTCAGGTGTAAGCCGATGCCTACAGCTACATGAGGTAATGTCCCAGAGAAAATGTGGGACATGTTGAATGGAGTAAGTCCTCTGGGAAGGGTCCTCCACCAGCAGTCGCTACTTCTCAGTTACTGCACCAGCAACACCAGCCCACTGTGAATACAGTTCCTGTCAGCATGCAGCCATGCAGTCCTCCTGGTACCTAGAGTGGCAGCCTGACCTGCCAACATGTGAGCTGGTGTGCAGGGGCGGCCTGCCCAGAGGTCCCTGGCGGCTCTGCACACCCTGGCCTCTGCTGCACACAGTGTGTGGTATGGTTGCTCTCTCTTGTCAACGGCCCACAGACTAGCACTGTCAGGCAGACCAGAGTCGGTCTCTTCCCAGAGGTCTGGGTCACACCTTCTTCACAGGAGTGTGAGCAACACTTCTCCACAGAGGCCTGCGTCTGGCTGGTCTCCTAAGATCATCCTTGCTCGGACACTGTCCCTCAGCCCCAGAGCTCTTCTTCCTTCTCTACAGCAAGTCTTTCGTCACATCCGAGACTTCCTTGTAGGGAGGTGGCCCTGTTTACATTTCCTTTGTGGTTTCTGCCTGACTGGAAGCTCACTAGCACCTTGGCTGAGAGAGGTTCAGCATCTCCACCCATCATGTTCAGACTTTGCCAAACAACGTAGCCACACAGGCCTGTGGAACTGAGCTGAATCCATCGGGCTCCCCGTGACAGAGGATGCTTCTGGGGAAGGCAGAGAGGGGATGTCTGCACTCTTCTCTCAGAGATACAGAGGTTGCTACCCTTGCTGAAGGACCTTTTGGAAGCTTTACACTGTCTCCTCTGCACTTATCAGCATGTACTTAGCTCGTGTCTCAAAACCCAATTTTAAGCTTCAGAACTTGAACCACCAGGAAGAGCATGCCCCGCAGAGTAGATAAGTAGCTGGGAAGTCAAACATGGTCACGCATGCCTCTAACTCCAGCCCTCACAGGCGAACACTGTGTTTGAAGCCAGCCAGGGCTGCAGATTGAGTTCATGGACAGCTATGGCTACATAGAAAGACCCTGTCTCAAAGAATCTAAAAAGTAGCTGGGAAGGGGGGCGGACAAGAAGGGATATGGCTGGGGTTCTAGGCTGTTCCCAGCCTGAGCTTACTCTAATGGGCTTCAATTGACAGACACAGTCCATGTGTCCTTCTTCTGCTGCAGCATGGCAGGATACATGCCTCTCTCTCTCTCTCTCTCTCTCTCTCTCTCTCTCTCTCTCTCTCTCTCTCTCTTGTACCTGTCCCAAGTCGGGGGACCCTCTGACACCTCAAAGTCCACCTGGTCCAAGCAGAGGGCTGACGGCAGAACAGATAGAGTCCCCTGCTGATGCATCTCTGTCATCAGACTCCTGTGCCCAAGGTGGGGGCAGAAGTGACACCCCAAAGACAACAGCACCAAATGCATGCCTCCAGAAGGCCTTAGGAGGCCTGAGAAAAACATGGTTTTAATACAGCCACCTGTGATGGGGAACTGAGGCTGCATAAGCTGACAACTTTCCCAGAGCATCTGACAGGGCAATGTGATCACTGTCCACAGAATTCCCACACTCAACCCCACCCCTTCAGAATGAGATGCATTTGGCATTTGTAGACTGCCTTTTCCAGAGGTGGCTGTGGGAAGGCGGGGGGGGGTTGGGGGGGTGTCTTCTTCCACATGTCTACGTCCTTGTAAGAAAAAGGTTGGGGGACATACACACAGATAACAACTATATGCAAACACAGGCAGAAGCCACAGTGGGCCAGCCACAAGGAGAGGCGCTGGGAGGGACTGGGACTCTGACATCTCCAGATCTTAGGTTTCCAGCCTAGGACATGAGACATTAAATGTCAATTGCTGTGGCTATGTGGCTGAGTCTATGGCAGGATGAGCAGCCGGGTCACACAGCAGTGAAACTATCAAGGCTTCAAGTAGCAGGACACATCTGACCCCATCTCCATCTGTCCCCACTCAGGACCCTGCTTGGTCCTCCCATGGCTGGCTGGCAGGGACAGCAGTCCCTCTGCCTGCCTGAGATACTAAGCCTGGCAAGGCTGCTCACTCCAGAAACCCACATTGGAACATGCAGGCATTCTTGTCCTCTGGCTGGGCCTGAAGTGAAAGCCAAGACCCCCAGGGGACTGTCCAGAATGAGAGGCAAAGACCTTGGAGACGGCCAGCCTTAGACCTCCGAGGGGAATGGTCAGAGGAGTTTGTTTGAGACAGAGAAATGCCGTGGAATGTCCTGGGTCAGGCTCACCCAGGCCATTTCTCCGAATAGTAAATGTCTTCATCCAACAAATTCTCCAGCCAAAGGATTCCCATCGCCAATCCCAGGGACTGGGGATTCAGGGCAAGCAAATCTTGGCAGTGGTCTTTAGAAACACCAATAGCTTTGGTGGCCCCGGGGCTGGACAGATGGCCCAGGTCAGACCTACTTACCTCTTTGACCACACCTTTGTCAACCTCATCGAAGAGTTTCTGGAACTCATCAGCCAGCATCGGGCGACCTTCATAGGACTGCACCTTCTGTAGAAGGAAGGTCAGGTTGGCCACTGGCAATGGGGAAGAGATGTCTGAACCCCTCCCGACCATCAGCGCCAAGCACTGGACTGACGACCCACCCAACCGGAGCTGGGGAAGGCCCAGGGAAAGCAGCGACCTGCATGATGGCTTGTTTGTGGGTTTTGTTCAGCTGGGTTTTCTGAAGCACTGGCAGGAAGGTCTCGGGATTCACCCCAACTCTGTGGCAAAGAAACCCCAGCCTGGTGAGCAACATCTAGCGCCAGTTCCTCCAGCCTGAACTCGGCTGTGTATCCACCCTGCTGCATGGAAAAGGAGCCTCAGTGAGCTTCCACCATGAGCTGAAGTGCCTTACAGGCCCCATCTAAGGTTCCCTGGAGATGCCCCCTTAAAGAGGGACAGAGGCCATTGAACAGCCAAGGCCAGAACCTTCTCAGTAGCACCCCAGAGCTGTCTGCCCTCCTTTCTCTGCCCACCTGGTGGGGTGGATGCCTACCTGAGACACAAGTGGGCTAACAGGCAAGAGCAAACAGGATAATGGAAGCACTGAGGGCTTGGTAGCCCATACAGCTCCCGGTGGAATATCCACTCTGGCGCCAGCCAGCAGGGGCTGCTTAGGAAACCCCTAATGAGCACCCTGCTCCCCTTCCCAGAAGCAAAAGACCATATTATCATGGGAGAGGACTCCACCCAACACTCACAACTCAGGGGTGGCTCCAGCTGGCCCGGCCCTGGAGGCGAGGACTTCGTAGGCTGCACGGGCCCCCAGTCGCCGCCGGAACAGTGAGGTCTGTAGAGATTTCTATAAAGAGGAAAGCTCTGAACAGGCAACTCTGGCATTACTCACACACATCCTGATCCCTGCCCACAGTGCCCCGAGGAGTGGGCTAAGGGGGAGTCTGGGAGGCTCCAAGAGAGGCTGTGAAGAAGCCCCTCACTCCTTAGGCATCAAAGGACAGTCACACCACTAGAGGGGACAGTTCTCAATGGAGGGAGCCCAGTGGCCCTTTAATGCAGTTTCTCATGTTGTGATGACCCCCCAACCATAAAATTATTTTCAGTAGGAATTTTAATGTAAATATATGATATGCAGGATATCTGATAGGCGCTCCCTTCTGGCCAGGCGTGGTGGTGCACGCCTTTAATCCCAGCACTTGGGAGGCAGAGGCAGGCGGATTTCTGAGTTCGAGGCCAGCCTGGTCTACAAAGTGAGTTCCAGGACAGCCAGAGCTATACAGAGAAACCCTGTCTCGAAAAACAAAACAAAACAAAACAAAACAAAACAAAACAAAACAAAACAAAACAAAACAAAAAACAACAACAACGAAAAGGTCATTCATCACCCCCAAGGGGTCATGACCCATAAGTTAAGAACCACTGCTCTGAGGTCTACATCTCCTCTCTGTGCATTTAGAGGGTATAACAGACACCCAGGAGTTGTGGTCTCTAGGTGTTTTCCTCTTGGGTATGGAAGGGCAGGGAAGGAAACCCCGGGTAACCATGGCAACACCTGTGCTACTGAAACAGCCCATAGCAGAGACAGTGTTTCTGAGCTGGTCCACAGAAGGTGGCAACCAGCTTCCCCTCCCGCCAGGGTCAGTTGACTCAAGGCCTACTTTGCCTGGCCTCTAAGGCCCCCTCTGGCACAGCCCCACAGTAACACAGGGTGGCTCACCATTAGGTAGCCACGAAACTGATTATAGATGATGGCTGTCAGCAAGTTCATTAGAAACAAGCTTCCTGTGAAAGGAAAAACAAAAAAACAAAAAAACAAATCAATAGACCTGACCAGACAGTGGAGCAGAGCCTGTAGCAGGGACCACAACTGTCCCTGGGATCAAAGGTCTCAGCAAGCCTGGGTACAATGGCTAGGTGCACAGGATGACTGACCACAGTCAAGTTCACAGAGTTCCCTTCTGCCTTACAGCAGGGGACACACACAACCCCCAGACTCCTGCATCCTGGTCCATCAATGGGGTGAGGTGGGGTGAGGTCAAGTGTACTTAGCCACAGATAAATCAGACAGGGCCGTCAAGAGTCACATGTCACTAAGGGAGAGTGGGGAGGGCATGCTAAGATGAAGCTGGGGTGGGGAGCACACTGAGGTGAAGTCACAGGTATTCAACTTAAGTTGGGAGCAGGCTGAGGTGAAGTTACAGGGAGACGGGCTGAGGTGAAATTACAGGATGGGGATACACTCACAGAGAGGTCAGGTGAAGGTGAAGGTCTGGGGAAGAGAAAAAGCTGGAAAATGAGAACAGGCCGAGGTCCAGTTAAACGGGGGAGGAGGGGAAATTCCAGGGTGAGGGCAGACTGAGAAGTTACAGAAACACGCCGAGGAGAGTTAGAAAGCAGGGACCAGCTACAGCCAGCCACTCCTGAGCACGGGGATCCTGTCACGCATGGGTGAGCACCGCCCAGTGCCATACAGACACTTACCTATCAAGGTGAAGACTATGAAGAAGAGAGCGAAGGCCCGGTTCTGGGTATACGCAGGGATCATCACTGAGACAAAGAATCAGATTAAACAAACACTGTAGCAGTTGACCCGGTTCCATCCTGACCCCTCCTCGACAGACCTCACAGAGCAACTGGGAACTTCCTGTTCAAAGTCCAACCTGAAACCCTTACAGTACGCCAAGGAGAGCAACTCAGTCCTTCCCTGGTGGGCCTCCCTGTGACCACACCCCAAAGCCACACAGCTCTCCTACAGTGACTGGCTCAGGGTCACACACAGCACTTCTGGGTTGGGAATCCCAGGCTGCCCTAAGGGGAGGTCACCAAGGTTGTGAGAAGACCTAAGACCAGGGTAAATGGCACTAGCCACAGTGGCCAGGCTACAGCAGAGCTCAGAAGGACTGTAGCCTTGCCATCCTGGCACAGCCCACATGGGAGGAGGTCCTGACAGCACCCAACCATGGCCTGCTAAGACCAGGAAGCTCTCATACTTGGTACTCCTGAATGGCGTGCACCTCTAGGCAGGCCCAGGCAGTGATCGGGAGTGTGGCTTAGCCCCAAAGAGGCCACCATAGGAACTGCTGACTAACACCACATCACCACAAACTACCAGACACTTTCAGTTTCTCCAAGGAATAAAGTGACATGATAAAGGGAATGAAGGAAGGAAGAAAGAAAGAAAGGAAGGAAGAAAGGAAGGAAGGAAGGAAGGACTGGAAGGGACCCAAACTGCCACGGGGTGAGGGGAAAGGCAGGGAGTGGAGGCTAGTAGCTTATCCCCATACTAACGAAAAGGGCTCACACGCTCAAGCCAAACCACAACTCAGCCTGCCAACCGGCCCTCCAGGCCGCGGTCCCTGCCCCTCCCAGCCCCCACACGCACCATCAGGGTTGTTGGAAGTCGTCAGCAGCACTAGGAGTGAGGTCAGTGCTTCTGGAAGGTTCCGGAAGTAGGCCAGCCTCTCCTGGTCCTGTGCTTCATCCTGAGAGCAGATGAGGTAGCCATCTGGACCTCTGTGTCCCAGCTGAGGTCTTAATCTGATGCAGCTCCATTGAGTCCCTCAGCCAGGACCATGCACAGGGCAAGGGGCGGGGTCAGCACCCTCAATCTGTCTATTACTTCCCAGCAGGCTCTGCTGCACTCACCACCGGACAGGTCAGGACTCAGGGCCTGCAGGCACCCACCGAAGCAGGCTTACCACCATGATGGCCTATCCAGAACCCAGTAAAACCCTGAGCCAGCCTAGCGGAGCACAGCAGCCTGGCAGCCAAGCAACCATATGAGGGACCAGTTAGACTCTTTGGAGTCTGTCAAGCACTGTGTACACAGTGAGGAAGAGCCCAAGGGCAGGACAGGCAAAGACGCAGACTGGAAAGTATGGCCTCAAGGAGGCTGCCACACTGGATATTTCTAGTGGGATGGGACTCCTGGGAGAGACCTCACTGCTCCTGAAGCAGAGGCCCTTGAAACTCAGAGGCCTTATCCACACAGCTGTGCCTTACCGTAGCAGACAGCAGGGTAGCCATGCCTGGGCTCCCACACTCTGTCCTTCCTGCAGAGTTCTGACATGGTGGTTAGCAAACTTGTGTAGTACGTCTGCCTAAAAGAAACCTCAGCTCCAGAGCCCTGAACTCAGCACTGTCCCTGGAGCCACCCCTGTGCCTACTACTCAGCCAGAATGTGGATGGCAATGTATACAGCTGACACCAGAATGTGGATGGCAATGTATACAGCTGACAGTGGCACACAGGAAGAAGACTGCATGCACACAGAACCAGCTTTCTCCTAAAACAACTTCAAAGTCAAGTCCCTCTGCCACCCAAAGGCCAACTCTGCCAGCAGCCCAGCAAGTAGCCACCTGCCACCGACCCCGACCCCCATCCCCACCAGAGCAGGACCCAGGAAAGCATTAACCCCAGGACCCGCTCACCTCACCTACAAAACACCAGTCACTTATCTGCTTCACATGGGGACAGATGAGTGGCTGGTGGTTACAGATGCCACAAATGACTAGGGCTGTGGGACGTAAATGTCACAAAAAAGCAACTTGGTTGACAAACATGCTAAGCCCACCCCAACGTGGACTCAGGACAGGAGAGTAAATGCTTTCAAAGACACAGCTCAGCTAAGGGTCCCAGAGGACAAGCCATCTCTCAAGGACATGTCCAGGGATTGCAGTATTAGAGGACTGAAGCCAGCCTTCCAGGGTCTGAAGCCATGCCCTATCCCACTGAAGTAAGCTCAGGGATGGTTTTGTGTTGGCTGAGGAAGGTTCTAGCACCTGCCTCAGTTTACAGACAAGGACAATGAGGATTAAGGGTGATGAGAGGCCTCCCAGGCAGGAGCCCCAGGCTTGGCCCATCTCCCAGGAGGTCTCTTGCAGCACCCTAAAAAAAAAATCTGGGCTGGAGAGATGGCTCGGTGATTAAGAGCACCGACTGCTCTTCCGAAGGACCTGAGTTCAAATCCCAGCAACCACATGGTGGCTCACAACCATCCGTAATGAGATCTGACGCTCTCTTCTGGTGCATCTGAAGACAGCAACAGTGTACTTAGATAAAATAATAAATAAATCTTTAAAAAAAAATTGAAAACATTTTGTAAAAAAAAAAAAAAGATCTATTGCTTCCACAAGCTGTGTGGGCTCTTCTGAGCCATGAGCCTGTGGCAGCAGAGGGAGCCCTGGGTCCCCACTCAGCCCACTGTCATCACATCGTCACAGCCCTGATGACACAGTCTGTGAGATGGCAATGTAGCACTGTGTGACCACATGCCAAACTGCAGCTCCAATGTGGTGAGCAGGATGCGGCTAGCAAGCGGGCGAGCTATAGGCAACGCCTACACAAGGGGCTCAGACAAGGTGGGGTGCTGCGTCCTCAGAGGGCACTAGTCTGGGGACCCCGAGCTGGGCCTGGACATGCAACAGGCTCTCAACCTGTTCCCCAGGCCAGGGTGGCAAGGCTGGAGATGGACAAGGGACTCAGCATGGGTCAGTCCTCACAGCCTCCCAGTGATGACAGAGGACAGGTGATGAGACCTTGTCAAGATCGTGGCAGAATATCACCCTCAATTACACAACGCTCATCCTGCTCAGCCTGGTTCCTCTTCAAAGGGCAGAAACCCAGTCTGCAGGAGGAACTTTCCAGTAGCTCTGGATATAGCACTCCTGTGAGAGATCCACACACTCATCTTGAGGCTGAGGCTGTGGCCACTGCTGGCCCCACTCTGCCTGCTTAACCCAGGTTCTGAGAAAGAGCAGTCATGGGAAGTCACACAGAAGTCTCAAGGGTGTGGCAAGTGGTTCAGACACTGCCCCTACCCCCCTACGGATATGCATACATAGACCCAGGCACTCACTGGACACATCATGGAGACACCTACAAACACGGACATGAGACACCACACAAAGACATGGAAATAAAGACACAGAGACAGACATGGAGTCACATCCAGACATGCAGAGATATACCCATCTACAGATATCAAGGCATATCCATGCAGAGATATACCCATCTACAGATATCAAGGCATATCCATGCAGAGATATACCCATCTACAGATATCAAGGCATATCCATGCAGAGATATACCCATCTACAGATATCAAGGCATATCCATGCAGAGATATACCCATCTACAGATATCAAGGCATATCCAAGACATGCACACAAACACACTTAGATATATAGAGACACATAAAAAACACACTCATACATACACATGGAGACACACCCAGGCACAGACTAACGCATAGACATGCATACTCACATACAGACACGGAGACTATCTATCTTGTCTTCCCACACCCTGGCAGCACATCTCCATTATGTCACCTCACTCTCAGGAAAACCAGCCATGACCATACCTGCTGTACCCCACACAGATGCAGAGATATAGGATGGCCCAGGCTGGAGGACAGTGACCTGGCCTGGACATAGCCCTTAAACGTGAGGAAAGACAGAACCTAAAGAGGGACAATCAAGGAAGATGTCCCCACAGATGGACAGGTGGACACCTCCCCGTGGCAACAAGTTCTAGGGTCTCAGCCAGAGTCAGAAGCCAGGAACTCAGGCAAGGATTGCTAGGGCTTGGAGCAAGCACCAGGAAGGGCAGCCCTGGCTGAGGAACCTTCAAGCCACCATCAGTGAAGGTGCCCCCTGCATGGAGTGGGCAGCCAACACAGAAGACAGGGTGGACAAAGGCATCAGCAATGGGAAGACAGGCCCTGGGCTTAAGCGGGGTCATGACACACTTGCTGGTCTGTTACCCATGGCTACTCGGGCTACTTGAGAGCAGGCAGACCTGTGGGCCCCACCTCCAGCCAAGGCCACACTTACCTTCTCACCAATGGTGAACAGCAGCATCCCGATGATGGTGAAAAGACACAGGTGGATGGTCAGCAGCAGCCCGACGCTGGGGAAAGACAGTGGTGCTTAGCACAACACAGCACAGGCCACATCCCAGAGAGATAGGACATCATCCTGCCCATGGCCTCCAGCATGGGCACAAGATCCCCTCCTCTCCTGAGGATTTTCAGTCCTGGGACAGGGACCTGAAGCCACACCTACCCTGCTGACTTCTCTATATGTGGTAGGACACAACCCCAGGGACATGCCACGGACCAGAACACAGAGGACAGAGGTCACTTCCATCTTTTTGGGCTGGACAGCAGAAGTCACCCAGGTGGCCTACCAGGAAAGGGACTGGAGGCAGATGGAGGGCATGGGTGACGTTTTCACTGGCAGGAGACAAGGGGGCTCAGGAGGGATCTGGGGAGTTGAACGCCCCAAGAGCTGCAGGGCTTCCGGGCCAGCACAGCTTCACGAAGTGTAAGAGGAAGCTGAACTGAAGCTGTACAGACAACCATGGAGAAACAAGTCAGAAACAAGCCGTCTGGGTTAGGCATGGTAGGTCTGAGTCTGTCATGTCTGAACCGGTCTGACCAGGATCCCAAACACTGCCCACTGACCCCTGAAGGATACTGGGCTGGGAGTATCCAGAGGGCTGCCTGTAGAGGAATTTTAATTCAGCAACAAGGCTCCTCTGGCTGGAATGCAGACACACCCTTAATACACACCTTTAATCCCAAACAATGTTGGTAAGCTTAGTTTATAGAAGGAAGCAGTCATGTTTGAAAGTGACATCTAATTAAGGAGTAGATAAAGTGACAAATCTGAGAAAGATTTGACAGAATGAGTTAGACAGGATATGCCCAAGTCTCACAGGAAGAAACAGGAGAGGTGGGTTACAGGCAGAGCAGGGAGAGAGTGGAGTCAGTCAGTGCAGTGAATGCAGTGCAGTGGAGCTGAGCTCACTCAGTCAGCTGGGGGTCAGTACAGTGAATGCAGTGCAGTGGAGCTGAGCTCACTCAGTCATCTGGGGGTCAGTGCAGTGAGTACAGTGCAGTGGAGCTGAGCTCGCTCAGTGAGTTGGGGGTCAATGCAGTGAACACAATGCAGTGGAGCTGAGCTCAGTCAGTTGGGAGTCAGTGCAGTGGAGCTGAGCTCACTCAGTCAGCTGGGGGTCAGTGCAGTGAATGCAGTTCGGTGGAGCTGAGCTCACTCAGTCAGCTGGGGGTCAGTGCAGTGAGTACAGTGCAGTGGAGCTGAGCTCACTCAGTGAGTTGGGGGTCAATGCAGTGAACACAATGCAGTGGAGCTGAGCTCAGTCAGTTGGGAGTCAGTGCAGTGGAGCTGAGCTCCTTCAAGAGTTCATGCAGGTCAGTGCAGGTCAGCAGGGGCAGTTGAAGCTAGATAATAAGGAGCCAGAAGATTAGAACAAATTACCAGAGTTAGTTTGAAGCCAAGCAGTGTGATTCAGTGAGAAGCTGAGAGAAGCAAGGTTGAATCAGTCAGTTTGGAGAGGAGTTTGAGCCAGAACAGCTTAGTTGAACCAGCCTGATTTCAGAAAGAACTAAAAGGATGAGCTTATTCAGAGGTAAGCCTCTGAGATAACAATTACATCAGGTGAATAAAAGCTACTTTTTCAGCTGCCCCAACCATACCCGCGTCGGAGCAAGCCCATCCTCTGAACTGGCCTGGCTTGCAGCTTCCAGCCCCTGTGCTCACCTGGCCATTTCTGGTAGCGACCACCGTATACACTTCAGGGTCTTCTTCATCATGGAGGAATTCTGCAGCAGGAAGAATGGGCGGAGCAGCCGACGCACCCGCAGGAGCTAAAGACAACAATAGGAAACTGTGCACTGGGCCAGGACCATCCACATCTTCCTCCAGGGATTCCAGAGCCTGGAGAAGGGAGCAGTCACTGCCCATCACTCCAGTCATCCTGAGCCCGCGGGTCACACTGTTGACAGCTCACAGCCGTCCTCGTACCTTGGCCTGATGTCTCCCCAACCACTACTCACTGTCCTGGCTTCCTGTCCATCTTAGCACCTGTCACATTGATATTATCTGTTGGCAGCCTCTTTCTAGCACCTGGTATAAGGGCATACCAGTACCAACACATGACAGGCTCCTAAGGGACCCTTCTGAAGGTTTGTTGGTCCTCTTAGGCTGTGCTTATACAGAAGGACCCCAGAACAGCCAGAAACAGACTGAGCAGGCAAGCAGATGGAAGGGCAACAACCAGAAAAGCGCTCAGGGCTCTGGCCCAACCCCAGATGCCCTGCCTGGCTCTCATGACTGAGAGATCAGTGCCCTCAGCTCCCCAGAACACCATATACCACCCACAGTAGTAGCCCAGAATACCAGGGTTCCCCAGCCCTCCTGACAGTCATTACCCCTCCAGGAACCTGGACCACCTCCTGACGTACAGGGACATAACAGCTACTTATGGGCCAGTTGGCTGCTTGGGCCTATCAGTGCACAGACTAAAGATGAGAGAAGGTACATCCGCGTGACCATCTCCAAGGCTGGTCACATACCACACTGAGAATCACAGCCCAAATCTCAAGAGTGGAGGCAAACACCCAGGTGGGGGGGAGGGGCAAGCACCAGGGCCTGGCAGACCCCGTGTCATCCGACCCATCCGTCAGGAGGACTTCACTGGATAGGAACCAAAGCTGCACCCCAGGAGTCTGGTCCTCCCCATCAAACCACCCAGCACCTGTGGAGTGCTTCAAGAGGGTCCTGCCAGCTGCAGAGGTTCTGGGTGACATGGCAACCTAACCAGAGATGGACTTCGTGTGGCATGACATGCTTAGGTAAAAAAGTCCCTCTGAGAGAGGTGGCAGACGGGGGTCCCCCTAACTGGGCCTGATTCCTGAGAGCAGAGAGTGACATGCAAAGATGCGGAGGATTGGGAAGAAGGGGTTTGGAAGACACACATGGGCACGCCCCTCCAAACAGGCACAGAAGGCTTGGGACTCCGAAGTGTTTAACCAGCGTATCAACTCAGCGGGTCCTACAAATGCCGAGCCTCTGACCTCAGCTACATGGGACATGGCCACCAGAACAGGAGTAAAGGCTCTATCTACCTGGGGCTATTCACTATGTAGAAGCAGAGCCCAGTACAAGGCCCTACATGACCCCTGGTGACAGACAGCACTGTGTCTTCCCCATGCAGCCATGCTCCACCCTCCCCGTCCATAGTATCTCGTCATGCACCACCGCCCTGGAACTTGAAAAGTGACTCAGTGAGCAATTCCCACTACCTCAGAGTGACATATGACCCTGCAAGGCAGAGGAACCCTTGTATAGGGAGGCCACCAGATCTGAGGCCTGCAGGAAAGGTCTCACATTTCTACTGTTCCCACATGCTGGGCTCTATTAGTCTGGAAGTATCCATTTCCAAAGGCGGAGGCCACCAAGGACACACACTGGCCCCACCAAGTGGGATCCTAACTTGTCTAAAAGGAGAATACCCAAGTTCAGAAGACAGGACAGGGCACTAAGGGACCTCTAGGGAAGGCTCCGGCTGTGGAGAATGACTCAGCTGTAGAACATGTGACCAGCCTGCACAAGGCCCATAGGCCCTGGCAAGGGACGACACAACATTCTTGTATTTAAAAACAAACAAACAAACAAAGATCAAACATCAATAACAACAAAAGCAAACCAAAAACAGGCAGAACTAGAGGACCCATGTCTAGAGGTAAAGGTCTTGGTCTCCATGACAAACCTAGCCAGCTAACTAGGCCCAGAGACAGCAGCAGGCTATAGGGATGTTATAAGACTAGTTAGACAGCCAGGATGGCTCTGTGGCTGCGGCTCATTCACTGGATAGCCTCTGTTTTGTGCATCTTGAAAGCCTCTTTCCCTTGTCTTTCTCCCTGGCACTACACAGGCATCCTTGGTGCAGGTATGGCTTGGTGGCCGGCCGAGAGCCCCTTGGGAAGCATCAGTAAGAAATGATGGCTATACAACCATTCCCTTCCTGTTCCTCAATCAGAAGAGGAGCTGCACCTTACACGAGAGGACATAGGAGGTAGAGGCATCAAAGAGCACGGAAGGGAGCCCCCATCTCCTGTCAGCCTCTGCTGGGTCCAGGAGCAGAGACCCCACCACCCATGCATCCTCAGCAGCTCCCAGTCAGGTCTAGGGGAGGCTGCAGGCTGGTGATAAGAGACAGCTATACATCACTGGCTGTCCTTACCAGACAGGACCAACCCAGAGGACAGAGGACAAGCCAAGTCTGCAGCCCCTCTGGGGCTCCAAGTGTTACTTCTCATCACCCCTCTGGGTTCCACTAAGTCCCCCGCACTACTGTTAGACGCCCTATTCAATTCGCACCAACGCACCCACCTTCCCAGCACACCCTAGCAGATCCATGAAGGCCAAACCAACCTGTTCCTGCCTCTCTGCCCATCACTACCTCCCAAGGTTCTGAGTGCTTCTGAGAACACATGGCATTATTGGTCAGAGCTATCGCAGTGGATGAGGCTTGCAGCTGAGCTCAAACAGCTCTGGATGTGAAACACACACAGTATGCTGGGACACCTCTCTTCTAAGGGGCCCCAGGAGAGTTCACTGAACCTGAATGACCATGAGTCCCAATGACTTGGACCTTGATCTTCTCACCTATGGGAAACCACAGAGGAAAGCTTGGCCTTCAAGCCACAGCCGCTTTCCTGCTGTGAGGGCAAAATCCCTAGTAGGGGGAAACCAAAGCCCTCCAGGATATGGACTTATGGCCGCAGAGGCCTCAGCTGCACCTGCCTGTCACACCCACAATGCTGCCTCCGTCTTGGAGCCCACGTACCACCTACCTCCTCACAAGCAAGGCTCAGCGAAACGATCCAGTCCACCACAGACACAACCAGCACCACCAAGTAGGCCAGCAGCCACAGGTTCTGCTGCAACTGGGCCTGCCCCACCAGGTAGCCCTGCAAGAGATGGGAGGCAAGCCTATCAAGCCAGGCAGACATGAGCCTGCAGGGGCATCAGTATACACACAAGGGTGTGAACACAGAGTGAGGAGTTCCAACAGTCTGGTCCCCATGCACTACTGGTGGGGATCCAAGTGTGGAACAGGGGTCAGGAAGCATGCATTCATGCCAAGGCAGCTTAGGACTCACTACGCAACCTCAAGGGTGGCACTTGGCCTCTCTGGTCTGGTTCCTCACTGGTGACAGGGGTTCCCATTAGCTTTATCTAAGCCACTGGGGTAGGTCATGTGAGCAGGAGAGCATTCCAAAAGCCAGGAGGATAGACAGGAGCATAAACAGGGCATGCCCTGGGTGGGTTTGGCAGCCACTCCAGGAAGTCAATCCAGGAGGTGGGGTCCTGCCTACCCTGCCCTGCCCTCCTGATGTCCCACCATCACACCTGCCTCTAGAGGTCAAGGCCTGGAGATAAAATCATTTGATCTCTTTCACCTTGAGAATACACACGTGCACCGGCCATTCCAACCAGTGAATACCAAGTTCTCACCAGTTAAAAACCAGAGCTACCCATCATACCATGGGCAAAGATAGAGATGAGAAACTGCCTTGAGCCTGCCGATGTGTCACACACACACACACACACACACACACACACACACACACACACACAGAGGAGTTAGGGGACCAGCATTCAGTTATATGCCTCAGCCCACACATTCACTTGGGGCTACAGGGCAGATGCCAGACAGTAGTGCCACCCAACAGACAGGCCATAGGAAGAAGCTAAGGGAATTCAGGACAAAGGCTGGCAAGGCTAACAGACACTACAGTACTACAGGCAGCCCACAAGCTGCACTGGGAAGGTCACCTCCATCACCAGAAGAATCTACCCACACATAGAATCCAGTCATACACACAGCAGTCCTGTGGGGGGGGGAGACACACCACCCACAGTACATCTAACCCCTCTACTCTTTAGGGATGGCAAGGTGAGCTATGAGGAGAGACCACCCACGGTCTCATGCAGCTAGAGTCTCCTCTCACGAAGACTAGACCTCCAACAGCCCCAGGCTTCTCAACAGCAATGAAACAGTCCAGACCCAGCTTCCACACAGGGTCCAGATGTGGGAAAGAACCCAGGCCTGGATCAGGGAAGTGCTTCAGTAAGTACAGGAGCTTTTTCCTAAGCCTAAATGTCTAAGTCTGATGCCCAGAAACCACAGGGTAAATGGAGAGAAATGACTCCCCCAAATGGTCCTTATACAAGTGCACGCACACACACAGATATAAACAAACTAAACACACACACACACACACACACACACACACACAGGCTTTTGTTCAAAGTGCCAAAGCTCACTAACAACCACACAACAAAAGCTCTGACATCCGGACGACACCACGAGCTCTGCGGGTAGCACCTGTGTACCACACACCTCACCTTCACAGAGAGGTCAACCAGGAAGACGAGCAAGCAGAGCGCCTCGATCGTCTCAGTCAGGCCACAGGGCGGCTGCCAGGGCTGGGAACGGTAGCGCACATCCGCAGTCTTTGTGAAGGAAGATGGGACCTCCACAAAAGCCAAGACCAGGATCAGGAAAATGGTGAAGCCCAGTATGCTGGGAAGGAGGCAAACAGTCAGCGGGTGAGCGGCTGCTGCCTGCTGAGCCAGAAAGCATCCTGTCAGGTGCACTAGGTCTAGGGGCGGAAGGCAGAAGCTAGTACTTCCTGGCTATGGCTACCATGCTTGGTCAAGTTACACGGCTTTGCCCAAGACTCAGTGGCTAGGCTGACCCAGCATCTTAAAGGAGAATCTTTCTGGCCACAGCTGGCTCTTCCCTGCCCTGGAGGAGTGACCAAGGGTCAGCTCTGTGCCCAGAAGGATTGGGAGCATGGTAAGCTCAAGACACTGTAGGATTAGCCCAACCGCACCAAGCAGGCCTGCACAGCCAGGTTCCACTGGGGTGCAGTCTCACCGTTGGCAGACGTTCGAGTAATACCATCGGTAAAGCCACAGCGAGCCAGCGTCCATGCGGTGGTAGATGGAGCGGTACTAGAAACAAAAGGCATTTAAGTGTGAGATAGCTCCTCCCCACACTAAGCCACACACAGAGTGAGACAAGCAGGGTCCCTCCAGGACCACACAATAGAGCAAAGTGAGTTGGGTCCCTGGGCCAGTGCTGCACAAATGGGCTATAGCATGGCCCCCAAGTACTATACACAGAGAAGTGTAGGTTGGGTCTCTCCACATCTCCCACACAGTGATGTGTGTAGTTCTTCCAGTGCTGTACACACAGGGTATGAACAGTGTCTCCCCATGATACACACAAAGGAGCTTGAGTGGGGTCCCCTCTGTGACACACACAGATGAGTATGGGGGAGGTCCCCTTAACACCACATATGTGTATGCCCTGACTGTACCGGCACACTACACGTGGCCCAATGCAGTGCTCCAATCTCCCCAGAGGCAGGACGTATCCAGGTGAGCTATAGGTAGCCAGCCTGCATCGGAGAGACAAAGCAACCCCTCACTGGGTCTCAGGATTAGACCAGCACAAGCTGCAGACCTTGCCCAGTGTAGAGAGCTCCCTTGGCACAGGCTAAGACTGTGCCCTCTGCCTGTGTGCCAGGCTCTCTTCTTTTCCAGGCAAGGCCACCTGCACTCTCCAGGACATCTGTATCCATCCTGCAGATGCCTCCTGGATCTGGACCTAGCACAGGGTATCCCAAAACAGGCTTCAGTATGTGCTAAGCCAATGACCACGATTCCAACGCCAAGGAGATGGCCTCCATCACAGGACAAGAGGAGAGCTGGCTCCACGCGCCCATCATTGTGTCTATCCTAAACTCAAGGCACCTGCCCCAGGACAGTAGGAAACAAGGGGACAGGGCAGACTCCAAGTCAGCAGGACAGCCACCACACACCTTTATGGCATCTTCAATGAAGACCACAGCCTGGTCTATGCAGACCTCCTGATCGGCTGCAGCACCTGCAGGGAGAGAGAGCACAGCAGGTGAAGGAATGAGACAGACAGCACAGTCTCACCTCTCCAGGATGAGCACATGAGGGGAGGAAGCCAGCTGATGCTGGCTGCAGCCAGAGTCCCTCCACTCCAAAGTGGGTACCAGGCTGGGCCAGAGTCCCAACCAGGTAAGAAGCATATGGTATGGTAAAGGACACCAGGCCCTGAGTAGAGGCAGCTCTAGTGTACAGCCACCACTGCCCAGGGCACAGAATGCACAAGGACACAGAGGCAGTGTGTCCCACAGAACCCTGGCCTCATACACAGGACTCAGACCCCGCCCCCATCTACTAATAGGGCATGTGCAGGTATGATCCCTCTTGTCAAGTAGATGCCAGTGGCTACCTACTTGGCTCCCAGGTGGATGTCATGAGGAAAATGTGGTGCTCCAGTTCTCGGGGCTCATGGACCAGAGGCAATACACCCCAGAGGATGACCAGAGTTGCACCTAGCCAGGCTACAACACCTTATCAACCAGGACCTCAGTTTCTTCACTTGTAGGACCATAAGGGCTATCCTAAAGACACCATAATTGTTTCTAAGAAAGTCTCTGAGGACTGTGGGTGGGGGCACTCCTGAAGGTTTCCTGAGATGGCTATAAACAGGAAGCAATACTGCTGTGTTTCCCAGCATGGCAGAACTGAAAACCAACTGGCCCAATGAGAAAGGCTGCTGAGGGCAGCCTGAGAGAGCCTGGAAGCCTAGCCATGCCCCAGAGAAGGCAGACTGGACGTGGAGCCATGACACAAAAGCTCCTCCCATCTAGCCTCTGGCAGCTAGTGTGTAAGATCCTGAAAAAGACCCCTCCCACCCATTGCACTCTGCAGTAGCCAAAGGGACTTATCACAACCTCTAGGGAGCATGTCATGGATTTTGGGGGGGTCCCCAATGCTCAGAGTCCACATTACACCCCATCCTGGCACTTGGTAACTCATTCTGCCCACCCACTCCTGCTTCCTTGCCACACTACCCCAGCCACGCCCACACATTCTGAACTTGACCCTGCGGAGGCCTAGCTCTCCTGAGCCTGTAAGCCCTTGATCAAGTTGTCTACCAGAAAACTTTCCTCCAACTTGAGAGTCCAGACTCCCTCCAGGGCTACTGCCCCTGAGCTCACCACTCTCAGAGCCAGGGGACTTCTACTGCACGCACGGGGTCAGAATAAGGGAAAGTAACAGGGGCTCAGACACTGTCCCCCCATGATACCCTCTACTCCCTGTCAGCCAGGTCTAGGCCTCCTCTGCCTCTCTCTCTCTACACAGCCACTCTAGATCCCTATCCAGCATGCTGTGTGACTTTGCACAAGCCCCTCACCTTTCTGCACAGGTTCCTCCCTGATTTTCCCAGCAGAACACACAAATGAAGGTCCTCTGCTTGGCAGTTAGCCCACAAAGCCTATAAGCAGCCTCACCCTGTTTTACAGCAGTCAGGAACAAGATTTAAAAAACAAAAAGCCGGGCGTGGTGGCTCACGCCTTTAATCCTAGCACTCCGGAGGCAGAGGCAGGCGGATTTCTGAGTTCAAGGCCAGCCTGGTCTACAAAGTGAGTTCTAGGACAGCCAGAGCTATACAGAGAAACCCTGTCTCGGAAAAACCAAAAAAAAAAAACACTCTGTGAAACCTTTGACAGAGGCCAGTCAGGTGGGCCTGGTTTAGCAGGACACATCTGTAGGGACCCCTGGGATCCTTGGGAAGGCCTGCAGCAACATCTACCCCCCTCTAAGAATTTGACCACAGGACAGCCAAACTCAGAGCCGAGACTCTCTCTCACCCACTGGATGCTGGCCTGGAGAATGAAAGGTCCATTCTCATAGACAGCCCAGTCCAGGAGACGCAGATACAGAGAGCGTTGTCTGGGCTCTCAACAGCCCTACCCAAAACCACAGTGTTTGGACAAAGAGCTTCCAGAGTTTCTCATCCAACAGTGCCCAGCCTTCCCAGAGAGTGAGTCTCTTGTGTGACAATACCCAGCATTGCGTCTTGCCTCCCCAGAGAAGACTAAACCTGTCGCTTGTCCACTCTGCAGGGGCAAGACTTAGAAACAGCATGGCACTGCTATCTTGGACATCTGTCAAGACCCACACACCGGACTCCACAGGATCTCTCTTTGGATCCTCAAAATGTGCCCCTACCCCACCAGTCCCTTGTATTAAGTCTCCACGTAAGTAACCTGACAAAGACCCATACTCAGCAACTGGCAGCCCCAGAAAGATCCCCAGATGCCGTAACACCAAGTATGGGTCCCCTGAACCATATGCCCTGTCCCTGTTGAGGGGTTTCAGCAGAGAGGGAGGAGTGGGTGGACATGTGGTCACCTCAGTGTCTAGCTTCCTCGGTCCTATTACGAACCCTGTGGCCTCACCCTTCAATGAAAAGGCATGTGCTATCGGTAGACAGGGACCAGTGTGCCAACCCAGTCTGCTCCCAAACAGGGAGGAAAGGAAGTTCAGAAAGGGAAGTTTGAATGACCAGGCCACCAGCACACACAGAGCAGTGACCACACCAGAAGGCAGGGCTGTGACCTTAGATAGGTCAGAGGTGAGGAGGGCTCACCTGGAAAATGAGAAGGATATCCTCCTGCCTCTCAGCCAGCATCCTCTGGAGATGACTGGGAGGCTGACTCCACTCTCCCTGGACTCAGCAATGTCCCCGACCAAGGAAGGGAAAAGAAAAGAAGGCCCCAAAGCACTTAAGAAAACAGGCAAGGAAGCCACCCTGGCCTCGGGACACCAGCTTCAGCCCTTAGCAGCCAAAGCAGTACTCCAAAGTCGCTCCCAGAGGATGTTCGGCCTGGGGACCATGGGCTGGAGAACGCTTCTCTCCCTAAGCCTCAGTTTCCCCATGAGGAAGAAGCTAGAGTGCTGCTGTAACCCCAACACTTGGAAGGCGAAATCAAGAGGATCTGGAGTTCAAGGCCAGCTTGTCTCAAAAAGTAAGGAACAAAAGAAAAGGAAAACTGAAAGTGACACCTCACTCACCAGAGTGGACCTGGTCACTGCTTCGGTCCCGGCCCAGAAGAGGCTGCTCTTCTGCCGCCATCCCACCACTATTACAGGCCGGACTCGGTCCCAGCGGGAGAGCCAGGCGTTCCGGAGGAGGAGCTCTGTGATGACCCCAGCAACAGCCAATGAGAACGGAGAAATCCCTCTGGAAGGCGGAAGCAACAAGCTCCTCCTCCAATGGGTGGAGCTCTGTTTCTCTGTAGCACCGAGTGGCAGAAGGCTAAGAAGCTAGGCTATCAAGGAAGTTTTTTAATCAATGCAAATGACTACTATTTCCTCCCAGCCCTAGGAATGTCAGAAGGAATCTCTTCTTGTGAGGGAGTGGGTGAGTGAGTGAGTGAGTGAGTGAGTGAGTGAGTGAGTGAGTGAGTGACTGACTGACTGACTGACTGACTGACTGACTGAGTGGCTGAATGAATGAATGAATGAATGAATGAATGAATGAATGAATAACTGACTGACTGACTGACTGACTGACTGACTGACTGACTGACTGACTGTCAGAGTGACTGACTG
Organism: Mus minutoides; assembly: GCA_902729485.2. Classification (NCBI taxonomy): domain Eukaryota; kingdom Metazoa; phylum Chordata; class Mammalia; order Rodentia; family Muridae; genus Mus; species Mus minutoides. Next base: position 196,840 of record LR753342.1, read on the forward strand.
ACTGACTGACTGTGTAACTGACTGACTGACTGAGTTTGCTTGCTTGCTTGCTTTTTATTTCCAGAGCCTTATAAGACGCCAGGCAAGCTCTCCACCCCCGGCTACACCCAAAGCCCAGAAGTGTTTAAGCAAGCATTCTGTGTGACTCAAAGCCCAGAAGTGTTTAAGCAAGCATTTTGCGTGACTCTGACGCGTGTGAGTACTGTGTACAAGGAGTGACCACAGAGGTCATCCCCCACAAAAAAAAAAAAAAAATGAATCTTGAATTTCTCCAGAAATTAAACAAACTAAAGCTTGAAACTGGGCACAGACATGGAATTCCAGTACTACAGGTAGCAGAGACCTGAGGATTGATGCCAATCTGGGAACAGCCTACTTCTAGTTAATTCCAGGAGAGAGAGGGAGAGAGAGAGAGAGCGCTGTAATCTGTTGCCTGTCAGTCTTGGAGGTCAGAAGTCCAAAGATAGGACTATCTCTTGAGGCCTCAGAAGGCTGAAATCAGAGTATGGCCACTCGACTGGGACCTTTTTAATTTTTTTATTTTCTTATTCTTATTGTTGTTGTTATTGTGTGTGTGTGTGTGTGTGTGTGTGTGTGTGTGTGTTCATGTGTATGTCCGTGTCTGTGTGTATATACAAGTGCAGGCATGTTCAGACATACCACATAGTACATGGAGGTCAGAGGACAACTTACTCAGGTTTTCAGGCGTACATGGCAAATACATTTCACCACTGAACCCTGTCTTCAGCCGCATTGTGAGATATTCTTCAGAGACGGAGGAAAAAACGCACCTTGGGCCCATCCAGGAGACAGGCTGAGTTAATTTTCTTGAAGCTTGGCCTGAGATCCATGCTTCCTCACTTGCTAGGCGTGCCTGGGGTGCCTGGGACAGCTCTCAGCTCCTGGGATCACTATAACCCCACACACACACACACACACACACACACACACACACTTCACAGCTGGCAAGCACAGATTGGATGCTCAGGTTCCAAATGCACCACCTCCACATCTGGCACAAACTCCCTCCTCTCTGGCTCTCCTTTGCCCATCTCTACAGGTCTGCCCCCTGGGGAGGGCAGTTAAGGCACAGGTATCAGCAGGGCAGTGCTGGCTCAACGCCTTTAATCCCAGCACTCAGGAGGCAGAGGCAGACAGATCTCTAAAAGTTTGAGCCTTGTCTAGAGTTCTAGGACAGCATGGGCTACACACAGAGAAACCCTGTCTGGAAAAACAAAAAGCAACCAAACAAAAAGCCACTACCTAAGACATAAGGCTTACCGTGTTCAAGGCCAGCGCAGCAGTGTAGAGCCACTCACAATTCTGTATTGAGGTCACTCCAATTGTCTCATGCCCAATTCATCTGGAGATACTAAAACTACACTGTTTTCAAACTGACAGTACTTTACAGCTCAATGGTATTTATTTATTTATTTATTTATTTATTTATTCCAAACGTGTCTTGCTGAGTAACCCATGCTGGCCTCAAATTTATAATCCTCCTGCCTGGATCCAGGGTAATCTCTGTCTTTTTAAAATTTCTTTTATTTGTTCATTTTGACATGTGTGTGTGTGTGTGTGTGTGTGTGTGTGTGTGTGTGTAAATTTTTTTTAAAAAACTATCTAATTTAATATAAGCAAAGGGTAAAAGTCTTATGTAGCCCAGGCTAAGGAGGTAGTTCGAAGGTGAAGGCACTTGCCATCAATCTGAAAACCTAAAGCCCGCCCCCAGAACCCATATTCCATGTGGAAGAAGGAGAGAACCAGCTCCTGAAAATGGTCTTCTGACCTCTACTACACACACACACACACACACACACACACACACACACATACAAAATAATAAATAAATCTAATTCCGTTTTAGAAATCATATTTTCTGGAGGCTGGAGTGTTGTCTCCGTGGCTAAGAGCACTTGATCTTCCAGAGGACCTGGTATCCAAGCACTCTCCTATGGCAACCATTTGATTTGTAACCCCACTTTCAAGGGTCCAGTGCCTCTGTCTGATCTCTGGGTGCACTAGGCACATGATGCACACACATGCAGACAAAACACTCAGACACAGAACATAAAGTTTAAAGAGGAAATTTTCCATAGATAGGATGGACCAGTGCTCAAATTAAAAAAAAAAAAAAAGTCAACAAGAGGCTGGCGTTGTAGCTCGGCTGTGTAGCATTTGCCTCGCTTGAATATGCCCCTTCCTGATTATTCCAAGGTTTCTTGATTAAGCTAGGAGTCTGTGCCTATTGCTCAGGATTTTTATTAAGTAAGCCTGATAATTAGACGTTGGTCACCCTGTAGTGACCAGGCTTTGTGAGTTCAAGGCCAGCCTGGTCTACAGGGTGAGTTCCAGGACAGCCAGGGCTGCTATACAGACAAACCTGTCTCAGAAAAACAAAACAAAAGACAAGGAATTAAAATCTTTTTATCTACCCCACCTTCTAAGACTTTTATGCAAATATTTCAATCCTCCCACCTGTTGACCGCTTTGTTTACACAAAGATCTACGGCTCTATTCTGGGTATCTGACGGCTTGGAACAGTGAGCCTTTCCCTCTCAGTTCTGGGAATCTGATGGTCTGGGGCCATGAGCCCCCCCCCCCCTTTCCTTCCTTTCCTGAACACCAATTCTTTTCAGACTAGCCTATTGAATAAGACTGTGAGGTTGGGCTTTAGCCAATGGAGAAAAGACACAGCTTCCACCTGAGTTAGAATAAAAACCAGATGTACTTCCTGTCTCTGTGTGTCCCCTCTTCCCAAGTGGGCCGTCTTGATGAAGAGGCAAGTTTGCTATGTCTGGGCACGTCAGTTGGATTATTTTCTTTGTGGTTGATCTTTTTTCTTTATGACCCCGAACTTTCTCCCTTCTTTCTTTTTCTTTTGTTTTGTTCTGTTTTTGTTTTGTTCTGAGACAGGTTTTCTCTCTGTAGCTTTGGCTGTCCTGAGACTCAGTGCTGTCCACGCTGGCCTCTGTTCGGATAACTCACATGTAAGGTATCAACTGGCCGGCCCGTGAGGTGTCTGTTTCTCTACTGTGAACCGCTGGGTGGGGAGCCAGGCTGGCGGGGTGTGTCAATGTCTGTCGCTTCCTCACCTGCTCAAAAAGGAAGGGCAAGCTGCTGTGCCAGGCCATGGCCCTCGGTACCACTGGATGAGTAAGGAGTGTGGCAGGAGGACCGAGAGGATAGAGGAGGGCAGATCAGAGCAGGGAGAGAGAACAGGGAGAAGCCCTCATAATGGGGACGCAGTGTCATGAAGTCGGGTTCAGTTTAGCTGGGCTAGCTGAGGGACTGCCCCAGCAAACAGACCAACAGCCTTATAGTCTTTATTATTAAACTTCAAGTGGGTCCCCCAAGGGCCTGTCTATAACGAGCCTCAAACTCAGAGATCCATCTACCTCTACTTCCCAAGGGCTGGGATCAAAAGTGTGTGTCACTATGTTGTGTTTTATAAAAATAAAGAGAGAAGGAATATGTTTGGTGGGTGGGCAGTCAGGTGTAGGGGAAGGGGGTGCCTCTGTGGGCCCATGCTGAGGGATCAGCCATAGGAGATGGTATAGTATAGAGTGTATTCAGGGCATGGGGAGAGGAGTTGAGAGGGCAGTAGAGACTGAGAAAGGGAGGAGGGAGGAGGAGGAGAGAGAGGCTGGCTGTGAGCATGCGGAGAGAGGGGGGAAGTGAAATGGGGGGAGAGAGGGGAAGGAACAATCAGACTGGAGAAGGAGCAAGAAGGCAAGAGAGAGAGGAGGGACAAGCAGCCCCTTTTATAGTAAGTCAGGCACACCTGGATGTCGCCAGGGAACTGTGGGGCAGAGCTTAGACAAAATTCTAACACACTATGCCCAGCCTATGAACACACTTCTAACATGGGGTCTTTGGGGAGTAATTTAGTCTGTATTACTATAAATCATTGAGGCTGAATAAATTAAAAAAAAATATTTCACTGGACACAGAGATGTCACAATGCCAGCATTCAGGAGGTAGAGGCAGGAGAATTGAGTTTGCTCACCCACACTGGGGGCCAAATAACCTGCCACCTCTGAGTTGCCAATAAGGAAACAGGCTGAAGGGGCTCTGCACGGTTTCCTCCAGAGACTGGAACAGTATCCTGCAACAGCCCGAGCCTACCACCCATAGAGTCAACAGCCGCAGGCCCAGCAAGTGAGCGGCCCACAGCTCAACATAAAGGGCTCTCCATAGACACAGCAGTGTGCCAGTGTGTTAGGCCAGATGAGATGTTCCAACAGCCTGAGCTAGGAGTTTGGGGTGCCAATGAGGAAAGGGGCCTTGCTGGAAACTCCCTTCCCTGTGCTCCTACCCCTGGTCCCAGGCACACAACGAGAATAGAAGATTTACACTGGGACCCAGTCCTCTCCTCCCTCCCAGAAAGCAACAAGAGCCAGTGGGCACCACACGCTGAACCTGTCTCACTCGCTGCACACAGCTGCATTTCCCAGCCTTGCGTCTGTGGTCTGGGGCCTTGGGTCCTGCAGTGAAGAGAAACCACCTCTTGGTGGAGACACTGGCTTGAACCCAGTCCTGCTCAGAGTCACTGCAGGGATCTTGCCTTCTTTCCCAAGAGTGTGTGCCAACTGTGGCTGCAAGTCAGAAACACCCCCTCGGCTTCCCGACACTGCCTGGGATGTCACTTGGAGTGTGCCTCCCACAGTACCCCTGGTTTTAAGGAACCCTCCAAATATAGAACCAAATCCTGAACTCCTGCCCACCCCCACCCAGCTTGGTAAGTGTTCCTGGAGATAGAAAGCTTTAGGGACCCAGGGAGGCTGGACCCTGCAGGGACCTTCCAACCGGACCTAAGCATCCTCATGGCCTGGCCTGACAGGCAGAGGTCCAAAGAAAGCACTGTTCCAGGTGCTTCCGACCCAGGCACACCAGGGCCTCCTGCATCCTGTAGAGCCCCGTTTCATGCTTGGCCTGGATAACAAGCCTGTGCCTACATGGATTTGAAGAGGTACTTTTATGGATTTTGTTGATGATGTTAAGTTTCAAACAAGCAGCTGAGGTGCCTATTTAACATATCAAAGTGCGCCTGGCATGCAGGTTCTCCCAACATTCTTCAGTCACTACCTGTTACAGGATATGGCTGGCATACCCTGCTCTCGACTCTGAATTTTCCAGCCCAGGGGCTTGGCAGCCCTTCTCCAGAGGCTCTTCCCTATTTAATCCAGATGGTTTTGGTTACCTATCCCCCCTACCCCTTTCTCTGTTCTCTCTCTCTTTCTCTCTCTCTCTCTCTCTCTCTCTCTCTCTCTCCCCCACTTTGTTCCCTGGGACTGGTGAACTCACCTGAGAACTGTTCCCAAATAAATCTGCTTTTATACCTTTAATTAGACTTGAATTGGTTTATTATGTCAGCTGAGAAACCCATTACCTTCATTCACTCATTTCCACGTGTATTTATTTAGCGCCTACTGCACACCAGGAACTATCCTACACACTGTTGGATAATGCTTCAAGTAGAACAGCATCAAGTGACTTCTACAATCATTCAGGAGAAAGCACATGTCGCCAGCCTTGTTGTCATGTGGATGAGGGGTGGGCCTTTATCACCCACAACCTGATAGCTTGTAGGCCCACAACTCCACATTCATAAACTGGGGGTCACAGCGATGGAGGACTGGCGTTTTACAGAAAGGGGGCACACCTACTGGGGCAGCAGTCTCTAAGCCCATTCTCCCTGCCTACTTCCCTTCACATCCATCTCTGGGCAAACAGTAATGCAGAGTTCTAAAATCATAATCTCGAACATTGTAGAGTATGCCCGTAATCCCAGCATTCTGGAGGCTGAGACAGAAGTATTTCCATGAGTTCCAGGTTTCTTATACAAAGAAAGACTCTGTATCAAAGAAATACAACAGAGGCTGGGGGTACACTTGGCAGAGGATGCCCTTGGCAGAGTCCTGGCTCACATGCATGATGCCCTGGCATCTCAAGATGTGGTTCTGTGGCTATGAGGTTCTCAAGACCTCATAACCAGTTATAGGATCAGAAACCTGAACTGCCTGTGCTAGGAGGTGGAGGCATGGGGTTCCTAGGTCATCAGCTACACAGGAAGTTAAAGCTAGACTGGACTACAATGAGATCCTGCCTCAGAAAAAAAAAATCACATACCCTTCTCCAAGGCCCTGTCTCACTTCAGCCTTTCAACTATCCCCAGAATCGGCCAGAGATGATCCCTCTGCCATGTTTGGGGAAACTGAGACTCAAATGTCCCTGTGTTTCACATAGAGAGTGATGGGTCTGCAGGCATTCAGTCTAGCCTATGCCTGTGGGAAGAGCACTTAAGCTGGGCACAGAACCCAGAGTGGAGCTGGTGAACAAACTCATACATCTCTGACCCAAGGACTGACCCTTGCTCCTGGGGACTGACCCCTGGGAGAGCTAAACCCTTCTCAGGCCAGGCCTGGGCTGTGCTTGCTATTTTTGGGTTCTTTTACCCATGACACTAGCAATGGGAATCTGGGGAGACACCCAAATGGCTTATTTCGTTGGGAACTAGCTGATGTGGTAGCAGCCAAGGGAGAAGGGAAGGGACAGGCATCTTCAGGGTCAGGCAGGAGTGCCAAGGATCACAGGACAGCACTGAGGGGACACTGAGGAGACACTGAAGGAACACTGGGTGGGGGGGAGTAGGCATGGAAGCTGACAGGAGGAGAGGATCAACATCATCAAGTCACCCTCTTCCTCCACACAAGCACATGCCAACTCAGAAGGCTTCACACAGCAGGGATGCTAGTAGTTAGGGGCAGAAGGGAGCCAGGATGGGCAGCTGGGTTAGTCCCAGAGCTGTGCATTCCTGACTGTGCCCGAGGGATACTGGTGCAGGCTGAACATGCCAGGAGCTGTGGGGACAGAGATTCCAAGAAAGGTCTGAGCTTAACACCAACTCCTAGAGCAGTGGTTCTCAGTCTTCAAGTTGAGACCTGTACAGAGTTGCATATCAGATATCCTGCATATCAGATATTTATATTATAGCTTGAAACAGTAGCAAAATCACAGTTATGAAGTAGCAACAAAATAATTTAACCATGGGGGGGGGGGTCACCACAACCTGAGGAGCTGTATCAAAAAGTCACAGCGTAAGGAGAATTGAGAATCACTGTCCTTTAGGGAGAGGTCACTGGTATCTGTCTGAGTGTGTGCTGTCCAGCTGAGGGACAGGTTGGAAGAATACTGTCTTGGAAATAGCTTTAGAGGTGGCCCACCTATGGGTGTTGTTACCACTGCCATGCGGTGCAGGCTATCCTATCCCTGAGCAGGTGGGAAGACATCATCAACGTTAGTGGGTTTGTTAGAGCCAGAGCCTGGGCCTTGCAGTCAGGCTCAGCCCCTCCCCTCAATAAGCAAAATGAACAAGCAAGTCCCAGTGAAAAGCAGACAAAGGAGACTCATTGGATGTGGCCACACTGGGGAGAGGAACGGGGAGTCCGATGGCCCCTTGAAGTCCATCTTTGTGGTGTGAGGTTTAAGCTTAAGTAGAGGGCAGGAGGTGTGCATGGCTGGACTGTCCTGGTCGAGCTGTGGTCCTGACCATCATTGTCATCTCGCTCCAGTCTCTGTTGTGAGGCTGACGAGTTTTCAGACTGTACAAGCTCTTCCTGCCTCCCTCCTGGTGCACCAGGCCTCAGCCATTCCATTTCCCAGCATGAGACTCCCTGAGAAACCACAATAGTCTGATGGTCAAAGGATGAGGCACAGATGTCTCTAACACATCTTCATTCAGCACATACCTTAAGTCCTAGCACTCAGAAGACAGAGGGCAGCCTGGTCTACATAGTGAGTTCCAGGACGGCCATGGCTACATAGTGAGACCCTGTTTACACAAAACGAAACAAACAAAGAGCAATTGTTGGGTATCTTTATTCCTGCTAGGATGGTTACACCAGCTTATCCCCCAGCTATGGACAGCACTATGCTTGCACAGGCACCAATCAGTGTCTTCTGCCTCTAGGAGTCCAGGGCAAACTCAGTTTCCTTGTCCCCTGAGCTCCTGATGTGAGCAGTGTGCATCACACTTCCCAGGAGCAGTCAGGAATGCAGAGCTCAGACCCCTCCCTCAGAAGGCCTCATCTCCTCTGGGGCCTAAGGAGAGCCAAAGCACACACATATGGATGGTGTCACAAGGAACTGAGGCCCCGTCAACACTGCAGAGGCCTACAGCATGCCTCACTGAGTCAAACAGGAATGAAGGGAAGGTCAGACATGCTAGCCAAGTGGATGAATTTGAGAATATAAGAAGGGAAGGAGAGAGGGGGGAGAGAGAGAGAGAGAGAGAGAGAGAGAGAGAGAGAGAGAGAGAGAGATTCTCTGTGTAGCCCTGACTGTTCTGGAACTAGCTCTGTAGACCAGGTTGGTCTCACACTCACAGAAATCCACCTGCCTCTGCCTCCTGAGTGCTGGAGTTAAAGGGAAGGGCCACCACCACCCAGCTGACCTTGAGAATATTACTATGTAAGGGAAGCTCCTATGTGGTTCCGCCTTCAGCCTGGGACCTCTTCCTAGCTTGTTTTCTTATTGCTGAGATAAACGCTAACCAAAAGCAATTTGGGGAAGAAAAGGTTTCACTCAGCCCACATATTCCAGTCACAGTCTGTTGTGCAGAAAAGTCAAGGCAGGCGCTGAAGCAGAGACAATGGAGGAACACTACTTACTAGCTTGCTCCCTCTGGCTTGCTCAGCTTGCTTTCTTACACACCACAGGTCCACTTACCTAGGGATGATGCCACCCACAGTGGGCTGGGTCCTCCCACATCAATCGTTAATCAAGAAAATGCCCCACAGACTTGCCACAGGTCAATCCAATGGAGGCAATTCCTAGGTGGAGGATCGCACTTCCCCAGTGACTCTCGTTTACGCCAACTTTATAAAAAAACGGCCCAGCACAGAACTCATTCCTCACATCTGTCACAACCAAAGATGTCTGCAAGAGAGGAAGTTGAAGGAAAAGGTGCCCACAGACCACAAGAGAGAGGAAGAAGTGGATTACTGAATTGACTCACTCCTGCCCAACTAAATGCCTGGGAGAATACAGGTTGGCAGGGGTGGGTATTGGGCTTGAACATAAAATGATCACGTTTCAACCTTCTGCCTCCAGCAGGTGGCGCTGTTTGGAGAGGTATTTTGAACATCTGAGATACTGGCTGTGAGGGGCAGGCCTTTGGTCACCACCTTCAGCCCTAGCTCTCTGTTACCTGTCCACAGTCATGATGGAAGCAGCTGCTGCTGCAGGCTCCCGCACTACAAATGAAGCCACTGCTCCAGCCGCCACGCCTGCCCTTCTGAGATGAACAGTACTGTCTGTCAGAGGTGTGGCTGCAGCCCATGACAAAATGGTAAACTTACCTACAACACTGCAATATGTTGACACTAACTCAGTTGTGTGGTTCTCCATCGTGAACCTCGTAGACATCAGATAGCAACATGGAAGCTTGGACACTCTGCTCATGAGCTTAAATAACCTCAGGTGCTTCTCTCAGGTCCTCCCTCACAGCAAGGAGAAAGCAATAAATACAGAGATCCTAGATCCAAGCTCCAGAAACACACACACACACACACACACACACACACACACAATTTAAAAAGGCAATAACTAAAGCAAGCCTTTTCAAAACCTTGTTAAGACCTGGGCATGGCAGAGGATGAGCATCATGCCTGGTCCTTAGTGACGTGTGCAGTGATGCAGGGATACCATGGTCAGGAACAGGCCGAGGCAGTTGTTCCAAGAGGAAGCTGCAGGGGCTGAACCAAGCCTCCTCAGACCCAAATATTGCATGAAGCTCGACAGGGTGTGCTCCTCTACAGCCATGTTCTGGTAACCTGTAAGGCTGTCAGTGCTGAGCAGGTATTAGAATAATAGACCCTCTTTGGCTCCAGGCCACAGCCTCTGTATGCTATGTATGTATGTATGTATGTATGTATGTATGTATGTATGTATAGGTTCTCTGATCACACAGATCCTACAGACCTTGGAGGATCTGGGGATCCTGAGTTGGTCTTTGACAGCTGACTATGGATGCTTTTACATTTATTAATTCTGTGCTTAATTCTGGGTAGGGTACATGCATGTCTCTGTGCTTGGCAAAGTCAGAGGACAGCTTTCGGGAGTCATTCTCTCTTTCCACCATGTCCTCCCAGGGATTGAACCCGGGTGGCCAGCCTTGGCAGCAAACATGTTACACACTGAGCATGATAATCTGAGACCAGCTTTTGCTTTTCTGTTGGGTCTCCTGTGTGACCCAATGTGACCATGAAACACAAAGCTGCCACAAGACCCTAGTGCCCTTTGGATGGGGATATAGTTCAATGGTTAGGTGCTTGTCTGGCACGTCCAAGGCCCTGAGTTCTATCCAAGTATAGAGTCACAATTTAAAAAAAAAAAGAGGCAGGTGGTAGGCCAGTGGTGGCATGGCTCTGCAGACAGGAAGGTCCAGCTCTCCTCTGACATGGGAAGGCTGTAGGGAGCCAGGGAACCTGGGAAGGAGACAGACATGTATGTTCTTGGGATTATAGGACCAAAGCTGCTGTGGTTCCATCCTTCATCTGACATGAGTATATTTACACCAATCTCTGCGTTGGCTATCTTTCTCACTACGAGACAAAGCTTAGGGGAGGACTGGTTTATCTTACAGCGTGAGAGGGGGCCAATCTGTCATTCAAATCATTATCTTAGGAGGATAAATACAGTGCCAGAGAGAGGGCTCTGTGAGTGAAATGTTTGCTGCCTAAGTATGGAGCTTGAGGCTGTTGGCTTACATATGGGTGGATCAGGAAAAGGATATATATGTTGGTGCTTAGCTGGTGTGGTGGCTTAAATGAGAAATGTCCCCTTATACCCTTGGGTATTTGCACACATAGTCCCCAGTTTGTAGTGGAAATGAGTGTTTTCACCAGTGGACCTGTCTGGACTCCAATTCTCACACAAAGTATAAAATGAATTCAAATTTTTAGCTGGCCTGTATAAAAGACACACAATCCAGGCATCAGTTTGAGTCATTAAGCAGAGACCCAGGTTAGAATTATGTTCATTTGCTTTCTGTTCAACCTTCTGCTTACATTCCTCCATTTCTGGGTTCTCCACAGTTCTGTCCCCAGAACCAACACTGTTGGGGTTTACTGTGTCAAATGGAGATGGTAATGAATTCATAGGTGGATGGGCAGATGGATGGATGGATCTGTGTACAAGTAAATGGATTAATGCATGAATGAGTGCATTCATCCATGGATGGGCTGTGAGGAGATGGACGGGTGAGGGCTGAGTGTATTCATGTGTGGATGGATGGATGCATGGATGCATGCATGGGTCAATAGACAGGTGGGTGACAGATAGGTAGGTAGACAGAGGATAAGTGAATGAGTGGGTGGGTGGACAGAAAAGAGATGTGTGTGTGGACAGATGATAGGTTTGGTGGGTGGAATAAGAAATGCCCCTGTAGGCTCAGTTATTTGAACACTTGGACCTCAGTTGGTAGCACTGTTTGGGGAGGGTTAGAAGATGCATGGTTTAAGGCTTCCTTTTATGTCCAGTTGCATTTTCTGCTTTGTGCTTGTATTTAAAGGTGTGAGCACCAAGCTTCCTGCTCCTGCCACCATGCCTTCTGCTTGCTACCATGCCTTGCCTTTCCACCGTGATGGACCTAGCGTTAGCTTCGGGAACTGTAAGGCCAAATAAACTCCTCTTCTGTAAGTTGCCTTGGGTGTGGTGTCCTATCACAACAACAGAAAATTAAGAAATGCAGTAATGTACAGATGGACAGAAGGATAAGAGATAAATGTGTAGGTAGATGGATAGGTGAGTCCATGATACAAGTATGGGTAGATGGGTGAGTGGAAGGACAGGTAAATGAAATGTTAGTGGGTGGATGGATGGGAAGATGGATGTATAAATGAATGAACAGGTGGGTGGATGGACAGACACACAGACAAATGAACAAGTGAAAGAATGGTCTCCCACATGGAAGACAGGAGGGCACAGAAGCTTCTGGATTTCCTGAGCTGCACTTCTCTTCACTCTCCGCAGCCAGCCTTGCTGCAGAAGGATATGCCACGCCCTCTCAAACCCAGGAAAGCCAGAGTGACCTGGGAGAGAAGAACCCTGCTTCTTTATAGCAGGCTCATGTTCCATTTAACACACTCCATGGACAGAGGCCTCCACCATCTTGTTCTTCCATCCAGTCCTTAATACCTAGCACCCGGGAGGTACTCCAAGGGCACTCAGAGTGTGAAGGCAGTGTGGAGTGCTCTGCTGGGCTGCCAGCTGCAGAAGTGCTTGGGATAGCTGATCACACCCATCCTAGCAGTCGGAAAGCAAGGCCAGTCATAACCACAGAAGCATACAACACGCCTGTGCCTGAACTGGACTCCTGTCCCAGGACCCCTCAGCGAAGGAGGAGCCAATCCTGAGCCCTTGAGAGGGAAAAGCATAGACAGCTAAGTCCATCTGCATGAACTTTGACTGAGCAGGACAATTAAAAATAAATTTCCCACTGGGTGTGGTGTTGCACACCTATAATCCAAGCACCTAGCAGTATAAATAAAAAATATCAAGAATTCAAGGCTAGTCTTGACTACACACACAGTTGAGGACAGCCTGGACTACATAAAACTTTATCTAAAAATTAACTAATTAAAAAGTTTCCCTCTTCACTGGAAAGGGCCAGAGACACCTATGATAGGAGGTGACTTTCCAAACCATGTGGACAGAACTTTAAGAACAAGGATGGCTCAGTGGGTAAAGGTGCCTGCCACCAAGTCTGATGACCTGAGCTCAGTCACTTGGACCCATGTGGTAGAAGGAAAGGGATGACTTCCTCAAGTTGTCTTCTGACCTCCACAGGCATGCTGCAGCAATATAATATATTAATTATATATTAATTATACTAATAAAAATATATTTTTAGAAAGAACAAAAGCCATGTTGTCCAGGCCCCGTCTGTTCACCTCAAGTCTATCCTCCGAGTCCTGATTGAGTGAATGAATGATGCCAATCCTTGATGCCACTCAAGCCCAGACATGAATTTTAGAGGTCCAATAAGAGTAGTTCTCCCGGGTACTGAAGCCGCTGCTGCAACCCCAAAAGAAACCCCACAAAGTAAGATGTGATTTTCCAGGGTCTTTAGTGACTGGAGGCAGCCATGGGATCCCTCCCCACATGGGGCAAGGTCCTCTCTACTGTCCCTGTGGGAACCTAGCCTCGGGGCCTCCTCCCCACACAGCCTCAGACCCATTTCTGCAGGGAGACACAGGTGATGGCTATAGACTACTCGTCTGTGTCTCCTTCAGAACTCGTGCTAAAATGGTCACCCCAAGGGGATAGTGACTAGGTTATAGACACGGAACCTTTCTGAAGGGGATGAATGTCCTCATGAAAAGGACCTCAGAGAGTTTATGGTCCCTTGCTGTGAGGACTTGGCCAGCAGGTGTGTCTGTGATTCGGGGAGGATGAGCGTCGCCAGTCTGCAGGTGCTTCTGCCAGGCTGTCCAGTCTGCAGAGCTCAGAGAAAGAATCTCCAGGTGCTCATAAACATGGGCCGTGGCCTTCTGTGGGCCCACAGCACCCCCAGTGGACAGGTCAGCGGCTTCGGGGACCCTGCAAACTCAGGGACCCAGCGACAAGCTCCCTTTAATAAGCTACCTCTCTCTTGTTTTGTCAAAGAAACATATTTCCATACCAAATAAGGCTGAGGACTCCGCGGCCTCTGCCCACTTCACACAATTCCTTTTAAGTGTCCAAGCGCAATTATACTTGGCCAGTGCTGGGCTTAGGCCTCCCCAGGCCTCCCAGTGTAAACAAGTGGCCCAGCTGGGACACAGCTGCCTGCTCTGGTGGAGGAGGCTGGGTCACCATCCTTCCCTGCTCCCTGCCTAGCCTATCTCAGCTTCTAGAATCTCAGAAAAATCCCTCTCCACCGCCACCCCCCCCCCGCCCTGCCCCCAAGTCCCAGGAAGCCAGCTGGCCTCAAACAGGCAGCCATCCAAGGCTCCCTGCTCTCAGGTTCATTTGGTGCAAGGGACAGAGAGGTTTCTCCGTGGGCAGAAGGAGGAGGCTCCAGCGTAGGTGCAAGAAGAGGTCTATTTCTGGGCTCCCTGTAAGATGCCCACAGGCACACCTCCCCCAATCTGGGCACTGTTCACTCCCATAGGAAAGTGTGGCATTCCCTCAGGCTTCTTGGGTCATGAGAAAGTTGGCCCAGGGCAGGAGGCCGTAGCACCCCACCCTCATGGCCAACCCTCTGCTCCCTCCATACCCATCCTGGCTTGGGCTCCATGCCCTGGTCACTAACTTTTTCCAGGACCCCTTCTGGGGGGGTGGGGGGAAGGGTGACTCATCTTCACTGAGGAGCGCACGCACCAGGCATGGTTGCTCGCCAACTTCCCTGCTCAGCCCAAGCGAGCAAGGGCTGTGATTTTCCATTTGCGACATCTGATTGTTATTAGGACTAGAGAGAAGGGAATTCCTGGTTCCACAGGCCCCAGGGGGCCCCCAGGGAGGTTCTGGGGTGGCAAGGGGGATAGATGGTGCCATCTGGGTTGTGTGGCCTTCTTTCTGACACTTCTCCCCCACTCTCCATAGGGGTCCCTCACCTGCTGCTTCTTGGCTTCTCTGTGCCAGTCCCTCAGTCAGTTCAAGTAACGGAGAGGACATTCCCCCTATCACCTCCCCACGATCACCACATGCCCTGAAATGCCCACTGGAAACAGGCTGAAGGCACCAAGCAAGTGAACAACCCGGAGCTCCCTCTACTGGGGCAGCCCTCTGGAGCTGCAGGATAGGAGATACTAACATCTGGACTCCCGCCCCAGTGCTCAGGCCAACATGACGTCATCAGGCAGAGGGATGAGTTCCCAGTGGGGATGGGGGGAAGGCTCCTGAACTGGGCATTCCTTCCCCAAGCCTCATCACTGTTCAGCTCCTCCTGCTCCTCCTCCTCCTCCTTCTCCTCCTCCTCCTCTTTTTTCTCCTCCTCTAGCTTTCCCCTCCCCCTTTTGCCGGGCCTGGAATTGGGTTTGGGGCGGGTTCTGTTTCCAAAGCCATCTCCAACAGGCAAGGCGGGTGAGGGCTCGTCCTCCCTCCACCCTGAGCCCGAATTTTCCGAGGCTCCAGGCAGTACTTGGCTAGCCTGCTGCCCGTGGGTCAGCAAACTCGGAGTCCCAAGAGAAGATCTCTACGAAGGGAACTCGGAGGATCAGGACAGCCACAGGTAGCACTCTGGGACCCAGGGACTAGGGGAGGGAGACCAGGGACAGGGGCTGCAGGACCAGAATTAGGGGCTATAGGGTGAAGGCTGGACAGGGCAAGCAAATGAGATTGGCAGCCTCAAGGCAGGGAAATGGCCATTGCCATGACAGGCAGCTTGCAGAAGTCCCACCTCTCTGAGCACGGAGCCATGAAACCCTAGAGCAAAGCTGTCTCCATCTAGAAGACCTGTTCCACTCCTCCCACAGGTCTGAGTATCCCAGGGGTACAGGAGGCTTTAAGAGTCCCCCTCTTGTGTTGTATCCCCTGATACCCTACTCAGGTGACACCTACCTCTACCCCTAGCCCCAAGACATCCTCCAATTCCAGCCCCCATCTTGTCCTCCTGAGGGTGGGGGCTCCCTATCCTTCCTTCAACCTTACATCCAAGCTGGGTTTCTGGAAGAGTTTGAAGGGAACACCCAGTGGGCGACGGTCCAAGTGCAGAGCTCTGGTTCTCGTTGCTCAGGGATGCCGCTGGCCATGAGGACAGCCGTGGGCAACTCTGATGGGGGACACTCGGGGTTTAGCAACACCAGGTCGGACAACTGATGGTCTCAGCTTCTCCCTCTCCAGCCAGGCCTGGTGCTGGTGTTGGCTTCACATGAAGCTGTTTGCCAGAGAGTTCTGCCAATTCTCTGTTCCCCCTCAGAGAAAGTCTTCTGTCAAGTTGTGAGCAGAGACTTGAGTCTTAGGCAGAAACACAGGCTTTCTGTGTATCCCGGACAGCAGCAGACTGGCCAGTGCCCAGTCCGGGTCATAGCTAAGGCATGAGGAGAGAGACTGGGGTATGGTGTAGTAGAAGTAAAATGACCAAGACAGCTCCCTTAGGGCTGGTCTGTCCAACTGTCAATCCAAGAAGGTAGACAGGTGGCCCACCATCTGGTTTGGAGGGGAGGAGCCAAGGATGCAGACATGGGAGCCTTTTCCATGGGCTTTAGTGAAGTTGGATCTGTCATGGCTCAGATCCTGGCCAGAGCACATGTACTCACACGCATCCCCGTGCACACATCCTCATACATGTCACACACACACACACACACACACACACACACACACACACACATCTTTAATATGACCCATCTGGGGTCCACTTGGCTTCTGGATCTTTCTGTGTGAGTGAATCACTTTGCAAATAATCTGGGGTAGGACAGGGACCATGGATAGAGACCAAACCAGTCATAGAGTTGACCTGGGAGCATACTCATCTGTCCCACAAAGCATGTGTCTAGTTAGAGGTTAAGCCTGGTGGGATGAGAGGTCCCCTGAGTCAGGACATCACTGAGGGGGAAAGCTGGGAGTAGCAGGTATCAGAAAGAGTAGCGGCAGTAGAGGATGCTGGGGGTGTAGGTACCTGAATAACCTGGGCTAGCTTCCTTGTATAGTTAGGAATGACGCCTGGTGGGAAGGGGCACACTTTGCAGCACCAACAGTTTGCAACCTCTCTGCACAAACATCACTCATGCCTGCATGACACCCAAGCAGGTCCCACAATGAGCCACTCTCAGTCGGGGTACCCCAGAAGGAGCACACAGGTAGAGGGCGACGGGTAGAGGGGAGGGATGGCCAGGGCAGAAATGGGCTCTGTACACCCTGGTTAGGAGCGTGTCTGTGGGTCCGGGAACACCATCCAATAGGAATGAAGGCTGGGGGTGTGGCTTAAGTCCCCAATACCCCACCCCCACCCCCGGCGCCCCCTAGTCGAATGAGGCCAGGAGTTAAGGAGGGGGCGTGACACTCGCGCTGACCAGACACTCTCGACAGCCAATAGATGATGCAGCTGCCAGGGCCACATATCCAGGAGGGAGGAGGCAAGGGCCGTGCGCGTGGCGGCTGGGGATCCGCCCTTCTTGAGAAAGGAATTTCTGAGGAGTGAAGCAGTGCGCTGCCCACATCCCTTTTCTGGGAGAGGAGGGTCTGGCAGTCTGTAGCCAGGCGGAGTCCTGTGTCACAGCTTCAGACCCCCCACCTGCTCTGTGGGCAGGCAGAGAGCAGGCTGCGGATGGGGCTCAATTCCAAGGAGACCCAGGGTGGATACATTAATATATTAATGCCTGCTAGGGTGGGCCAGTCTCAAGCAGGGTTCACCTCTCCCTAGCTTGTCACGTAACACATCCCCAGGCCTCCAGATTGGCTGAATGAGACTGAGCCTGGAACCAGGGCCACCATAGCAACTTTTTGGTTTGCCACCTCTAAGTGAACCTTACAGGGGACAGCCACTGACAGAACACAGATCTTCAAAGTTTCATTATGTATCCTAGGTGCACCATCTAAAACGAATGAAGGGCTGGGGATGTGGCTTAGTTGGTAGATGCTTGCGGAGCATGCACAACGCCCGGGGTTGGATCCCCAGCGCGGCCGTATAAACCGGACATGGTGGTTAAGCCTGTAATCACAGCACTGAAGAGATGGAGGCAGGAAACTCAGAAACTCAAGGTTATCTTCAAGGTCAGCCTGAGTTGCATGAGACCCTGTCTTCTACAAAAAAAAAATGGAGGGGATAGACACACGACCCAGAGCTAGGATGAGGAAATATGATATAGCAAGATCCAGCAAAGGCCTCCTCCTCCAGGAAGCCCCTCTGCTGTAAAGAATCTGTCCTGTGTCACTCATTTCTAGGACTGATTGCTGAACCCTCTGTCCAAACACAAGGGAGGTGCTCCAGGTGTGAATGCAAGGGAACCCACCATGCACGTTGAAGAAACATTCTGGCCCAGACTCATTGCAGTCCAATGAGAAGAGAAAGGAAAGAGGGTTTCCCCTAGGGAGTGGCAGTGGGGTTCTCATAGCCAGGCAGGGTCTGACCGTGAGCCCACAGGCAGGAGGAGCAGGGAGGGCACAAAGTCCCTGCCTCAGAGGGAGCCAGGGTAGCCCTTCCTCTGCGGTAAGAACCACAAGTCTCGAAAAAAACCAAAAAAAAAAAAAAAACCAAAAAAAAAAAACCCAAAAAAAAAGAACCACAAGCCTGAAAAGCCTAGAGGGCTGGAGCTGGGGCTGGGGCTGGGGCTGGGGCTGGGGCTGGGGCTGGGGCTGGGGCTGGGGCTGGGGTTGGTGAGCTGGGAGGTCAAAAGGTTCTGAGCAGAAAACCAGGACTGACTCCACTCTACCCTCTCTCTGGGCTTTTGTGAGGTAGGAACACACACTGCTGAGCTCCCATCAGGAGCCTGGACTCCTCACTCCTGGAGATGGCCGGAAACTGCTCATGGGAAGCTCACTCCACCAACCAGAACAAGGCAAGTACCATAGGCAGGGAGGGGGGTCCTTAGTCTGTGGGAGCATGTGTTTGGGAGGGCCACACAGTCCAGCATCTCCTGCACTCACTGTCCAGGTCTGCCCTCCAACCCTGAGTGGGTAGCAGGCACATCTGGACTTTGTGACTAGGTTAACTGGTTCCTCTGAGGCCAGTGCCATCATCAGAGGTAACCACTGGCAATGAACATCCCGGGAGTCCCTTCCCAGGCTGTCTTTGGGTCATTGTTTATCTGTGTTGAAAGGTCTCACTTCCTCCCCCTTTCCTTCCAGAATGGGATGATCACTGTTCACTATTCATGGTCAGACCAGGTCAGACAGCCTCTGCTGGTTCCATGGCGGCACAGTGACTCGTGTGTGTGCCATGGAATTGTGCCACACTGGGCCACCCAAGGCGTGTGTTGCTCCAAGTCTGGAAGCATGAGCCATGGATGGAAATCTGCAGCTGACTCTAACCCCACCTAAAGCTTGCACAGTACCCTGGGGTGACCCATCACTTTTCTGCCCAGCCCTTGCTTCTTCGCCCTGGAAAAGTGTGGACTTCCCTCCTTAAGTTGGGAACCCCTCTGGCTTACTTCCTTACCACAGCCTCCCCTAGACTTGAGAAAACTAAGGCTCATGCCAGGATGATGCCTGGAGGCAGAGACTGGGCATGCTAGGAGGCATCCCAGAGTCCCAGAGAAGACAAGGCCCTGGATGGGAGCAGACTCTGGAGTGGTGATTCACAGTGTAGTGTGGGGCTGCAAATAGTAGCTCCTGCCCAGACCTCATCAGTCCCTCCCACCCCCCACACCTGTCTCCCAGCCCCCAGCCAGGCCACCAACACCCAATGAGGGACTGCAGACTTTTCCAGCTAAGTTAATACACAGAGGGCTTTGCTCAGTCCCAGCAGGCCAGCTCCTACTGCTGAGCTGGTCCTCAAGGAACAGGGTTCTGCATCTGGGTCTGGTCCAGTGAGTCAGAGGCCTGGGGCAGCAACAGAGCAGCTCCAGGAAAGGGGAGCAGAGAGAGAGAGAGAGAGAGAGAGAGAAAGAGAGAGCTAGGCAGCTGGGTTTAAGGGTGGCTAGAAGATGTTAGCCAATGAATTCTTAGAAGTAGTCAGGTAGGGAGAAAACTGCATAAAGAGCTTGTTCTGTCAACCCAGTATCTCCTTAAATTTACACAGCATCCATAGTTCCTGCTTGTAAATTCCTATGGACACAGCCAGGCCAGAGGATACTTCTCCATATCTGGTCTTTGCTACTTTGTGGGTTCTTCTCTTCTTGCCCTTTATTTTGCCCCACCTCCTTTCACCCCCTAATACTAGGCAGGATAGAACAAAGGATAAGGTGGGCGGATCTCCAAATCTAATTTAGTTCCTTTTGTTTCTTCTTTGAGCATGACTACTAACCCCTTGAACAAGCAGCAACCACCAACCCCACCTAGCGGGCTCTACCATTTATATAACCCCCCAAAATTTCCTAGGATTCCAATCATTATAAAAATCACAGAAACTATCGGCAGCAGGCAAAACCATGCCTCTGCTAGAGCATGAGGCAAATCACAGTCAGCTGCTGTGAAGCAGACTTACATCCCTACACCTGGGGTTAAAATGAAAGTGCATTATAATATTTCTGTGTGTTTTTAAAGAAACCTAAATTCCAGAATCCTCACTAAACTTCCCTTTATTAGAGAATGTCAGCATAAAGCATTTTCTCAGGGCCCAGCTTTCTGCCAAGGCCATATGGAAGGTGGCAGCAACGATCTTGCCCCTAGAACTTCCTACTTCCCTGAGCCATGAAAACAGACACAAGACATAGGAAGAAAATCCTGGGATAGATTGGTGATGTCTGCAGGGAGGAGGGAAGCAATATGCATAGGGCAACTTTTGCCAAGGGGTATGTGTGTGTGCTCTAAACAACCTGAGAACAGAGTAGCACACAGCTGGCTCATGGTATTGGCTCACACAATTGTTTTTAAATGTTAACCCAGAAATATCTAACTATTTCACGTTACCATCCATAGATACAGCTTCTCTGGTATTGAAAGAAGAGCCACCACTCTGCCCACAGGTCTTCCAAGCCCTCTGGCTGGACTAGAGTAACTGCTCACTTGGCTAGAAAGGAGTGCCCTTGGTTTTGCTACTGTGTCCCTGCTCCCAGTTTCTGACACCCGGCCCAGGGTCCTGAGTCAGCCAGCTCAGCCCTCAGTGCTAGGACTGGTATTCAGCTGGGCTGAGCTCCTCTGCCCCGCCCAGCTGTAAAATACTGAGCCACTTCTTGAAGCTTAAACACTGACCACCACCAAAAGCCTCTCCTGGGTACCCCCGAACCTTCTCATTGTCCAGAACCCCAAAAGGCAGCCCTGGCCTAGCAGAGGGCAGCTGCCTCTCCTCCCCGGTACTCTCTAGTCCAACTGTGAGGTAGAATCCAACTTCTGCTAGGAGCAAGGTCTTTTGTTTGTACCCACCCACATCTCTTCCCAATAATTTTATTTCTTTAGGAATGAATACTTTCATTATTTAAACTTGAAACATTATCAGAACAATTTGTGCACACATCTGCTATCCTGTCCATGATCTCCATGATCGTTTGGTACTGGGAACTGAACCTTAGGCCTCCACATGCCAGGCAAGCTCTGCCCCCAAGCTTTATCTCCAGTCCTCTATTAAAGAGAGAGAGAGACAGACAGACAGTGTATACAATGCTCTTGGAGGCCATAAGAGGGCGTCAGATCCCTTGGAGCTGGATTTGTAAGCAGTTGCCAGCCACTCAAAGTGGGTTCTGGGAACTAAATTTGAGGCCTCTGCAGAGCAGATGTTCTACCATGCCTGTGTGAAACCTTTTATCTTGAGACTGGGTCTCATTGCTTTTCTCAGCCTAGGCTTGAACTTATAATCTTCCTTCCTCTAAGATGACAGTGTCACATTACCAAGCCCAGTCTTTCATCTGTTTATTGGGGCTTTTTATGAATTTTTAATTTGTGTGTGTGTGTGTGTGTGTGTGTGTGTGTGTGTGTGTGTGGTATGTGGGTATATGAGTATGTGTGTTTGTGTGTGTGTTCATGTGGTGTGAGAGAGTGTGTGGTGTATGGGTATATGAGAATGTGTGTGTGGTGCGTGAGTATATTTGGTGTGTGTGCGTGTGTGTTGTGTATGACAGTCTATGTGTGAGTGAGTGAGTGAGTGAGTGAGTGAGTGAGTGAGTGAGTGAGTGACACAGTTTCCTAATCACTTCCCCCACTTTATTCTCTGAGAGTGGGTCTCTCAATTAAAACCAGAGCAGGCTGATGTAGGCTCATCTCCCTGGCTTGCTCAGGGAACTCCCCTCTTTCTGCCTTTTAAATTACAGGAGGGCAGCTGTGCCCGCCTGGCAGAGACTGGGGATCGCAGAGACTGGGGATCTGAACTCTGCTCCGCACACTTGCTCAGCAAGCACTCCCCACCCTTCTGCCATGCACTGCCTTCACTTGGCTATTAGGACCTGGCTATCCTGTGAGCAGCCCAGAGCTCTGGTCACCCTGTGGTTATGCCATCCTGCTGGCTCTAGACTCTGAGAACCAGTGTAAGCCTCAGCTGGGGTCGGGGCTCCATCTGCTCTGGCTTCTGCTGGGTTCATCATTCCATAGACAGAGGGACCCAGGGACCCAGCAGACTCCTCCTCCTGGGTAGCTAATGGAAACAGGCCCAGAAACAGGTCTGCTGAGGGCCAGGGAAGGGCAGGTAGGCTTACATATGTGTCCCCTTTGCACCTGCGCAGATGTGTCCTGGTATGAGCGAGGCTCGGGAGCTCTACAGCAGAGGATTTCTGACCATTGAGCAGATTGCTACACTCCCTCCACCGGCTGTCACAAACTACATCTTCCTGCTGCTTTGCCTGTGTGGCCTGGTGGGAAACGGGCTGGTCCTCTGGTTCTTTGGCTTCTCCATCAAGAGGACCCCCTTCTCCATCTACTTCCTGCACCTGGCCAGCGCTGATGGGATGTACCTCTTCAGCAAGGCCGTGATTGCTCTCCTGAACATGGGGACCTTCCTGGGCTCCTTCCCCGACTACATTCGAAGAGTGTCCCGGATCGTTGGGCTCTGCACATTCTTCGCAGGTGTGAGCCTCCTGCCGGCCATTAGCATCGAACGTTGTGTGTCCGTCATCTTTCCCACCTGGTACTGGCGTCGGAGGCCCAAGCGCCTGTCCGCTGGGGTCTGTGCCCTGCTCTGGATGTTATCCTTCCTGGTTACCAGTATCCACAATTACTTCTGTATGTTCCTGGGCCACGAGGCCCCTGGTACAGCCTGCCACAACATGGACATCGCCCTGGGCATCTTACTGTTCTTTCTCTTCTGCCCACTCATGGTACTTCCCTGCCTGGCGCTCATTCTGCACGTAGAGTGCCGAGCCCGGCGCCGGCAGCGCTCTGCCAAGCTCAATCACGTGGTCCTGGCCATTGTCTCTGTCTTCCTCGTATCATCCATCTACTTGGGGATCGACTGGTTCCTCTTCTGGGTCTTCCAGATCCCGGCCCCCTTCCCCGAGTATGTCACTGACTTATGTATCTGCATCAACAGCAGTGCCAAACCCATCGTCTACTTCCTGGCCGGGAGAGACAAGTCACAGCGCCTGTGGGAACCTCTTAGGGTGGTCTTCCAGCGGGCTCTCCGGGATGGTGCGGAGCCGGGGGACGCTGCCAGCAGCACACCCAACACGGTCACCATGGAGATGCAGTGCCCCTCTGGGAACGCATCCTGAGAGGCCAACATCTGGGGCGAGGCTGCAGCAGAGAGCGGCCAGTAGCTTCCAGAGACACTCTGCCCAAGGGCAGGAGTAGGGCAGCTGCCCCTGTGCGGCCAGGGAGTAGACCTGCCTTAATACTCTTGTCAGGGGTGGCCAGGAGGCTGAGCAGCCACCTCTAGACAGACCCTGTGGCCTCTGCTCCCCATCCATTCTGCTTCTGTGACTCAGTGTACCAAAGTTGCCCTCACCAGCATGGTAGGGTCCCTTCTTAACAGAAGCTCAAGAGCGAAGGCAAAAGGAGGTCACCTCAAGTGTGACTCAGCGAGCATCACCCTCCCTGGGCCAGCAGCCTCAGCCCCACCTCCAGGGAGTTGTTCAGCCTCCCAAGGCTGCATCAGAACAAACCCCAGAGAACGGTGCTATCTGGAACTGGGTCCTGTCCACTGGCCTTGCACCCTGCAAACAAGCCCCTGCCTCTTTGATGAGTCACCTGGTGACTTTAATGGGATGGGATCTGGCCTTGGCAAACCATGTGAGACAGAAAGGACCTTCTGTCACCCTGGGTAACTGACTGCTTTTCTGACCCCCCAGCCAGCTCTGGGCAGCTGACTGCACTCAGCATCTTCCAGGCCACTGTAGTCCACTGCTAAGTCCTCAATCTCCTGTACCCATTTCAAAGTGGACTCTGGTTCCATCCTGGCCCCCTGAAGGCTGCCACCATGATGTCACGCATCATCCAGCACAGTGGCCTGTGTAGCCAAAGGAAGTTTTATAGAAGATAATAAAGTATCTATCAATACACATTTTTTAAACCTTGCAATGAGGCAGGCTCAATGTCCAGTGTCTTCTCTGTGTCCCACAATGAGGAAAGCCACGGACAGCTGGAGTCCAGGGTGGGTGGCCTTCTGTTCCTTTCCTCTCACTCTGGCTCTCCCCTGGTTATCTGGCCACACCACTGGGATGCCCTTCTGCTCTGCCTGACTCTATCTATACCTAGGCTTCTGTGGTCTGTAAGGATGTGCTGCCTATGGAGTTGCATTCCTATTCCTCCGTAGAGAGCCGGGGGGGGGGGGGGGGGGGGGGGGGGGGAAGGTGTGAGCAACATCCTCACCCAGGGGCAGGGATGCTAGCCATACACCCTGAGTCCACTGAGCTTTATTCTAGGCTGCAGGATCCCAGGGCACTAGCATTTAGGGGTAGT
This sequence comes from Mus minutoides, assembly GCA_902729485.2. Lineage (NCBI taxonomy): Eukaryota > Metazoa > Chordata > Mammalia > Rodentia > Muridae > Mus > Mus minutoides. Next base: position 221,248 of record LR753342.1, read on the forward strand.
AGTAAATCCACCAAGGTCATGTTCCTGATGGCCTATCACCAAAGCCATGCTGATCTGTTCCCTCCAGAGTGTTCTCTGCGGCCTCCACCCTTGCAGAGGAGCACTGAGAATGTGCATGTGTCACAGCTACAGGGATGGTCTCAGTGCCATGTGGGTCCTGGGGGTGCCTGGCTGAGGGGCCATCTGGAGTCTCTCTGACTTCCCAGAGTCTCTTAAGAGTCTTCTTAAGATCCTCCACCCCAGTCCTCACACCTGAATCCCCTGGGAGTGAGCTGTGGCCTACAAGGGGCCTCCCCACCTGGGTCTGGCTCAGCCTGTGTACAGACAGCACCCGCTGAGAAGTAGAAGGCGGGGTGATTCTGTGCAGTGCACCGAAGTCTTGTGGAAGAGTAGGCTTTTCTGTACTCCCTCACTAACCCTTTCCCAGACCCCTTACTCCATGCTAATGGAGAGGAAGATGCTAAGAGGACTAAGCCGTTAGAAACCACAGAGGCCCACCGCCTTCCTCCGCTCTCCTGGAGTGCTTAATTATTAAAGTGGGCCCCAGAGGGGCTGGACAATGATGGGGCCAGCAGGTTTCCTGCAGCTATCCCAAGCCACCTTATTTCTGGGGGTTTCACAAAGGCAGGACTTCCCCCTAAATTCTGCAGATTCTTTGGCCTGAAACCCCAGAGCAAAGCCATTCTCCACCACAGGACAGCAGAGAGCCAGGGCTCAGGACCATAACTCCTATTAAGGTGCTCTGTGCCTGTGAAGGCTGTTACTCAGCGGGACCTCCCAGCAGCACGTGGTCGGGTGGAATGGAGAGAGGAATACAGGGCAGATAGCGCTGTGCCTCTCATACTTCTTGCCTCCCGTAGCTCTGCAAAACTAACCAAGAAGAGGGGCGCTGTCAGATAGAGCAAAAGAAGAATGAGGACAAATTAGAAAGATGAAGAGCAAGCGAGCCTCAGGAAAGCTGAGATCTGCCACCCGCTAGCCACAGGACCTCAGTTCCCCCACCCCATGCACAGCTCCCACAGGGGCGGTGGCATGCATCATATGATGGGGAAGGAGAAGCAGAAGTATGCTCAAACACAGCAGCTCAGGTGGCAAAGTTCTTGCTATAAATCCAGGTCTCCAGCACCAGCGTCCATAGCCAGGCATAGGGGGTGTGTGCCTGTGACCCCAAGTCTGGGGTGGCAGAGACAGGAGGATACATGGAGCTTGCTAGTAAGTCATCTAGATAAATTAACAAGCTTTGGGTTCAGTGAGAGATCTCAGAAAAAGAAGATGGAGGGTAAAACAGGTAGGCTTCAGCCATTGACCTCTGTCCCTCACACATAACCTGCACATCCATGTTTATACATATATGCACATAGACACACACACAGCTCGCTAATCCCAAGCACTGCCGACGAGGGCAATGGCTTGACTGTTAGCGACCTAATGTGTTTAACAGGCTCCTGGCTGATAGTTTGGTGTAGGCCCCTGGGTGTCTCTACAAGGTTACTTATACCAGTTGTAAGATGTCAGAGCTCACAGGACAATCACATTGGATCTCCTCACAGTGAACTCTGACTTGATGTCTTTCATAAGCAAAGTGTTAGAGGGGTGCCAGGTGTGAGCTTGACTATTGAAGATCAACCCAGCTAGAGCTGGCTGGCTTGGAGCAAAAAGGGTGTGTTCTGCAGAAGACAAGGGAGTGTGAGCCACCACTGCCCCCTCTCTATCTTCTGCCTCACCCAGAGATGCCGGTGCTTCTGCAGCCTTGGCATGGCTTTGCCACATGCCTACAGGGCTCTCATTTTTTTTTTTTAAAGATTTATTTTATTTATTATATGTAAGTACACTGTAGCTGTCTTCAGACACTCCAGAGGAGGGCGCCAGATCTCGTTACGGATGGTTGTGAGCCACCATGTGGATGCTGGGATTTGAACTTATCACCTTCGGAAGAGCAGTCGGGTGCTCTTACCCACTGAGCCATCTCACCAGCCCCCAGGGCTCTCATTTTTAAGAGTGCTCTCTCTCTCCCCCTATACCCGGCTCTGTGTGTGTGTGTGTGTGTGTGTGCTCGAGTGCGTATGAACATGTGTACATGTGTTGTATTGTGTGGGGGTGTACATGCACATGTGTATAGAGGCTGGAAGTCAACATTAGGTGTCTTCCTCTATTATTTTCCATTTTATTTATATATATATATTTTTACATTTATTCATTTTGTGGGTGGCTAGGTAGGCACACACATGTGTAGGTCAAAGGGTAACTTGTGGGAGTCCGTTCTCTCTTTCTACCACAGGGGTCCCAGGGATCAAACTCGGGTAGGTGTCAGGCTTGGCAGCGGGCACCTTTACACACTGATCCATTTTGCCAGCTACCCACCTATTTTTGAGATGGGATCCTCTAGGAGCAAGGAAGAGAGGCAGGGTTGGGGCAAGGCCTTCTGATGGGCTGATCATGAAGACACAAAGCTATGAAAGCTCTGGCAGACTTCTGGAATGGAACCATGGTGTGCAAAAGCATTCTGTTGTAACTTAGCAGGGAGCTGGAGAACTCAGAAACAGCCCGGCACAGTTTACAAAACCCAAACTCCTGGGGAATGCTTGGATGAGTCAGCTGCCAGCCCGGAGTTTCCTGGCAATCCAAGAGGAGACTCACCTACTTGGGCACATGATTTTTAAAAGCCTTTCTAATTAATTACACTGGAGAATTAATGAACATACGATCAAATCTATCCACATATTCCCGAGCCACAAAACAGCCACCCAGTGCCTGCCCAGGTCCACACATGTCTGCCTTAGGAGATTGGGTTGTTGATCAGCCCTGTCAACAGAAACTTCCCTTTAACTCATTGTGGGGGTTCGGGGGATGTGTGTGAGGAAATTCAATAATGCAGAAAGTTCCAGAAGGGACCCTGGCTTCAAGACTTCAGAAAAAGGGTCTTCAAGTAACGTCCTCTAGGTCCCCCATCTTTGTTGGTTTGTTTTCTTCCCTGTCTGGCCTAGAAGCAGCCTCTCCCCCTGCCCACTAAAGGAGCCCTGGGAAGGAGGTACGGAGCTGGCTGGAGATTTTAAGATTTATTTTAATTTTCTTATGTGTATGTGGGGGGTGGGATTGGATGTGAGTGCAGATGCCCTAAAAAACACAGACACCGCCCCCCCCCCCCGGGGCTAGAGCTACAGGTGTTTGTGAGCTGCTGGATATGGGTGCTGGGGACCAAACTCAGGTCCTCTGCAAGAGCAGCAAGTGCTCTTAACCACTGAGCCATCTCACCAGCCTGTTGGGTAAGATTCTGAACCAAAATGTGCTGATAGAAAAAAGGGTTTTGTTTTGACTTAAGAATTTAAGTTTTAAGAATTTAAGGGCTGGAGGCATGGCTTATTGGTTAAGAGTATGTACTGTTCTTCCAAGAAACCAAGTTCAACTCTCAACACACACATCTGGTGGGTCACAATAAGCTCCAGGGAAATATGACCCTCTGCATTCCTGTGCACACATCTTCATTCAGACACATGCACACATACATTCCTGTGCACACATCTTCATTCAGACACATGCACACATACATTCCTGTGCACACATCTTCATTCAGACACATGCACACATACATTCCTGTGCACACATCTTCATTCAGACACATGCACACACACATTCCTGTGCACACATCTTCATTCAGACACATGCACACATACATTCCTGTGCACACATCTTCATTCAGACACATGCACACATACATTCCTGTGTACACACCCACATTCAGACACATGCACACACACATTCCTGTGTACACACCCACATTCAGACACACACACACATTCCTGTGCACACACCCACATTCAGACACACACACATACATTCACTCATGTGCACACACCTAACTACAGACAGACACACATACATCCCTGTGCACACACCTGAATGCAGGCAGACACACATGCCTGCATACAGATAGACACACATACATTCATGCATGCACACCCAAATACAGATAAATAAATACACATATACACAGCTAAAAATAATAAAAATAAGCAAACAAAAATTCTGGCATAAAATATGAAACTCAAGGCTCAGAGATGGCTCAGTCAACAAAGCTTCTGCTGGGCAAGCGAGGGACCTGATTTCTGTGCCCCCAGGTAAAGAGCCAGGCACAGTAGTGTGTCTGTAGTGCTAGTCAAAAGAAGGTGGAGAGGGTGGATTTTTGGTTTGTGTTACATTTTATCTTACAGATTTATTTATTTATTGATTGATTGATTGATTGATTGATTTAGTGTCTGTCTGTCTGTCTCTCTGTGGTATAGCTACCCACAGAGGTCAGGAAAAAGGTGTCAGACCCTCTGGATCTGGAGTTGCTGGTTACTGCGAGACACTTGCCGTGGATTCTGAGCCCTGAACTCATGTCCTCCAAAAGGTCACTAAGCACTTGTTTTGTTTTGCTTTTCAAGACCAGACTGTCCTCGAACTCAGATATCTGCTTGCCTCTGCCTTCTGAGTGCTGGGATTAAAGGTGTGTGCCACTATGCCTTGCCAGCAAACACTCATGACCAGTAAACCAGCTCATCAGCCATACACACACACACACACACACACACACACACACACACACACACAAAATGGAGTGGCTCACACTACTAAAAGGTTCAAGTGTAGCTGGATGCAGGTGTCCCAAGATCTTCTAGGCTCAGGTGCCTTCAGCTTCCTCCCTGCCTTCATGTGCCCAGCAGAAAGGTACAAGTGACCAGAGTGAGGAAGGGTCACCACCCAAGGCCAAGAGCGTGCGTGTGATTTTCGAGTCTCACTGGGCTTTGGAGGTCAGGGGTGACTAGTCAATCTATGGTGAAGACACTGAGGCTCAGTGAGGTTGCCTGAACTCTGTAGTTGCTCTACTCCCAAGTGCAGAGTAAGATGGCAGACCCCCCCCCCCAGTAGTGTTTGTATCTCCTCGCTTTTAGCAAGCTGAGATGGGTAAATACATTAGCTAAGCATCCTTGCACATGGGTGCCCATAATGGCCTTTCCTAGTCCATAGAACTCCTACTCTCTTTGATGCCCCGCCCCAATTCCCAGACCTATAATGGGGCTGCTAATGCTCTGAGGCATAGAGAAGGGAGAGGCTACTAGGATGGTGCCAGAAGGAGTGGTCCTTGCTAGAATCCTCAAAAGCCCCCAGTCTCAAAGGAATCTGGGTGGGGCAGGAGAGGGCCATACTCGGGAGGCCCATTAGTCTTTAGCTAGGCTCCAGTGGGTGCAGGTCTCCAGAGAGTGGACGGGCATCCTTCTGGCATTTGTATCTGGGATTCCTTCTCACACTTCTGAAAGGAAGCCAAGGTCCTTGAGGAGGAGGTCCCCCAAATCAAGGGTTCTATGTGGCTGGAAGCAGTAGAGACAGACGGGACCATCTTTGCTTAGTGGAAGAGACACTGAGCCAGGACCTGCAGAAGCAGCTGAGAAGCCCAGGCCCCACGGTGCTGCTGGAAACACCTCCAGGGATCGCAGCCAAGAGGGATCACCATCTTTGCAGAAGGACAAATTGGCACACTCAGGAGCAGGTGAGAGGCTTGTTTCTTTTTACAGTTTGGGTGAAGGTAGAAGAGTGTATATCACAGTTCAAGACCTGCTAGAATCCAATGAGAGCCTGCAGCTCCGTGACCTAGGCAGGTATCTCCTCCCCAAGTGGGATTTTAAAACCAGTTCATGAGTGGGTAAGTGGTGGTTCTCAACTTTCCTAATGCTGTGGCCCTTTAATACAATTCCTCATGTTGTGGTGACCCAACCATAAAGTTTGTTACTAGTTCATAACTGAAATGTTGGTACTGTTACAAATTGTAATGTAAATGAAAAGAAAAATAAAAAAGAGAGAGGGGAGGTGAAGGGAGGCGTATAGCCCCTCAGATAGCGTGCTTGCCTGGCGTGCTCAAAGCCTTGGGTGCCATCCCAGCCTTACAAAACGTGGCCATGGTGGTTCACAGTCCCAAAGGGGCTGAGACCCTCATGGTGAGAATGGTGTAAAATGGGGCTCAGCCTGGCAGATCAGAGAGGTAACTGCAGATCAAGGCCAAGGGCAGGAAGAGCAAGGCACCAGGCTAAGGAAGAGTCAAACATGGAAGTCCATGAAGCTTGGCCTGACAACTTGAATTCACAATGCAGAAGGAGAAAGAACAGACTTCAACATGTTGTCCTCTAACCTCTGCATAAGGTTATCCAGAGCACTGAGGCTGCATTAGCAGTCACCTGTCCTGTTCTAGAGATGTTTCAAGTGCAAAGAGAAATGGACAATAGGACACACGGAACAAGATTCACATGACTGTTACAGGATGGGACGCTAAGGCTGACAGCCAGTCCCCAAGTAAGTCTTCTTACTCCCCAGTGACAAAGAAGGCCGAGCTAGCTTAACATGTTCTCAGTTCCCCCACCCTCTGCACGCGCACACACACACACACACACACACATACACAGAGAGAGAGAGAGAGAGAGAGAGAGAGAGTAATCAACTCTAAACTCAATCTCATTTTTGGATCATAAGGCTATAAATGGAGAAAATACTGTTGTTTATTTTGAGATTGCCCAGGCTAGACTCTGAATGTAGCAAAGGATGACCTTGAACTTCTGACCCTCTGAACCACACCTCTTAAGTGCGAGGATGACAGCTGAGGACCACCATGGCCAGGTTTTGTAAGGCTGGGATGGCACCCAAGGCTTTGAGCGCGCCAGGCAAGCACGCTCTCTGAGGGGCTGGGTGCTTTGCCTCTTCCTTTTTATTTTTCTTTCTTCCTCTTTCTCTTTCCACTTTCCTTTATTTCTCTTTGGTTTTTTGTTTTGTTTTGTTTTATTTTTTGAGGCAAGGTCTGGCTATGTAACCCAGGCTTGGTACTCTATGTGAAGCCCATGGCTAGTCTCAAACTAGTGATCCTCCTGCCTCAGCCTTGCAAGTTTTAGGACTATGAGCATGTACCATCATACCAAGTATGGATCAAACCTAGAACTTCCTGCATGCTGGTAATTTCTCTGCCAGCTAATCATGTCCCCAGCTCAAGAAATATATGCCTTCAACGTGTATTTATTTGTTTATTATGATCCACGAACATACTTTTAAAATCAGAACTAGTTTCAGGAAAGCTTCACCCATCGTTCCTCAGTAATAGTTGCCCGAAGAAGACAGGAACAAGGCCAACACCAGTGGACACGGGAAGGGGCAGTCCCATGGCCCACCTCTAGGCTAAGAACTACAGGCATCTAAGGGATGCTGGAAGCAAGAAGAGCAGTCTCTCCCAGGAGGCACCCACTAATGGGTACTTAATACCAAGTGTTTAGATCCCAACTTACATGCAGACACACCAAACAGATGGGGTGGGGGCAGGGAGAAAGAGAGAGAGAGAGAGAACTAAAGAGGAAGCCAGAAAAAAAAACCCAGAAATGTTCATTTTAAGCTCAATACAATAGCTGGGGAATAGAAACACATAGACATTGCACTCATTTCTGAAGGAAAGTTAAAGGCTGTCAGAGCCAAGGGACAGAGCTGAAGGGACATTTCTATGTCAGAAGGCCAAATATCCCAGGGACTTGGGTGACATTTTCAAGGCACAAGCAGTATCCCGTTCCCCTTGCCAGGAGTATCTCCCCGAAGGTATGTTCACTCTCTGTGGGAGAGTGAGGCAGCCACTCACCTGGGTCAGGATGCTTGTTGGCTCTGTTGGGGAACAGAGAGCAAGCCTCGGGTTTTTAGAGGAACCCCAAAGTTAGCCTAAAGGTCCCCCAAAAGCTAAGTGATGCAGGGTTCCAAAAGAATCCAGCAGGTACTTAGCAATAAAGTTCTGAGTGTTCTGCACATACAGCACAGGTCCTGGCTGTGACCTAGGAAGGGAAGGCCACTGAGGGGGCTCTACCCCCTCTCAGGTCCTCAGTGTGCCTGCCGTTGAGCTCAGTGGTGAGCGCACATTCTCCTCTCCCACGGTCAGGGTTAACTACCAGCGGCACAGCTGCATGGCTGAGACAAGCATGGTGCGTTCTGCTTTTGACAGCATGTGCTCTCTGTGGTTGCTGTGACAGTGACCACAGACCAAATGGCTTCAAAGAGAAAGTCTGAAGGCTGGGCCAGTGGGATGGCTCCAGGCCTAAAGGCACCTGCTGCCAAGCCTGACAACTTGAGTTTAACTCTAGAATTTACATGGTTGAAGGAGAGAACAGACTTCAACACATTGTCCTCAGACCTCCACATAACTGCTAAGGCATGTGCATGTGAGCACTTGCACTCACTCACACACACACACACACACACACACACACATACACACACACATACACACACACATACACACACACACACACACACACACACACACACACACGCATGCTCTAGCACATAAAAATAAACAAAGAAATAACTGAAATAAAAACAAGAAATTTAAGTTTACCCTCAGCTACAAAGGGAGTTTGAGGCTAGCCCCAGCTACATGAGAAAAACTGTCTGTTTTGGTCCAAGTTCAGATACAGGTTCCCCTCTCTCCAAAGCCCCTTTCTTTCCTTGGTCCCATCTTGGCTTCCTTTCCATCTACTTTGATAAGACCATGCTAGGAAAGGGCAGGGAGCTCCCCCCACCTGATGTCCCAACCACCAACATAGTGAAAGGAGAGACCCATCCCCATGTGCCCCACCCCCACCCCAAGAAGAAAACAACTGAATGTAAGAGAAAGAGAGGTCTTAAAAAACAAACACCTGACAAAATAAGAAAGAAAGCAAGCAAATAAAAATGGCAGAAAATTGTAATTTTAAAAAATTATGAAGACTGGGGCTGAAGAGATGACTCAGCGGTTAAGAGCACTGACTGCTCTTCCAGAGGTCCTGAGTTCAATTCCCAGCAACCATCTGTAATGGGATTTGATGCTCTCATCTGGCATATCTGAAGACAGCTATAGTCTACTCCTACACATTAAATAAATAAATAAATAAATAAATAAATAAATATTTTTTTTAAGTATGAAAAGCTGGAAGTGGTATGTATGCCTTTGATCCTAGCACTCAGGAGGCAGAGATAGACCAATTCCTGTGAGTTTGAGACCAGCCTGGTCTATGTAGTGAGTTCCAAACTAGCCATGGCTACATAGTGAGACCCAGCCTCAAAAATAGAATAGAATAGAATAGAATAGAATAGAATAGAATAGAATAGAATAGAATAGAATAGAATAAGATGGTACTGGGGCTGGAGAGATATCTTTGTGGTTAAGAGTGCTTCCTGCTCTTGTGGACCTGAGTTCAGTTCCCAGCACCCATGCCAGGTGACTCACAACCATTTGTAACTCCAGTTTGAGGGACTCTGACACCATCTTTGTGGCCTCTATAGGCACCCACAGATATGTCATATACACACTGAGGTACATGAACAGAAAAGGAAAAATAAATCATTTGCCAGGCATGGTGGCACATGCCTTTAATCCCAGTACTCAGGAGTCAGAGGCAGGTGGGTCTCTGAGTTCAAGTCCATCCAGCCTGGTCTCGAGTTCCAGGACAGCCAGGGCTCCACAAAGAAACCCTGGGGAGAGAGAGAGAATGGTGCTCAGGCTGAGTGAATGCCTGACTAGACCTGAAACAAAAACAGTTGGATTTAGAGCTTTGTTTTGGAGCTCTGAAGTCCAGTCACACTCACACAGAAATGACCAGACAGATGGTTTTACCTTCTGCCAAGCCTACGAAGAAAGTTGATCTCACAGGATACAAACTGTTCTGGAAGGCGGAGGAGCAGCCACATCTCCAAGGCATTTTACAACCACAATAACAACAGACAGAAGCCGCAGCAGGAGTGGAGCCATGCACTGGAGAGCTTTATCTCTGAGTGAGGATGAAGGTGCTTGGAACGAGAGCAGGTCATTGTCGTGCAAGTGACACACGCTGCCTTCTCCGCCATTGGGAAGCTGAGGCAGGGGGATCAGGGGTTCTAAACCAGCCTGGGTTCCATGACACCCTGTCTCACAAAAACAAAAACAAAAACAAAAACAAAAACAAAAACAAAAACAAAAACAAAAAACATATCACACTAGGTAAAAGGAGGAGGAAAAGGGGTGGGAGAGGTGGACTGGAGAGATGCTTCTGTGGTTTAAAGCACTTGCTGTTCCTGCAGAGGACCTGGCTTTGGTCCCCAGCACCCACATGGCAGCTCATGGCAATAATTCCAGTTCCAGGAAATGTGACATCCTCTTCAGATCTCCATGGGCACTGCATGTGTCTGGTACACACATACATGCAGGCAAAACATCCATGTTCTTTAAAAAAAAAGAATTTTTAAAATGATGAAAGTACATTGGGTATGATGTAATCCTAATTCTTGGGATGCTGAGGCAGGAGAATCAGGAATTCAAGTGTATCCTTAGCTACATTGGGAATCTGAAGCCAGTCTGGGCTACATGATACCCTGTCTCAAAAAGAAAAAAGAAAGAAAGAGAGAGAGAGAGAGAGAGAGAGAGAGAAAGAGGGAGGGAAGGAGGGAGGGAGGGAAGGAAGGAAGGAAGGAAGGAAGGAAGGAAGGAAGGAAGAGAACCAGCTGGTTGTGGCACACTCCTTTAATCCCAGCACACAGATGGCAGGGGGATCTCTGAGTTCAAGTCCAGCCCAGGACAGCCAGGGCTATAAAGAGAAACCCTGTCTCAAAAAAACAAAAGAAAAAAAGAAAAAAGGAAAAGAAAGCCACCTGAGACACTTGATACGTAGGACACCACTTAAAATCTCCAGTATATGCATGAACCTGATTGGATGCCCCTACCCCACCTAATCTGGTTTTGTTTTGTTTTTTGTTTTTTGTTTTGTCTTAAAATGTTCTGTTTTGCCCTCTGGTAACAGACACGTTTTGGATCTCAAACCCAACCATCTTCCTGATATATTAGCCTCTGAATAAAGATACTTTTTGCTGACTTGAACTTGGTTTCATGGAGGATTATTCCCAAATTCTTGGACTCTAACAGGAGAAGAAAAGAAAGAAAATAAAAAGAAACTCGAGCTGGCAGAGAGGTGGAGTGTATGTAGCAGGTCAGTGCCTGGTCCTGTGGTAGATTCAGGCACAGTAGGAGCCCCACTAGTCCGTAACACAGAATTTAACATGCGTTCTTCTTCTGTCCTTAAGAATGAACTCCACTCCTGACAGCAGCCCAGCTCCGGGTCTGACCATCAGTCCCACCATGAACCTTGGGACCTGGGTCTACTTTTCAGCGACATTCCTGGCCATGGCCACCTGTGTGTGTGGGATGGCGGGCAACTCCATGGTGATTTGGCTCCTGAGCTGCAACAGCGTGCAGAGGTCTCCCTTCTGCATCTATGTGCTCAACCTGGCGGTGGCCGACTTCCTCTTTTTGTTCTTCATGGCCTCCATGATCAGCCTGGAAACAGGGCCCCTGCTCATAGCCAACATTTCCTCCAAAGTCTACGAAGGAATGAGGAGAATCAAGTACTTTGCCTATACAGCAGGCCTGAGCCTGCTGACGGCCATCAGCACCCAGCGCTGCCTCTCCGTGCTTTTCCCCATTTGGTATAAGTGCCACCGGCCCCGGCACCTGTCATCGGTGGTATCTGGTGCGCTCTGGGGACTGGCCTTCCTGATGAACTTCCTGGCTTCTTTCTTCTGCGTCCCTTTGGGGCATGCCAACAAACACCAGTGCTTCAAGGTGGACATTGTTTTCAACAGTCTTATCCTGGGGATCTTCATGCCGATCATGGTCCTGACCAGCACCATCCTCTTCATCCGGGTGCGGAAGAACAGCCTGTTGCAGAGACGGCAGCCCCGGCGGCTGTATGTGGTCATCCTGACTTCTGTCTTTGTCTTCCTCACCTGTTCTCTGCCCTTGGGCATCAACTGGTTCTTACTCTACTGGGTAGAAATTTCACAGGAAGTGAGGCTCCTATGTAGCTGCACATCACGCTTCTCCTCGTCTTTGAGTAGCAGTGCCAACCCGGTCATTTACTTCCTCGTGGGCAGCCAGAAGAACCACCGGCTGCAGGAGTCCCTGGGTGCTGTGCTGGGGCGGGCACTGCGCGATGAGCCTGAGCCAGAGGGCAGGGAGACGCCATCCACGTGTACTAATGACGGGGTCTGAAGGGAGCCCATCCAGGACCTCCTCCAAAGCCCCACCCAGCTCTTCCCTAAAAGTACCCAGCAAGCTTGCAATGCAAAGGCCTTGTACCTCAAATGTTTGAGTCACTTTCCTCTCTGCCAGGGAGGTCCACCACTATCACCTTGCGTTCCTAATCTAAACTAAGAGGTGAGGCACTATGTCTTTCTGTTTTGCCTGTTTAGACACAGATCCTAACTTTGGGTCCCATCATGGGCAAGGCTGTCTGGGAAATGGAGTCTCCCAATGGAGAGAGCGTCTCATGCAGGTGGAAAAGGTCTTTCCTAGCCCCCTTGTCTCCCGGAGATGGTATCTGTCCTAGCTTCATTTCTGTTGCTGTAGCAGGTTCCCTGACAAAAGGTATCACAGGGGAAGAAGCTGTTTACTTGGCTTACAACTGCAGATCACGGCCCATCATTTCAGGGAAGTCAAGGCAGAAATGTAAGCAGCTAGTGACATCACACACAAAGTCAAGAACAGAAAGAGCACAAATGCATGGGTCCATCTCCGCTTGCTTGCTCTTAGCTAGCTTATTACATCCTCTCTTATTCTGCTCACAATTATCTGCCTAGGGAATGGTGTTGCCCACAGCGGGCTGGGGCTTCCTGTGTCAATCCACAGTCAAGACAATCCCTCATAGACACGCCTACAAGCTAACCTCAATTCCTCACTGAGGCTCCTTTCATCCCAAGTGATTCTAGGTTGTGTCAAGTTGACAGTTAAAGCTAAACAGCTTAGCATATTGGACCTGGGGACATACTGGTGACATCATTTAGAGCACAAAATGGTGGCTCTGATGCACCTGTCACCACACCTGCAGCACATTGTGTGACTTCTCCTAGCATGACATGACACACATCTCAGATAGGGCACCAATGAAGACCAAGGAACAATCCCATCCAATCACAGTCTAATGAACCAATTAACACACAGAAGCGTGGTCCAGGGGTTACTCATAGAGATGTAGTTCAGCATTACTTACAGAAATATAGGTGACCCTAAAACAGACACGTCACTGATAAGTTTCTCCCCAGCATGGATGACCACTTCCGAGGATCTGTAGATGAAGTGCTCCCCTTACTTAACCTACCTTTCTCTTGCTAGCACCTCCCTAAACCATGACAACTGGAGTGGGGTTACATGCATCCAAGAGGAGGTGCAAGAGGAAGGGAGAGGAGTCTCCAGCCCTTACCACCCTCCTTTCGTACGGGAATTCCTGCAGGCTTCATCTTGAAAGTCTCTGGTGGGAACTCTGAGCTGCGTAGTTACGGTGGCAATGGCTATGATTGATACTCAGAGAAAAGAATGCCACCTTCTCTAACCCACATCTCACTGTCCTCATTCTCCACCTGACCTCTGGCCCACCCTCGAGCCCTAACTTGGCCTGTGGGGTTCTTTTGTACCCCTTGTCCCCTGAGACGTCCGTGCCAGTTAACCTTGTGACAGGAGAGGGCAGAAACAGGGCGAGCCAGAGGCTGGGAAGAGGAAGAAAGGGACATCACAGAAAGAGGTTGCTGAACAGGCAAAGCTCTGCACGAGGAAGGCAGGCACCGCATGGAGCCTGAATCAATAGCCTTGCGTTCCTGCTTCAGGCCAGCTCCTAGAGGCTCTGAAAGGCTCCTCCTACACAAGTCAGTGCACCACGCTCAAGGCGACAGAGATGCTGGTCACCCCACTGTGTGAACATCTATCAAAATGGCACCTTGGACCCGATAAACCTGTATGATTCTTACATGTTAACAGTAAATAGCAACAAAAAGAAGAGGACGAAGAGGAAGAAGAAGAAGAGGAAGAGGAAGAGGAGGGAGAGGAGAAGGAAGGGAAAAGGGGAAGGGGAAAGGGGAAGGGGGAATAGGGAAGAAGAAGAGGAAGAGGGAGAGGAAGGGGAAGGGGAAGGGGAAGGGGAAGGGGAAGGGGAAGGGGAAGAAGAAGAAGAAGAAGAAGAAGAAGAAGAAGAAGAAGAAGAAGAAGAAGAAGAAGAAGAAGAAGAAGAAGAAGAAGAAGACAACATTTGTGTTTCTGACCTCCTAGCTCTGGTCTCTGAATCCTGGACTTTGCCTTTGACACTATTCTGTGAACAGTTTTGAATCACCTGTCCTACACCTGAAGGTCACCTCAGAGGTCGCATCAGCCCAGTTATTGGCCAATGAACCCTTTCTGGAATCTCATATTTGCTGGTTGTTTAGCACATGGGTTTTGTTTGTTTGTTTGTTTGTTTTTTACACCCCTCCCCATTAGGAAAATGGTCCACCTTGGGGATCATATCAGGATCTGTCAAGGCTGCTAACAGTGAGTGACAGGCTCAGTCATTTTCTTTTTTAAAAGATTATTTTTAAGCCAGGCATGGTAGAAGCAGGCAGATTCCTGAATTTGAGGCCAGCCTGGTCTACGGAGTGAGTTCCAGGACAGTCAGGGCTCTGTAGAGAGACCTAGTCTCAAGCTGCCCCTTCTCCTACCCTTACTGAAATCACCAAATGCAGATTGTTATACAGGTGTTTTGCCTATATGTATGTCTGTGTGCCACAGGTGTGCCCAGTGCCTGTGGAGGCCAGAAGAGGGTGTCAGAGCCCCTGGGACTGGAGTTACAGGTGATTGTGAGCCACCATGGGGGCTCAGCTTTCTTTTTACTTTTTATTTTGAGACAGAGCTTTGCTAAGTAGCCCCAGCTAGACTTAAACTATGTAGCCCAGGCTGGCCGTTATTTGTTATCCTCCTGCCTCAGTCTCCTGAGTGCTGGGATTGTAATAGTCTACACCCAGCTCTTTTCCCCTTTTTGAGATAGGGTCTCCATCACTTGTTGAGACAGGCCTTGAGCTTATCCAACCTCCTATTACCTAGGTTTGGCTTTTCTCAACAGAACCATGGCTGGACCTCTCTTTGTGTTTTAAATTCTATTTCTTTTAAAATTTATTAGACACGTGACCTCATCACACCTGTATGCAGTCATTAGGCAGGTAGAGCTGTTAGTAATTTTCTACTCTAAACTACTAGTTTGGGTGGCAGTAACTAGATTAGCAGAGTTTGAATGGGTTAGTTAAATTTTGCAGGGTACCAAGAAGGGCCCCATATATAATCCTCCTGCCTCAGTTTCCAGAGTCTCTGGGATTACAGGCTTGCCCGTGCTTGTTCTTAATCCAGGTCCAACAGTGGCCTGAGCGGTTCCCATCACACTGCTGGGGCAAAGGCCAGAGGCACAGGGGCCTGGCCACAAAGTGTTAGGAGCTAGATGGGAGATCTAGTCATATCCCAGACCTCTCAGAAACCCTAATGGTAAGTACCACGTGGAGAGGACCTGACCAGCAGATGGTGGGAGAGGAGGTTAAAAAGCTGCCAGTTTCCTGGAGGGGTGAGAGGCTATCCAAACTCGAGGTTAGAGAGAAAAGGCATTGAGAACCAGGTACTCAGCCAGTGATCCCCCTTTTAAGGTCATCATGAGGCGTGATGGAAAGATGAGAAAAAAATCCTGGGGGTGCAAGACAGGAGTGGAGCCCCTCACCCACGAATCTGGTTAAAGCCCCTTCCTGGGAAAGTGGAGAATCCAAAACTAACTGCCCAGTCCTTCCCCTCCCAGCTGGGAGCCTGCATCCTCCAGGGATCTCCCAGAAACTCCCCTGACAGGAAGGGGTGCACCCCAGGTCCCTCCGCAGCCCTAAGGGCTCCTGGATTCACCTTATCAGGTTTAGCCCACACAGTGCATCCCCAGAGCCAACTCACAACCCTCCTCTCAAAAGAGTAGGAGAGCAGGGGAGGGATCCTTGGCAACCTATTGAGATGTAACTTGAGGCCACCAAAAGGGTGTGTGAAGTTTTGAATAAGCTCAGCCCAGGGAGTGGCACTATTAGAAGGAGGTGTGGCCCTGTTGGAGTAGGTGTGTCACTATAGGTGTGGGCTTTAAGACCCTCATCCTAGCTGCCTGGAAGCCAATATTCTTCTAGCAGCCTTCAGATAAAAATATAGAACTCTCAGCTCCTCCTGCACCATGCCTGCTTGGATGCTGCCATGCTCCTGCCTTGATGATAATGGACTGAACCTCTGAACCTGTAAGCCAGCCCCAATTAAATGTTGTCCTTAGAAGAGTTGCCTTGGTCATGGTATCTGTTCCCAGCAGTAAAGCCTGGGGTGTGTGCGGCTAATGCTCAGACATCACAGCAGTTCTGCTCTGAGTCCGTTAGACCACACTTGGGTAATATGGCCTTCTGCTGCTCTCTTTAGAAGCCAACACCCATGTCTTGGGTGCACCTCACTTTCTCCAGTGTGTCTCTCTTTCTCCTACCTCTGATGTTTAAGCCTATACTAAAATATATTCCAGGTTCAATAAACTCTGCCTCAAAAACATCAAGGTGAAGTGGAACCAATGGAAGAGATACAGCAATGCCCACCTCCATACTCACACTTACATAGTCACATGCACACGCCTACACAAACCTATAGTCACACATTCACACACACACACTAACACATTCTCTCTCTCTCTCACATACACACACACACACACACACACACATATACTAACACATTCTCTCTCTCACACACACACATATACTAACACATTCTCTCTCTCACACACACATATACTAACACATTCTCTCTCTCTCTCACTCCCACACACACACACACACACACACACACACACACACTGTATTAGTCAGGGTTCTCTAGAGTCACAGAACTTATGGGTAGTCTCTATATAGTAAGGAAATTTATTGATGACTACAGTCTGTAGTCTAACTCCCAACAATGGTCAGCAGCAGCTGTGAATGGAAGTCCAAGGATCTAGCAGTTGCTCAGTCCCACAAGGCAAGCAGGCAAAGAAGAGTGAATTTTCCTTCTTCCAATATCCTTATGTAGGCCTCCATTAGAAGGTGTGTCCCAGATTAAAGGTATGTACCACCACTTCTGAGACTTGCTTGTCCCAGGCTGACCTTAAACTCAGAGATCTCCTTGCCTCGGTCTCCAGGGATTAAAGGCATGTACTTCACCTGAGCCTAAGCTTTTCATGGCCACTGTGCCTCAAGATCTCCATGCCAAGATCCACGTCAGAAACCTGTCTTCCAGCCTCAAGATCTGGATCACAGATGAGCCCTCCAATTCTGGATTCATTCCAGATATAGTCAAGTTGAAAACCAGGAATAACAACTACACACATGCACACATCTTCATTAGCATGTGCATCATATACACAAGCCATAACTGCTAATAACTCCAGCTCCAGCATAGCTAAGGTTCTTCTGTTGCTTTGGTAGGTGCTCACACCTGCGGGGCCGTGGGTGTGGGGGAAAGAGGATAGTGGAAGAGAGCCCGAGTCCGAGTCCGGCCAGAGTTCCTATGCTCTGGGCAGGCGGACGCAGGAGGACTGCACACACTTTCCACTCGGCCCTGGGTGGGCATCTGGCTGTGTTAAGCCACTGACCCCCACACAGCAGGTGGTGGACAAGGGGCAGCCCCAGGTACCAGGTTCTCAGTCTCCGGCATCCCACGCTGGATATAGTGGAGGAGCTGAGAACAGAATAGAGGCCCCAGGGCAGCACTCAGCCCCTGGGGATAAGGGAAGAGAGGGCAGGGGGAGAAGGAGGCGCTGGGTGGTTTTCACGCAGGCGAGAGCCCTTAGTCCGGTGGTCCGTGGCTACAGCATAAGAAGGCCTTCTATCGGGAGGTTAGATGCGGCTCATTAGGAGAAAGCCTATCTCATCGTTCAAGCAAGGCAGGCCTTCATGATCAGAGACAGTCTATGGCTTTAGAGCTTTATTGTAGAAAGGCAGGGGGAAAGAGAGAAGGTAGAAAGAGAGAGAGACGGGCCATGGCCACATGGAGAGAGGGGAGAAGGGAAAGAGAGAAAGAGAACTAGAGAGTAAGAAAGGTGAAAGCTTAAGAGAGCGAGGAGGGGCCAAAGAGCCCATCTTATAATGAGCTTTGTTGTCTTGCTGTTGCTAGGTAACTGTGGGGAGGAGTCTAGCCAGAATGCCAGAAGCTTGGGACATTGTCTATGTGACTGACAGTCACATGCCTCTTATGGGGACTGTGGGGGTGGTAACTTCAACAGGAGCCAAGGGTCCAGGAGACATGATCGGAACGCCTTCTATCCCATGTAGGTGGAAATTACCACCCACCAGGGTTTAAGATCTAAGCTCAACTGGAGACCAGGCTGTCTGTGCATAGCCCATTGCCCCACACACACCTATGTATGCAAGTGCGTGTGCATGAGAGTGTGTGAGTGCAAGTGTATATACACACACATACACACTCATGCTGTTGACCTCACTGGATGAGAATAAGACCACTATCACAATTTTTGAGCCAAATTTGAAGCAAACTATATAAATACTGGCCAGGAGAATGGACACTGACCAGGTCCATAATCAGGATTCCCAGAGAATAGCCACGAATACCTTAGTCAGGTGTTGATAAAGGTGAAATTTGCAAGGCTACATACTTCCCACCTTCATTTCAATGGAGGAAAGCATACATCCTGCCGTACTTCCTGCCTATGTGTGATCAGTATTTGGGGCAACCAACCTTGTTTACAGAAGTGAAAACACGCGGCTGGTTATCGTATGTGAACATTGCCCAGCATTTCAGGAAGTTATCTGTCCTTGGGCAAGTGGGGCTTACAGGTTAGAGCTATTTCTGTTTTCTAGAACAGAAATACAATACAATACAATACTTAAGTACAATAATTTAAACTTAAAACATAACTTTAGCCCTCACAACACACGCGTGTGTATACACACACACACACACACACACACACTAAAAATAAAATTGGGGTAGGAGAGTTAGCTCAGAGGTTAAGTACACTGGTTGTTCTTGCAAAGGATCCAGGCTTACTCCCTAGAACCCACATGACAGCTCACAATCATTTACTATTCCAGGTCCAGAGAATCTAATGCCTTCTTTTGGCCTCTGAGGGCAATGCTTGGATATGGTGCGCATAAAGACATGCAGGTACACAGAAACAAAAATCAACAACAAATTTAAAAATAATGATAGTAAAATACAAGACAAAATTTGACCAACTGTATTTTTAAGTTTGAATTGTACTTCAGTTTTCTTGTCAGAAAATAATTTAAACTGTTGACTTATAAAATTATCAATGCATACAACCTAAAACGGTTAAAAGAAACACATGATGGTTTCCTGTGTTCTGGCTTCTTTGCAGCCTCTGTTGCTGTAACAGGGCACCAGACGTTGGTAGGTCCAGAAACCTTATTGCTGACTTAGCACAATTCTATGGTGTGAATGCCATTCAGGCAGTAAAACTCCACACTAGACAGCACCACCTGCCAAAGGGCCTAATCCATCAATGTCCACAGTTCTGGAAAAGCCTCTAAATGGACTAACCTTGCTTTTTGGCTTCTGTAGTTCTGTTTCTGGCTAACTGTTCTTGTTAACTGAAGTGTGTAAACCTAGAATATGTTTTTTTTTGTTTTTGTTTTGTTTTTTGCTTAAAAGGCTCTGAGCTTCACCGGGATCCCGAGTGTAGTCTCTGGCTGGCTAAGCAAGACTTTCTATTGGCTTAAACCCATGTCTGAGCAGTCTTCTCTGGTCAATACACCACCTCATTGCCACCCATTACCTACAGTCCGCCCAGATCTCATCTCCTGTCCTATCTTACCGCCATGGCTGGAGCTGATGTCACATGGGAAACCCCACTCTCTCCTCAGCATCTCCTCTTTCAGTGGAAAAGCTTGGGGGGGTCACACAAAATGTGAGAGCAGAGGAGCCCCTATTTCAATTCCAGCTGCTTAGCAAGACCCACACACAGGACAGCCAGGGACAGACAGAGAGTGTGGGAGAGTCCTGTAGGCAGGAGCTACTGTTCCCAGAAGACCAGAGCGCCAACAGACAGACATCCCAGACCCTCATTCACTGTTTATATCTGAGCTAAAACCCCGAAGGGGTGACCAGTGCCAAAACTGAGGGAACAGCCCCCCACTCCAAAGGCTAGTTTAGGGGAAGGGAAAGGGGGGAAATCGCTCACAATACACTTCTGTAGTTTGCTAAATTAGAGCATTTATTGGGCTGAGAGGGTGACTCAGTGGTAGAGAACTTGCCTAACATGTGTGAGGCTCTGTGTCTGATGCCAGTGCCACAGAAAGGAAACAGAGAACTCTTGGGTTCACAGCTTACAACTCCCTAGGTCTGTTGTTCATTTAACAAACATTCCTGAGCACTTACTATGAGAGAGCTCTTGCTCATAAAGCCACTTCAGAGCCTGTCCTTGGGAAAGAAGATTAGGAAAGTTCAGAGGGGACAGGCAGATGACAGCACCCAGCAGGCAGACCCTGTGCCTCCACCCACAGGCTCCTCCTGCCCACCACAAGGATCTCTCTGTCTGTGTCTGTCTCTGTGTCTGTCTCTCTCTGTCTCTCTCTCTTTCACCCACGCTGAAGAGCTCCTGTCCTCCGAGGGGACTCTCTGCAGGGACTAGTCTTCCTCCCACTGAGGTCATCCTAACTCCCTGCCTGCTGCAGCCTGACAGTGATCAGAGAGAAAAGGGGCCCCAGACGAGCAGGGCAGGAACTGCAGGCTCCACTGTTAAGTGTTTGAGGGACCAGCATGTGGGGTGCTTCAGAGCTCTCATCCAATCTGCACCCCAGCTCCTGTCCCTTTGCTCACATGTGTTCCTAAGGCTCTGCAGGGAGCTCAGCACGAGTCTCCAGCTCACCCAGCCCGAGGCTCCCAAGGCAGAACTCTGGGCCAAAGATAGACGGAAGGGCTCAAAGATGATGTTAGGAAAAAGGAATGAGCTTGGCATGGTTGTCCCTCCCTCCCTCCCACTCAGCACAGCCACAGAGAAGACCCAGAGACTGTCTTCTAAGGACACAGGCCATACCTAACACAGGGACAGCAGGATGGTCTCAGATACCTTCTGTGAGCACACATGTGTGTTGTGAGTTGTATGTGTGTTGGAATTGTATGACTGAGCTGAGTGGCCTAGGCCTTCCCACATCCTCCTCTTTTCTCCATTACTTTTTTCTTTTTCTTTTTCTTTTCTTCTTTTTTTTTATTTTTGAGACAGGGGCTCACATAGAACCAAACTTGAACCCCAATCCTCCTGCCTTTATCTCCTAACTGCTAGGATTCCAGGCGTGCCCCACCAAGCCTAATTGTAGTGTTGAGCAGGGCTTCTTACATGCTGGGCAAACATGCTACCAACTGAGCCACGTCTCCTCCCTCCATTCTTCTCTCCTCTGTCCCTCCTCTCCCTTTTTAAAAAGTGTCTTTCTGGGGGCTGGAGAGATGGCTCAGTGGTTAAAAGCACTGACTGCTCTTTCTGAGGTCCTAGTTCAATTCCCAGCCACGGAATTGAACTAAACCATATGGTGGCTCACAACCATCTGTGATGGGATCTGATGCCTTCTTCTGGAATATTTGAATACAACGACGGAGTACTCATATACATAAAATAAATATTTTTTTAAAAAGTGTCTATGTTACCCAGGCTGACTTTCAAATTGTGGGTCCAGCAATCCTCCTGCCTCAACTTTCCAAGCCAGATGTGTGTCACCACACTTTGTTTACCCAGTCCCCCACCTTTTAAAAACTATTTGTGTGTGCAGTACCTCTGGGGGCCAGAAGAGGGCGGCAGACCACCTGGAACTGGAATTCCAGGTATCATAAGCCTCCCACTGTGAGCACTGGCAACCAAACTCAAGTCCTCTGCAACTGCAGGAAGTCCTCTTAACCCCTGGGCCATCTCTTCAATCTCCTGAGTTCCCTTTCTAAGCACCACTACATTCTTGATCCCCTCAGGAAGGGACCCAGGCTTGATTAGAAGTAAACCCAGTCCTTCCTTCAGTGCAGGCCACAGGACTCCTCCTCAGATGCCTGTCTTTTCAACTACAGAGCAAGTTTGAGGGCAGTCTGGGGTACTTGAGACGATCCTCCCCCCACCCCCAAATGTTCTTATTGCTAAGGTCTGCGCAGGTGTAACTGTTTCAGGTAGGGTCCTAGTAGATCGGGGTAACCTGTAATGGGAAGTGGCTGGTTCAGTGTTTGGCAGGAGTTGTGTACAGGGACAGACACAGAGAGGAGAGCAACTCTGAGTGATGACCAAGGCAGAGACCACTGATGCTAATGAGGCCAAACTGCTAGAAGCAGGAAGGGACGCCGCCCCATAGAGGGACAAAGGACTTACTACTGAAATTCCCAAGCTTGACTTCAGGCTCAGGTAGATCCAGGAGACCTGAGCAAGTCCTCAGAAACTGTTTCTTTCCCATGACTCAGTCCTCTGTGGGCTTGACGCCCAGGCAGAGTTCTCTCTCTCTCTGGTGGAATAAGAGATTTTCACTTCTCAGATTCCATTCTACCAGCTCAGGGGCCCCAAGAGAAGGGTGGGTCCTTTTCTTCCATGTTTCCCATGAATCTCCTGGGTCTGACAGCTGCTGGATGACCTGGATGAGAGTCCTCTTGGACCAAACACATGCACTTTCCCGGAGCTAATCAGAAAGGCCAGGGGCCAGGATCTGCTGATGGTGAGCCCCCGGCATATTGCATAGACCCAGCTGTGGGGTCGGAGCCCCCCCACCCCTACCCCCACCCCCACACTGAGAAACACCTGGGCTCTTCTGCTAGGAAGAAGCGGTGGATCTTGGCAGGCTGTACCTGAGGTGTGGCGAGCTGCCAGCTCCCTTCAAAGCTAGTCTCCTGTGGGAATCTGCATTCCATCAGCTCTGAGTTGAAGCCAAGGCCTAGTGGAGTCGGGGTCCTTAAGTGAGCCCGAAGGGTGCTCCTCCCACTACCTTGGCTATGCTGCTGGCCTGCTGTATGCTGGGGAAGCCAAGCAGAGCTAGCTATCCTTAGCAACAGAAGGAATACGACTAGCCTGTGCACTCACTAACGGCAGCATCTACCATGTGGGGACCAGGGACAGCAGGAGAAGCAGGAGGTCACACTAAGCAACTAGCCACCAAGGCCAGGTGGCACTAAAGCCAGCTGTTTACTCAAGGTGGGTGGCAGGTGGTAGCTGTCACCTCATTCTATTCAAGGCCTGAGGCCCAGCCCACCACACTGGGCTGTGGGGTTTCCCTCTGTGGGTGCTGCTGGAACCTGCTATTTCTGCATTTACCAGATGTTAAGGACTCATTTTTATATTGTCACTAGGGCTCCATTGATTGTCCAGCATCCCAAGACTCCAGCCGAGGAGACACATGGGACCCAGTTCGTTGGGCAGGAGCTGTGTCCTCTGCCATTGCTGGAACTGTGGGATGTAGCAGGATCCATGGCCCCCAGGGATTTGAGTTACTTGTCCCTTAGCCCCTTAAGCTGCTGAGGGCCTTCTCATGTCCCCGGGGTCCTGTTTATCTCAGTGTCACTTTGGGATGCTGGGTTTGTCCTTGGAGGACCTTCCTGAGCACCCCCCATCTTCCAGGGCTAAGACTCCATCATGGGCCAAGTATGTTTCCCCAACTCACATACAGAAGGCCTGCCCCTCCTAGAGCCTCAGAATGTGACTGAGCTTGTAGTGCCGGTGGGGCAGCCACGTTAATCTGGCCTCTACGATCTTACTTTGAAGATGCTGGGGGTCGGGGGTCATCTAAGAAGAGGATATAAGCCACAGGCAAATAAAAAACATCCATGCACAGATGGGAAAAAAGCCTACCAGCAAGCCAAAGAGAAAGGGCTGAGGAGGAGAAGGGGCTGGGGTGTCGAAGGCTAGTCCAGCTGTCTGCGCTGCCTGGTGTTAAAAAGTAAACCCTTCAGGCTGGCAAGATGGCTCAGAGGTTAAGAGCACTGACTGCTCTTTCGAAGGTCCAGAGTTCAAATCCCAGCAACCACATGGTGGCTCACAACCATCCGTAACAAAATCTGACGCCCTCTTCTGGAGTGTCTGAAGGCAGCTACAGTGTACTTACATATAATAAATAAATAAATCTTAAAAAAAAAAGTAAACCCTTCTTAGACTGGGGCTTAATGGGCTGAACACCTGCCATGTAAACATAAGGACCTGAGGTCAAATCCCCAACACCCACCTAAAACTCTAGGGAGACAGAAACAGGAGGATGGATCTCTAGAGCTTGCTGCCCACCAGCTAATGTGAATCAACAGACTCTGGGTTCCATGAGGATCCCTGTCTCCATAACAGATGCACAGTGACTAAGAAAGACACCCAACATCGGCTGACCTCTGGCCTCCACAGGCTCATGTACACCATGTACACACCTGCCCACTGTCTGAGCCATAGGTGGTAGTGTGTATCCATGGCTCAGTATCCCTGAGGCTGAGGCAGAAGGATGGCGAGATCAAGGCTGGGCTTCAGGGCCAACTGCGCTCTCTCTCTCTCTCTCTCTCTCTCTCTCTCTCTCTCTCTCTCTCACACACACACACACACACACACACACACACAGAAGGAAGAAAAATAAAAAGAACAAAATACTTTTCTTTGTTTGCTTTATTAAGAAACAACAGATGGACGCCTTGGAAGGTACCCCAAACGTTCTGTTTTTAGGTAGGTTTTATCCCTTTGAAATGTCGCTCTTTGCGAACATAAATACAGGCCGCAGGACTCCCTCTGCCTGGGGTTTTTCTGAGGTGGTTGTGTATCTTGGAGACAGCAGAAAGGCAAGAGGCCAGCTCCCCTAGCCAGCATAGTGGGGTGGGGAGGGGGGTGGCTGAGAACATTCCACCAGAGTCATGAGGCTTGGGGCGGGAGGGGTCCTCTTGGCAGGCACCTCAAGTCTGTGTTGCTTTAACTCAGTACTGTGAGGCCCCACGGTGGGTGGACAAACCCAGTGTGGTCCCTCTAGTTCTCCAACCATGAAGGGTACATCCACACATGTGATGTCAGTCACTTGTCAGCTGTGAAGGAAGGGCCACAGGTGAGGAGTAAAACATCTGGGATGGGGGCTGGAGAGATGGCTCAGTGGTTAAGAGCGTCAACTGCTCTTCTGAAGGTCGTGAGTTCAAATCCCAGCAACCACATGATGGCTCACAACCATCCGTAATGAGGTCTGATGCCCTCTTCTGGAGTGTCTGAAGACAGCTACAGTGTACTTACATATAATAAATAAATAAATCTTTAAAAAAAATCTGGGATGGACAGGCAATGGCTAGGACCTGCTCATTAGGTGAGGGAGCGTCCTTGGGAGACACCCCTGCCCCACCTACTTCACTCCAGCATGTTCCCAGCCCTTCTACTTCCCCATGGGGCATTACATCCTGTCCTGGGCTCAGCAGTGCCCCCAAAGCTTTATCCAGAACCTGGGTATGGGATCTTTTTGGAAAAAAAGGTTTTTGTTGTTGGTGGTGGTGGTTAGTGTTGGCTTGGCTGGGCTATGGAAGCCTGTGAGGGTGGGATGTGGGCATGTTTGGGAGGAATTCTGATGGTAAGCTTCAGACTCCATGCGCAGCACAGGGCAGATCCACCTTCCTTGGTGGAGGTGGGGACGCTATGCAGAAGAGAAAGGCAGAGGAAGGGAGGGTGAATCCCACTACCTCTTCTTGGAGCTGGGAGATCTAGTATCCACCTTCTCCCCTCAGCATCAGAGCCCCTGGGCCTCCGGCCTCTGAACTCAGGTCCCACTGCTCTGGGATCATGGAGAGATGGCGGTGGTACTGGGAGAACACTGGAACGGGGCACTGGGGGACCTAGGGGAGGGTCTAGCTATCAACCAGTACTGGAGCATATGCTAAGGGCCTTCAGGGCCTGGCTGTGAGCCAAACGCAGCACAGGAGAGCAGCCAAGAGATGGCCGTGTGCTCTGAGTGGGACAGATGGCCTGACCAGGGAACAGCAGGGACTGGCAGGGGCCGTGCAGGCAGTGGGCAGGCTTTTCTGGCTGCTTATCTTACCTTTCATGGCCGTAGAATGGGGCAGGATGGGATCTGTGTTTCTAGAGGAACAGCCAGGATGTGGGGTGGTCAAAAGTCCTCTCTCAGACCATATATTCTACCAGGGCTCTGCCAACTCCACCCAGCAGGAGACCTGCAAACTACAATGAGGGCAGCTGGTCAGAGGCCCCCAGGAGATAACCCACTAGACACCTGACACCATGCACAGGCCATGCATACAGCAGTCATTTAATGTGTGCTTGATTGTGTAAACACGATGCTTTTCAATGCTGAGTCTGAGTACTGCCCATTGGCACACCAACTGTGAATTCAACTCACTGGCCCCTCCTTTGAGGCCCTGCTTGCTCCTTCTGCATAGGCCTT
The DNA here is from genome assembly GCA_902729485.2 of Mus minutoides. Lineage (NCBI taxonomy): Eukaryota > Metazoa > Chordata > Mammalia > Rodentia > Muridae > Mus > Mus minutoides. Next base: position 247,468 of record LR753342.1, read on the forward strand.
GCCTGCAGAATGGTCTCTCTACCCAGTCTTCTGCTACTTCCTGTTCTTCCTACCCACTGTGCCACAGGACCTTTGCACCTGCTCCTTCCACTGCCCAGCACCCGCCTCCTGTGTGAAAAGCTCCCACCCTCACTTTCTACAGGCTACTGTGACAGATCTCCTTTTCAGTGAGGCGTCCCCTTACCACCTTCTAGGAAATAGCGCAACACACATGCACACACCCACATATACATATGCATGTACACAGTCATGCACACACATTCTCACACACATTCCTTGCCCCTCCCACCTGCCTCATAACCCCATGCATTTATCACTATCCAGTATTTTCCGTGTTTTTGCATTCACAGGACAGGGACCACATCTGATTTCGTCACTGACTTGCCCAGGCCTAGGGCACTGCCTGGTAAAGAAGAGCCCGGGCATGGAAGGAAGGCAGGAAGAACAGCAAGAAGTGGGGCATAATGTCTCCAAGATGGCCCTCCTCCAATACTACAACCTAAAGACCAGCAGGATCACCCCAGTTCTCACCAGCAGGTGTTAATGCTGCAGTGCGTGATGGTGGGTAGTGAGGCCTAGAGGCCTCCGATCACCACTTCTCGTGCAACTTCAGTACCCTCGAGCTGCAGGTCAAACTTGAGAGGGATGACTGACTCCTCAACATTACCCAATAGCAAAGATCACATCATCAAAAACATCTGCCACGGGCTAAGCAGCATCTAGGAGCAGAGGCAGGTGGATCACTGTAAGATGGAGGTCAGCATGGTATACATAGAGAGCGGCAGGCTAGTCTGCATGCTCTCTCTCTTTCTCTCTCTCATACTTACTCAATGCACACACACACACACCTACTATGAGTGCTCTGTCTTCATGAACATTAGAAGAGGGCATCAGATCTCATTATAGATGGTTTCAAGCCACCATGTGGTTGCTGGGAATTGAACTCAGGACCTCTGGAAGACCAAGCAGTCAGTGCTCTTAACAACGGAACTATCTGGTCAGCCTGATACCCTGTCTGTCTCAAAAGCAAACAAGCCAAAAAGGGGAACATGGCTCTTCAACTTGGAGATTTTGTTCCTATGTTGCTTGGCTGTGTCACTCCAAACAACCCATATAACCCATATAACTGGGTTATATCTTTTAAAAAATATTTTGTTTGTGCATCATGTGCAGGCCTGATGCTCACAGAGGCCAGAAGAGGGCACTGAAACCCTTGGACCTGGAGTTACAGACGGTCAAGAGAAGCCATGTGGGTGCTGGGACACAAACCCAGGTCCCTTGGAAGAGCAGCCAGTGCTCTTAACCCCTGAACCATCATCTCTGTAGCCCCTGAGCTGTGACTTTGAAATTATACCCACCGCTGCAGCCATCATGTGCACGGGCACCAGCTCTCCTGCCCCCAGTCAGTGCTCCTGGTGCACAGGTGAGCAGCATTGTAGCCTTCATGGAGGGCAGCAGGGACTGAGAGCCAGGACCTCTCGGGAGTTGTACCTTCCACATGTACTTGGGCCGACCTGCTGCTCTCTCTCAGTCTCCATTTTCTCCTCTGTGGAGCAGGGATCGTTTACTTTCCTGTTTTCTCTCATCAGTGTATACTGCAGAAAACAGCACAAGTCAGATGTCTGTCTGTCACTGGCAACACTGTCTCTAGTCTCTAGGCAGGGTTCCTAGCTATCTGGTGAGGGGCCCTAAGATGGCCTAGAGCTCAGGAGTCAGCATGTGGCCAAGACCTAGCCCTGCCTGAGCACCCTCTTCCATCTTGTCTCTTTATCCTTTAACCAAGGATGGGTTAGAAGACACAAATGTCAACCCCAGGGTGAGAGTCTGTCCAGTCAGCCTTTGATGTCCTGGCTCTAGTGCCTCCTGTAGCTAATATTCCCCCACGGGGCTCTACCTCAGTTTAGACCTGGAAATCGACTTCAGACAGGAATAGTCCAGGGGCAGCCAGGGTGCACAGGGAGGTCAAGGTGAGCAGGGAAGGCCACACACTATCTGTCAGTCCTGGCCCACAGCCTCCTATATTGCCAAATGCCATCAACCTTATAGCCATCATCAAATGATCTGCAATTCTCTATGTTTATGTTCTAGGGCTGAGACTTCCAGGCAGGAGGTGTGAGTCACATAGAAAGCCACACAGTTCCTATCTCCAACCACATATGCCCACCTTCCAGCCACCTTCCTGCTCCCTGATTCCCTGCCCATCAGGACAGGAGCCAGGTGCTAAAGTGTCTTCCTGAATGCTTAGCAGAATGCCCTTCCTCATCTACCTGGCCTGGTCACCTCCTTTGGCTTCCTGAGTCTTCCTGTGTGACAACCTCCACAGGATGGTCATCAGGGGTTCTTCTGAAACATACACAATATACATGTCTCCTTCCTCCTCCCTGTGATGTCCAGGCTGCTCCCCAACAGACAGCCGTCTGCATACAGCCCCATAATTAACCTCCAGCATTGAAGACAACATCAAGCTGTGGCATAATAGGGCTGAGGAGACTGGAGAAGGGGCAGGGACAGGTAAGAGCCAGTCAGAGACTGAATGAAGACCAATTTGGGCAGAGGAGGCCATAGTGGGGTTGGAGCAGACAGCTTGAAGTCCTGGCTAGAACAGCAGAGTGAATGGAAGGTCCCAGCATATTTAGATGGTTGGGCAAAGAGGCAGTGTCAAAGCCAGGTATGGAGGTCACATCCCTGTCATCCCAGCATTCAGGAGGTGAAGGCAGAAGAATAAGGAGTTTGAGGTCATCCCTTGGTATCTTAGTTATTGTTCTCTTGCTGTGAAGCGACACCATGACCAAGGCAATTTACAAAAGGAAGTGTCTAATTGGGTGCTTGCTTACAGTTTCAGAGGGTTAGGTTAGTCTATTACCATCTATGATGGCGTGAATGACAATGGCCCCTATAGGCTCATTTATTTTATTGCTTGGCACCCAGTTAGTGGAACTTTTTGGGAAGGACTAGGAGGTGTGGCCTTGTTGGAGAATGTGTGTCACTGGGAGTGGACTTTGAGGTCTCAAAAACCAGCACCAATCCCAGTGTCACACTTGCTCTCTGTCTGATTAGCTCCTGCTCCAGCACCAAGCCTGTTTCCATGGTGTCTCTTCACAGCAATGGAACAGTGGCTAAGACATGATTGTAACCTGGGCCTTTCTATGCCTCCCCCAGTTCTCAAATAATGACACTGTATTTATTTATAAGTTTTTGGCCTTGACAGTTACTCATTGTTTTGCACTAGCTCGTAACTCACTTATCCCATTTATACTGATCTAAGGTCTGGTTAGTTACCTCTCCTTCCTTCTCAGCCCACTTCTTCCTCTGTGTCCAGCTGGCTGAATCTCCCATGCCTGACTCCTTCCCAGAGTTCCCTTCTCTCTGTCCCCAGAAGTCCCTTCTTTCTATTCTGGGTTTTTCTTTGTTTTTGTTTTTACTAAAGACCATAGGCTTCTGATTTTTAACCAATCAGAAGATTATGGAGAACATGGTTTACAAAATACTGAGACAAGTCATTCATAAGAATGACAATACCAAAGTCCACGCTGAAACTGGAAAAAGTCAGGGTCTGAATACACGGTGCACAAAAGCATCCTCCAACATACCATGCATGATGGTGGGAAGTGTAGTGTCCGTCAGGCAGAAGTGGTATGAGAGCAGGAACTGAAAGCTTGCCTCCGATTCACAAGTTGTAGGCAGGGAGAAACAGAAAACCTCAAAGCCCACCCCTAAAGACACAACCTCCTCCGAATCTTTTCCAGACGGTTCCACTAATTGGAGACCAAGCATTCAAACAGATGAACCTATAAGGGCCATTGTTTTGTTTTTGTTTTTGTTTTGTTTTGTTTTGTTTTTTGTTGTTGTTGGTTTTTTTTTTTTTTTCGAGACAGGGTTTCTCTGTGTAGCCATGGCTGTCCTGGAACTCACTTTGTATACCAGGCTGGCCTTGAACTCAGAAATCCACCTGCCTCTGCCTCTCAAGTGCTGGGATTAAAGGCATGCGCCAACACCTCCCAATAGTCATTCTTATTCAAACCACCACACTTGGTGACATAAAAAGTTTAAGGATAGCCTGGGTTACACAAGAGCCTGTCTCAAAATACACACACACACACACACACACACACACACCTGCGTGTGAATATGAGCAACTCCAGGGGTCAGGGAAGAGCAGTCAAAATCAGAGATAATCACTTGCAAACAGCTGGCACCTAAAGCCGTAAGGTTATGGTGGTTCAGGTCTGGTGGCTGGAGCAGAGCCTGAGACAGGGCTTGGTGAATGGCTAGGAATGGGCAGCAGGCACTTCTGGGCAAAGACATGGTCCCAGCCAGAGCTGAGACCATCCTGACCCCACAGCAGTTCCAAAAGACACATTTTCCTCTTTGGGGGCAAGCCGTCCAGCGTTTATCTGCTGAGCGTGATAAATGGGGTTTAGGATAAGCGCACAGCTGGTTAATCAGCCCTGGCAGCAACACTTCCTCCTAGCCCTTCCTCCTAGCTTCTGGTTCCACGCCAGGAGCCTGAATCTATCCCTGCTCCCAGATGTCCCCTCCATCCTGCCCCCATACCTACAGGGGAAGTCACAGCACCTGGCTCTGACCAGACCCTGATCCTGGTGGGTCCAGAGCCTCCATGCCTTGGGCTGCTGAAATTCTGAATTCTGGAACACTGGACCCTTCCTTCTCATGAACAGCTAGCTACAGGCACTTTAAACTTCTTGATCTGCTTACTGGGCATGGCGGTTCATAATTGCAACACCAGCAGGTGGGAAGGAGGGCTGCAGGATCAAGAGTTGCAGGCCAGCCTGGGCTACACAGCAAGGCTTAAGCCAGTCTAATCTATATGAAACCGAGTCTCAAAAATAAAAATAAAGAGGCGCTTGAAAGGGAGTGTTTACAGCAGCTCTGTGGTTCCCAACAGCCCCAAAGCAGAAGCAGTGCACGGCCCACCAACAGATGGATGGATTAAAAAATGATGGTTCATCCATACAATAGAATGTCCTTGTAATAAAAAGGAACAAGCCCAGCTGGGTGTGGTAGCACGTGTCTTTAATCCCAGCACTCAGGAGGCAAAAACAGGTGAATCTCTAAGTTTGAGGTAAGCCTAGTCCACAAAGTTAGACCAAGACAGAGTGGTTACACAAAGAAACCTTCTCTTTAAACCTTCCCTCCCCCCCAAAAGTGGGGGAAGTGTGAAGAAGGGGATAGCCTTTGACTAATAGTAATACAAAATGGCCTCACAGGCTCGAAAAGTCCCTCAAAATTTCCAATGGTTGGAAGAGCTAGAAGGCTAGAAAGGAGTGGGTGATAGCATGGTTAGCTGGGGGCTAGAAGGTGACAACATAGCACTAACAAGATGGACAGGGACAATAACTGGGCCTCCAAGAACAATTTATGAAAACTGAATATGCAGCCTTAAAATAGAAAATGGGCCAAAGCCCCAGAAGCATCTTGTCTGTAAGGTTTGTAACAAGAGTCAGTATGAGCGGCATGAGGAGCTCAAAAGGATGGAGGATCCAAGAGCCACAGCAGTGCTGGCAAAGTCGGGGGATGCTCATAGCATCAGAGTCGTCCTGCAGGAACGTCACTGTGTGATGACATCAGAAGAGAACATGAAGCTGCCACAGCCCCCAGAAGGACAATGTTACACCAATTAGTCACCAAGGCCCCACCTCCCCACCCTATCCAACCTAACTATTTTCCACAGTAGTGAATTTTCTAGATACATCTGTAGACCTCAAAGTACTGGGTAGGAAGCCCCACTCAGACTTCGTCCTGAGATAGTTCCGATACTATATTCTTGTCCCTTTGAAGTTGTGCTATGTAACATCTGTTTGTTGGGGTCCACTGCCCGCAGTGGACTGGGTTCCTGGAGGATTGGCCCGAAGCTGAAATGAAACTAAGGGAGTGGGGGGAATAAAAAAGAACTCCGAGGCTACATGGTTGCTTCTGCTTAGAACGACTCTTTAATGGTGGACAAGCATTTGGGGATAAAGGAAGGGAAACCCCGCCCCCAGTCTTCTGGGCAGGCGTTCTGGAGTTTGGCGGGAACCCTGAAGTCTCGTGACATCTCTCAGGTTGCACAGGTGGGCTGGTCGTAGGTGGGCCTCTGGTAAGCTGGGCGGAGCCAGGTGACCTAGGAGACTTGCAGAACCTGGCTGCAGAGGTACCGGGCTCTTAGCCTAGTTAACAACACAATGGATGCCATTGGGTGCGGCATGGCTCTGGTCATTGCACCAACTATGTTGGTGGGGAAGGGACACCACATCTGTTGAATGTAACTGCCATCAGCTTGGTTGAACTTCTGGGATCAAGAAGGTGTGTTGAAGTCAGTTTCCTTTGGGAGTGGTAGGCACAGCTATGCAACTGTGAACAGACATGTCACACACTACCCTGCTGCTGGCTTATGGCCTGGGTCTGCCTTTGCCAGCTCACCCTCCCGCCACAGCTGCGACATGGCCCTTAGAATAGTTGGGAAGGCTTCAGGTGGTATCCACGGGACAACTGCTGGGGTTGGAGGCACTTTGGCTCATTCCTGCTTTCTTAAGTCTTAAGTGATGACCCGGCCAAGATATCATCCCCACCCTTAGCCAAAACTTTGGTTGTAACCCTCGCCTCCCTCTGGTGAGGAATTCAGGGCTTCCCGTCTCCCCACTTCTGTCACTGTTACTGCTTTCCCCTCGTCCTCAACTCCCATATTGTCAACCACCACCCAGCACGTGCTGTGCCCAAAGCCATCAGATGAGGTCGGAAGAACCTGGCCTTCCTCTTAGCTCTGGGACACACTCGTTCACTTTCCACCAGCCTTGGAAGGGAGTGCCAGGCCCTTGGCCCTGCTGCCATCAGCCCATGAGCTTTGGGTTCAGGTCTCAAGGTAAACAGAGCAGTGACAGGTGACTCAGACCAGCCGGTGCTCAGGATCGTTGGTTGTTATACCTAGAGAAAGGCCATGTGGAGAGTCCTAAGTGCACAAGGTTCTGAACTGGTTCCTTTTCTCATAATCCCTTTGCCTTGGCTTTCACGTGAGCCTGGCCACCCATCAGGTCTGACATGGAGCTTGACAGTTGGAACACAAGGTACAGACTCTGCAGACTCAGGTTTCAGTGTTGCTCCTCAGAGCCTCAGCGGGAATCAGCTCTGTGTCACTGAGTTTGCAAATCAGTGGGCCTGGCTCACTGCCACTCTCCCCACTCTGTTCAGGACAACTAAATGTTGAAATGTGGATGCATACCGAAATAAAGGCAATTTGATGTGTTGAAAAATAAAATAAAATAAGGAACAAGATTGATGTGTAATACAACCTGGGCAAACCTTGAACACGGGGCGCCAAGAAAAATAACTGAGAGGCAAGAACTATGTACTTAAATGAAGTTTCCAGAATAGGTCAATTGTCAAGTAACAGAAAGAGGATCCATGGTTACTGAGACTGTGGGAAGACAGGAGGATTAACCACAAGCCACACAAAAGACTCTGCCCTTTGGGGCAGGGTCGGGGTAGGGGTGGGGGGACCAGGACTGTACTAACTTTTGTAGGATCCTGCACTGTCAGAGGGTAAACTGTGTGATGTGGTCACTGAGTCGGGGCTCTAGAGGGGAAGGGCAAAGGCAGCCAGCCCAACAGAGAAGCAGGAAAGGTACAGAACCCAGCCTTGTCTGCTCTCAGACACCAGCTAGCACTGGGCCTGGTATGCGCTTGGGTGAGGACTCAGTGATGGAGATCTTCAGTACATCCAGATCCTGTCCTGGGAAGTGACCATATCTCTGCCTGCCCATTAGAGGTCTGCTGGCCTGTTCCACATTTCCTCCACTCCAAGAAGTTTCCAGACCAAATAAGGCCGCAGCTCTTGCCAAACTCCTGGCACAGACTGAAATCCCCTGGAAGTGCCAAGCTTGTCACTTTGGCCTGGATCCTCCTGAGACAGCTGTGTACCCAGCAGCCCACTAAGGCCACCCTTCTGGGCAATCCTAGAGAGGCACATGGGTGATCCCTGACCAGCAGGGGAAGTTTTATGTCTTGGAATTGTGGCCACTTCAGCCCCCTACACAGTGGCTTTGCCAGAGAACAAAAGCTATGCCAGCCAGAGACTGGTGAAACTGTCCCCAGAATCTGACACTAGACTTTCTCTAACTTTCACAACTACCCAATGAAGTGGGTCCTGTAACACCCCATTTTACAAATGAGGAAACTGGGGTCCAACTCCAGGCACACTTGGGGCTGCAGTATGAAGACTAAAGGGCCTCACTACCAAGGAGGCAGGGCCAGGACACCTGGGGACCTCCCCAAGAGACCTCTCACCCAAGGAGGCTGTGTCCCAGTGACCCAGAGCTCACAGGACCAGCAGGTGAGACCTGCTCACAGGACCTGGCTGCCTTTTCCAGTTCCTGGGCTGACCTGCCCAGCCACCAGGCCATAAGACATTTTCCAAGCAATCAGACACATTTTCCTAATGAGAGTTCTCTGGGATGGGAAACAGAAACTTGGAAGCCAGCATTTTAACGAAGCAACAGTCAGGCTGGGGATCATCCAGGACAGGGCTTGTGGGACCCAAAGGCACACTACAGGCATGAAGACCCCTGTGCAGGGGCCCAAACCACACATGATCACTTCCAAGATTGGCACAGTAAGCTGGGCGTGGTGGCGCACACCTTTGATCCCAGCATTTGGGAGGCAGAGGCAGGTGGATTTCTGAGTTCAAGGCCAGCCTGGACTACAAAGTGAGTTCCAGGACAGCCGGGGCTATACAGAGAAACCCTGTCTTGAAACAAAACAAAACAAAAGAAAAAAAAAAGAACGGCACAGTGATTCTTCCACCTTGCTTGGCAGATGAACAGTCTCGATGTGTGTGTGTGTGTGTGTGTGTGTGTGTGTTTTACCTGTGTGATGGTGTAGACATTATTAGTACTCTACCTCCTCAAGCCCCAGCCCGGAGGACCACACATGGGAGGAGGACCACACATGGGAGCTGCTCCCAGCGGCAATCTGAGATCTTGTCTCTCCCCAGTGGCCGGGGACTCTGGCTCAGCACAACCTCCATGCCAGGACGCAGACCCTGAGCAAGGTCAGTGCTGGGCTGGGGAAACAGCTCAGTGGGCAAACTGCTTGCCGTTCAAGCAGGAGAACCCGAGTTTAGATCCCCAGAGCCCACATAAAAAAGCCAGATGTAACAGGGAAAGGTACTGCCACTGAGCCTGACGACCCGAGTGATTCCTGGGTCCACACCATGGAAGAAGAGGCTTGATGGCTGCTGGCTGGCTTGACTCCCACACACATGCTGACCTCTGCAAGTATGCACCCCCTCCCCCGCCCCCAAACAAAAACATGTTTTAATAAGATATACAGCTGTAGGCACAACTGGATCAGCAAAGAGTCTTTGGCAGCAAGTGACAGAAACTCAACATGGACTTTGTTCAGCCAAAAAAAGGACTTAATTCTAAAGAATGCGGGGAAGGATGAGTTGGAGATGAAGCGTGGCTGGATCCAGAGACTCCAGGATACTATAACCAGATCAACCTGCAGCCTTATCTGTTTCTCTTTGGCTTCCTTTTCTTCTAGAGGGGCTTCATGAAGGCGGGCAGAGTGGGTCACTGGTCTCCAGTGCAACAAGAGCCAGTGTCTTTCCTCAAGTGTCCACATCTGCTCCCGTGCCTGTCCATGATGCCAGGCTGTCACACATAGCATCACGATTGGGTGCCCTGGGGAGCTGCTACCACTGCCTAGTCATGGCATGTGCAGGGTGACATCCGAGCCAGAAGGAAAGGATGCTCACCTCTGACACAAGCAAATATCCACCATATGCACACTTTAATTTGCAAATAATTTATATTATTTTGGAACAAGAGCCTGAGGCTAAAATGCATCTGTTAAAGTTCCCGTGAGCAACGGGTATGGAGTGCTGGCGAGGGTGCGGTCTCAGGGTGAGCAGTGTGTGGTACCCTGGAAGGACTCCTTCCCACCAGTCATCAAGCAGCAGAGGCCAGGCCATCACAGGCTAGGAGCTATCTGACCCCGGAGCAGCCACTGTGTCACTGCAGAAGACAGGATGACGGTGGCCATGGCTAGCTGGCCATGCAAGGCACTCAGAGTAGCAGTGGGCTGGCCGGGCAAGGCAGCTGCTCTGATGGTAACTAGGCGCATCTCCTCGCAGACAGCACCCTTACTATGGGAGGACTAGGGACACACTAGCTCAAGCAGAGAAATGGCCAGTGTAGGACTGTGTCCCCACCTGCTGACCCTGTCCCATACAGCTCTCCCCGAGGCTGTGGCCTCACGTCCCCCTCTCCTTCTCCTTCTTCCTGCTTGTCCTCTGGCTGCTGAGCTCCCCCAGCTTCTTGTCCAGCCTCCTCTGCAGCTGGGCCCTCTTGGCCAGGTCCAGGGCCCTGTCCTTGGTCCCACTGCCTGCGTACAGCACTCCTTCCCGGCTGATCCTCTGGCGAGCATGGGCACGAGCCTTTTCTCCACAGCCGTGGATCTGAAAGAACACGAGTCAGAGTGAGCTGTGGGCAAGGGAGGCTGCAGCCCTCAGAGCTGCATCGAAGGGACCACCTAAAGCTGTGTGAGACCACAGGCCTGCCCTTCTCCCTTCCCCAGGTCTCTTTCACAGCTGCCCAGGAAGGGGCCTGCAGGATGGACAGACCTCCTCTACCCTGAGTTCCCACTGCTGTGGCTGTCCCTCAGCAAAGGTGTACTCTACCTCCTTGGGCCCAAGTGTTCACATGAGATCATGATCACCGTCTGCTTTGGCTTTTACATCTGGCTACGCCTCCCCCACCACATGATGCCCACATCATCCAGAAGGAGCCCTCACCTCAGGCAGATGGTGGCTGAGGCAGTAGCGGCGGCTACAGTGAATGCAGAACTGGCCCAGGGTGGTGGTGCTGGCCGAGCACTTGGAGAAGCTACAGGTGTTGTCAGCCTTCACCACAGCAGACACCAGGGCATCGAAGTCCTCCTCACAGGGCAGAGCCATAGCTGGACCTGGGGAGGAGGGAGGTGGTGCTCAGGCAAGGGAGAGGACAAAGAGCAGACACTGCAGACCATGGGACGGCCTGCCTCCAGAGTCCTCGGTGAGATTCCCCATCAGCCCAGGGTGCCAGGCTCCTCACTGAGCTGACAGCCTGCCTACTCCACTGCCAACCTCACAGCCCAGCCCCGGGAGAAGAGAACGAGGTGTAGAGTACCTCTGAAAGCATACTCTTTCATCTAGAAAAACCTTTTGGGGGGAGCTCCCTTTGATACCAACTGCAAAAACAAAACTCAGGCCAGATAGCAGTACCACCAGGGACAGAAGCTGCCCGACTCAGGCCCTGGCAGAAGCCCCTCAGGCCCTCATCCAGGGGGAAGAAGTGCAGGACAGTGACGTGTCTTACTTAGACTGTTGGTCTTCAGGGATCAGGATGGGATCAGGAAAAATTCAGCAACCATGAAAGGCTCCAACACATACAATAAGCAAAAATCTAGTCATAATCAAATGTGTGCGGCACCCCTGCAGAAGCCTCTGAGCAGAACACACAACACACAACACAACACAACACACACATGCTCAGCACTGCCGCCATGTCATTCCTCAAGCTGCAGCCCTGCTGAGACCCCAGCCACCATGTCACGAGCTGGGTGTTTCAGCTCCTGTGTTTTTGCCCTCACAGACACTAGACAGTGGGACACTGCCGCCCAGCACGCTTCAGGATTTATCACTTCATACATCTTTGGACTGTGTTGTGTTAGACAAGTGTCTCTCTGACTGGATGCAAATTTATTTTCATTTTTAATAAATAATAAGGGGCTGGCGAGATGGCTCAGTGGTTAAGAGCACCGACTGCTCTTCTGAAGGTCCCGAGTTCAAATCCCAGCAACCACATGGTGGCTTACAACCATCCGTAATGAAATCTGATGCCCTCTTCTGGAGTGTCTGAGGACAGCTACAGTGTACTTACATATAATAAATAAATAAATAAATAAATAAATAAATCTTTAAAAAAAATTAATAAAATTTTATGTATGTCAAGGAACTTCTAAAACAAACTTTTATGACTTATTAGTACACGTTTGACTTGCATTACCATATATCTCCATGCTCAGAGTCAGGTAAAACTTTCTAAGGTGAAGGCAGGGGATTGGCTCACTGGGGAAGAGCACTGGCCTCCACGCCTGAGACCCGAGGCCAATTTATACAATGAAAAAAGTGACTCCCACCAGGTGTGCTGTGGCCAAGCAGAGCCTGTCACAAGTGTGGCCACCTGGCCTCTCAGCTGCTGGGCAGGGCACTGACAGAGCCTGAACCTTTGCAGAACAGGTGAGGTCCTGGGGACTCTGAAAGATGGTAGCCTGAGGTTATTCCAGAAGCCCAGGAATAGGTGGGGCTCCCAGACCACCTAGGCCTTGTGGCAAGAACAGCAGATGTGGGTAGATCCAGGCTTCCCAAGGCACAAATGCAGTGCTTCTCCATCTGAGGCAGGGGTCACCCCCATTCAGAGTTCCTCCCTTCAGTGCCTGGCGGGAGGATGCTGTGTCAACTTGCTCTCTAGCACACAGCCTGGCTACAGGAACCGTCCCATGAGCGCCTGGAGTGGTGCCACCCCCGAGAGCTGACTCTGGAGCTCAGAATGCAGCTCTAAGGGCTGGCTCATAGGAACGAGATGCCCCTACCCCAGAGAGAGCCGACCTGTGCTCCTGAAGTGCTGAGAGCACTCAGACTATGCCCTGCAGGTCTGCCCTCGCTGTGTAGGAACATGTGTGCCAACTCAGGGGTGGGGGTCACCCAGGGGATACAAGCACCATGCAGGTTGAACACAGAGCATGCAGTCCATCTTGGCCCTGGCACAGAGCAGAATGGTGTGCTTAACAGGCCTACAACCCTGAGCGCCTGTGCCTGTACCGACAGTCAGATCCCCAACTAACTGCCTCCCTTCCCCACAGGAAAAGCACTAGTAAACGTGCCAGGCCTTCTCTATGCCTGCCTCTGCAGGGCTCTGGGGACAAGCAGATGACCTGCCTGTAACCTCTCCTGGAAGGCCAGGCCCAGGAGACAAGAGTCATGGGAAAAGCGAATTCACGAGGCCAAGGGAGTCTAACTGCCTCCTGAGGTGGCAGGGGACAGAAACCAGACAACACTATGTGCTTAAGAGATGTGGCTTTACCTTTTGGTTCTTTTTTCTTTTTCTTCTGTGGAGCCTTCTGTGGCCTTGAGACCCCACCAGGCTGACCCTTGGCTGTCTGGGCCCGGCAGCTTTGCTGCCGCTGCAGCCTCTCCAGATGCAGCGCCTTCAGATCCAGCTGTGCAGGGCCATGTGGCTGGGCAACGGCAACAGGCTCCTCAGCCTCAGGCTCAGCCTGTGCGGGGCTGGGCGGTGAGGGAGGCTGTGGGGCTACACCGCCAGTCCCGGCAGGGCTCCTCCTGCTCACTGTGATGTGCCGAGCCTTCCCCTCCCCGGTGCTGTCATGCTTCAGCCCGAACTCCTCAGCTAACTGGTGGACTTGCAGCCTGTCATGGGAGCTCAGGGATGTGGGAAAGTCCAGCTGGGCCTCCTTGCTGGCCACAAACTCCTCAATCATAGCCCTGAAGTGCTCTGTCCGGTCTGTGCCCCCAGTTCTGTCAGAGCCATTTGCACTGGAGCTGTGCTGGGACTGGACTTGAGAACCCGGGGGCTTCTCGCTTGGCTTCCTGCGGCCATGTCCAGGAGCTGCTCTGGTCTCCTGGCCACTCTCCTGATCACTGGCAGGCTTCTTGATGAAAGTGCTGGAGCACTTGGGTTTGGGGGCACGGCTGTGGCCCTCATGGGTGTAGTTCTCAGGGACAATGTCATCCAGGTATTCAAAGGCTGTGCGTACCTCCCCATGCTCTGTGAAATAATCCACCAAGGTCTTCAAAAAGGCGTGGTTGTTGACAGTGTGGGAGTCACAGATGACTGCCACGTGCCGCCGAGCACGGGTAACAGCAACGTTGATCCGCCTGTCCTCAGCCAGAAAACCAACTTCACCTGAAGAAAAGCCAAAGATGAGAGAGGCAGGGATCCAAGGCAGGGAACAGAATACCTGTTCAGGGACAGTCAGGACCGGTCACATCATCAGAGCCATGGTAGCATGTAGCTGCCCCTTTACGCCCCTGCACACATGGCCTGTGTGTGCCGCATGGGCTCTGATGCTTATCCATTGTAGACCAGTGCAGCTCCATAGTCATGCTACCTAGCATGTTCAGGGTGTGCACGCACACACACACACACACACACACACACACACACACACACACACACACACACACACGCCCGGCCTCAGGAGCAGCTGCTATGGACACAGCACAGAACTCTACAGAGCCATTCCCCTCTGTATCCATCTCCAGCTTCCAAGGCCACACAAAAATCATGTCTCAAGGCTAAAAGACAGGTTCTAGAGTGTGGGGGGAGGGGATTCCTTTGCCTGGACAGGGTGTCTAAGTCACTTGGGGCCCACCATGTCCTAGCCTGCATCCCTAGTCACCTGCTCCCAGGTCAGACTGAGTCTATTCTCTTTGCTGAAATCACACCCTCCCTTCCTGACCCTCCCAGGCTGAGTCCAAGGCTCAAACAGGGGCTGCACCACACACCTTTCCTATTGGACCTGACGAAGGTCAGGACCACAGCTTCCTTCTCTCGGCCTTGAAAGCCATCAACAGACTTAATCTCCAGCTCAGGGTGCTTGTTGGAGAGGCTCTGTCTGAGCAGATCCACCTGAAACAGAAGGCAGGGCCAAGATGTCATCACCAAGTCAGGGGACTGCAAGATCTGTCGTGCCTGGGAGCCCTGCACCATGGGATGCCACTGTGGGTACCTTTCAGTGACCACAGCAGCAGCAAGCTGCCCTGAGGCTTGTAGCCTTTTCTCAGCTTGCGAGTGAGTGTGCTGACTGTGGGGACACGTGGGACTCTCCTGCATGCCTCTGCCCTGAGCTCATGTAAACCGCAGGACCAAGGAGCATGGTATTGATGCTCAGGGTCAGTAGAGCTCGGGTAGTCAGTCAGGGAGCATCTGGGAGGACACGAGGACAGAGCAGTGTAAACTGCGCTGGGACCTCACACACTAGGGAGACGGTGCTGAGGGTGGCAGCACTCTGCATTACCGCATCTCCTTGCCTCTCACAGCCTCGTGTGTGATGCTGGTGACCAGAATGGGGTGACTCTGCCTCTGAGGACCTTGAACTATGCAGGCAGCAAGCTTCTCCTAGCAAACCAGATGGGAACAGGGACACAACCTGGGCCTGGCTGATCCAGCAGCACGGTCTCTATGCCATCCGGGAATGCTGGCCTGAGACAAGGACTCAGTGGGGGAACCAGGCTGAGGTCAGGCTGGTAGCAAGGTGAGGAACAGAAACACAGATGGTCTCTTGCTGGTGTCCTCTGGGCACTAGACCTGGTCACAACGAGGTCCACTGTAGCCCTGGATTTTATAGCTAACAAACTTCCCTGCCCTGTCAGCCTCTAGCAGGCTGAGTCCATGATACAGAGAAACAAAAGGGGGATCCCTCACACCTGAAGGTTGTAGGGTGCGATGACGGCAATGTCACCTGCTTGGACCCCAGCATCCACCAGAGCCTGGATGTGCAAAGTGACGAGGCGAACTTCGCCTGGGGAGGAGAGAGGGTAGTGTTCAGTGAGGGCCATACTGTACAGCTCAGCTGTTACTGAGCTGTGGGAAACACTTCCTGCCTGTTGTGAGCAGATCTTATGCTGCACCAAGGGCAGGGGCATCCAGGGAGGTAACCAGCTGACCAGACGGTCACCAGGCTGGCAGATAAGCGTCCTAGGACCTGGGTACTGCTGGCTTGGAAAGATTCTCAACCTAAGATGAACCAAGCAGCTGGGTTGGTGTTCAGATGAGTACAGGAAAGGCTGCCAGCCCAGGAACCCAGGCTTCAGCTGGACCCCTGGACGAGCACACAGATGCTGCCCTGGCCCTTGGAGTCCAGCTCCAAGCCCACACACAGTTCACCTCATCCGTGCCACCCAGTGGCTCCCTACAGCGGGGGCCTGGGGTGATCTGTTCTAGTTTATTTTTTTAAAGATTTTATTTCCTTATTTTATATATATGATGAGTACACTGTAGCTGTCTTCAGGTACAACAGAAGAGGGCATCAGATTCCATTACAGATGGTTGTGAGCCACCATGTGGTTGCGAGGATTTGACCTCTGGAAGAGCAGCCAGTGCTCTTAACCGCTGAGTCATCTCTCCAGGCCTCTATTTTATTTTTAAATGTATTTTTATTTATATGTGTGCGTGTGTGCGTGTGTGTGTGTGTGTGTGTGTGCGTGTGTGTGTGTGTATAAGTGTAGCCATGTGTGCTCAGATGCCTGAAGAGACCAGAAAGAGGCTGGTCTCTTGAAGCTAGAGTTACAGGCAATTGCGAGCTGCCCAGTGAAGGTGCTGGGAGCTGACTTGGGTCCTCTAGCAGAGGACCAATGCTCTTAACTGTGGAGGCACCACTTCCAGCCCATGCAATGACATGTTATAAAGGCCAGTCTGAGAAGGACCAGGGAATCCTGGCTTGCAACTCACCCGGGTTTCCCTTGGACTGGCTGTCCTCCTCCTCCAGCTCCAGCAGGCCACAGCCAGCGGTGTCTATTAACAGCAGCGGGACACTTGTCTCCTCTGTGTCAGTCACGCCTGGGAGATCCCTGGCATAGCGGTGGGTAGAATGTAAGACTGACTTCCTTCACCAAAATACCAGTCCTTCCCATCAAAAACACAGAAGGGCTGCCAGATGGATCTAGCTCCCAGGAAGGCCCAGGCAACTATTTAGAAAGTGATTCTCAGAGCCTCTGCCATCCCAAACCCTTAAGAGGACACAGAGGGCCAACTGAGGCTGGAGCCAGGCAAGGCAGAAAGATCAGGGGAAGCAAGAGGCTGGGTCACTCACTTCAGGAGGTGTCCCGCCACAGAGGGATGGGCAGTAAGCTGCCCGTGGTACATGGCGTCCGAGGCCCAGCGTGTGATGGCCTGGTGCATTCGGTACTGTACCGTCAGCATCCTCACCACGCCAGCACCATGCTTCTCTGCCAGACGCTCCATCAGGCTGCGGGACAGCCCAGCCAGTGCTGCCCTATGACAAAAAAGGGAAAATAAGTGAGTGTGGAGTCCAGATGTGACACCAGGGGAAGGGGGGAAATGGTCCTCAGTCTTAGGACCCAACACTTCCCTGGTGTCCCACGTGACGGAAGGGAAAGCTGGGCTGAGCTGCAGTGTGCAACATAAACCACCAGAACCTAAGGACACATCCATCCCTTCAGAGCAACAGCAACATGGCAGATGGCAAAGTACAAGAGAGAGACAGGCTCCATGGAGATAATCTGCTGCTTAGAAGATGGGAGAAGAAACATGAGCCACCATCTGCAGTGGCCTTGAAAGGCAGGGAAGTCAGACACAGATCCTCCTTGAAGCCTTCAGACCAGGCAGCTCCATTTAGAACCAAGGCCCCAGCACTGTACACCACCCTGCATTGTTTCTAAAAACAGAAAAATGTTTCCTGGGCACTGGGAAGTATGCCTGGACCCAGCACTCAGTAAGTCATGAGTTCAATAGCACTTTCAGCTACATAGTGAGTACAAGGACAGTCTGTGGTCTCAAAATAAACAAATCAAACCAAATGTGTTCCAGTGGGTAGCAGTCACCACTACAGCCGGAGACTCAGCTGAGACCCCCCCCAGGCCCACCCTGTCCAGGGATGGATGTACTCATTCTCCACAGCTGAACCACTTCCATCTCATCCACACGAGAGTGAGACCTGAGGGCTTAAGTACAGTCCGAGGCTACCCACGCGTGGAGCTGCTGGCACAGCACCTCTCTTCACACTGAAATGTCCAAGACCATGCGAAGCACCCCATCCCATCTCAGCGGGCCCCTGAGAATTTACGAGGCCCTTAAGTTGAGAATCCACTGATTCCTTGTAAGTCCTTGTTTGTATTTTAGGGGTTTGCTGAACTTGTGTTGCTTTTGTATCCCACATGTTCCTTTAGAGGCCAGAAGAGGGCGTTGGATCTTCTGGGCCTGTAGTGCTGCGAAAGAAGTCTGGGTCCTCTGGAAGAGCAGCCAGTGCTCTTCAGCTGCTGAGCCCTGGGATCCAACTGATTCTTGTTTTGTTTTGTTTTCTTTTTTTTTGGGGGGGGGGGTCAAGACAGGGTTTCTCTGTATAGCCCTGGCTGTCCTGGAACTCACTTTGTAGACAAGGCTGGCCTCGAACTCAGAAATCTACCTGCCTCTGCCTCCCGAGTACTGGAATTAAAGGCATGCGCCACCATGCCCGGCTCTCCAATTGATTCTTAAGGACCACTGTCACCAAAGTAACTAAGGCCAAAGGCAGGACATAACATGCCTGTCACACACCTCTATAAACCTTGAAGTACAATTGGAGCATAGCCACTGGTATCACCCAGCTACTCAAGGGACACGCATGGTCCGCCTTTTCATAGGCACAGCCCATACTCCTCCCACAGCTCCCTAGAGGATGGAGCCATCTGCTGTCCCACTTTGAGAAACATTCCCTTGGAGAAGTCACCAGGCACACACCATGAGCCTTCATACTCCTGCCCTTCTCATCAGGATTTTCATGCTACCCATAACCCTCTACTTATCTTTCCCTCAAAGATCCCTGCCACACACACACATACACACACACACACACACACACACACACACACACACACACACACACACGTCTAGTTCTGAGGAACTGCCAGAAGTACCTTTTTCTTCACTACACCCTAGCCTAAGCACTCCACCTCCAGGGCCACCCACTCCCTCTGGTAGGATTCACACAACACCTTTCCTAGCAGTTCTTTTACCACCAGAAAAGACGCAATTTCAAATTCAACAGAAACCAGACCAATGCTCCTCAGCTGCAAGGAGGTGGCCGCAAGCAAGGCTGAGGGCCCTGACTATTGAGGGCCCTGACTGCTGGAGGTGGCTGTTCCTGGTGACTTCTGCATCAGACCCAGCACACAGGCCCACAGTGGGCTCTCTACATGGGAAGATAATCACATGACACTGTCAGGGAGGGATCCAAGCTGAGAGAAACCATGAGACCATCAGAAAGGGACTAAGGGTACCAAATGAGCAGGGTGAGCACAGGAAACCCATAAGGGGCCATCGCAATGGAGGGTAGGGCTATCCACCTCAGGGGAGCAGTGGTTCAGACAAAGCCAACTGATGAAGTTGGTCTGTTGTTATGTACTGTAATGCTAACACTGGCCCCCAAGCTCTGGTTGCTCACAGGGACAAGGAACTCCTCATATACACCAAGTGATGCTATGAAACCTTGCTCCTTTTTTCTTTTTTCTTTTTTGGTTTTTCGAGACAGGGTTTCTCTGTATCCCTGGCTGTCTTGGAACTCACTCTGTAGACCAGGCTGGCCTTGAACTCAGAAATCTGCCTGCCTCTGCCTCCCAAGTGCTGGGATTAAAGGCGTGCGCCACCACGCCCGGCCTGTAACCTTGCTCCTTGATTTAAAGCTATTGGTTGAAT